>JAEQBH010000623.1:0-600000 GCA_016808115.1 Tetrastigma voinierianum | reverse complement strand
CAGCAACTATATATCCCTATAAGACGCTTATCTATCTAACTACCCTGGGCCATAAGCAGTATTAATCAATTTTATTATATTTTCTAACAATCTTTAGGTATCAAAAAAGATATCTCATACACATGAATAACTATTTATAATATGTATACTTATGAGATATTCATTATCAAATAATCTTATAAACATTTAACTACTTTGCACTTTTTCATATAACAAAATTATACGTGTATTATCTTTAGCTTTCATAACACATGTTATCGTGATCAACTTACTATGATGCATTATTTCATATAACAATACATTTATATATCCCTTATACAATTTCAATTTTCATAACCAATTATGCCTGAACAGTTCGTGGCGGTTCCCAAGTCCATTTTCGACTACAATTTTGACCCTATAAACGAGATTGTTAGAGAAAGTGATATTCTAACTTAATATACCCCTATATCTTAAGTTTCTTATGGTTCAACTATCATGTCATTTAGACTTTTAATTTGGGAGATATGGTCTAAACATCCAGAACTACTCCTGGACAGTTTCCAGGAACAAAATCTGGAATTGTTTCCTATATTTGAAATTTTTTTGGGAATGATAGAGACATAATTTGACCATAATTTCTTCATGAAAATTGTTTTCCCAGACGCCAGCCAGCCGTAAATTCGAATCACCTCATTTTGACCTCAAGATAACTCAAGTTATGATTTAAACAACCGAATTACTCCAAGCTTCGCTGACCGGCAGGAGACGTATTTGGGTGACATAATTGCTCCCTTACTTTGATGAATTTTCTAGGTCCAATGGAGTCCAAATTTGGATACACTTATTTCATAAAGATTTATTCTACTAGAAGTCTAGTTTACTCAAAAATTTGAATCACTCAATTTGGATGAGGGAAACGCAACTTATGACCTAAATACCAAAATCGGTTCCGAAAAACCCAAATCGTATCGTAATCCAAAAACCGTAACTGACATGAAATGCAGCTTCACTTTGACGAAATTCTGGGTCCAAATTTGGATACACTTATTTCAGGGAGATTTTTTCTTCTAGATGTCTAGTGTACCTAGAATTTTGAATCACTCAATTTGGATGAGTGATGACCAAGTTATGGCAAAAAAAAAAAAAAAAAACATGGGTTTAAAAAAAACGGATAGCATTTCCCCTAAATCCCAACATTTTCTCTATACAGAATTTTCCTCCATTGAGGACCACAACCAAACCAAAAAACCATTCCAAACAAGGATTCTACACAAAAAGAGGTATTCCAAACCTCTAAACAAGTATCCGTACAAATCCCTACATAATCCTACCAAAGTTCCATACAAACAATTGCATACAAAAATTCCATACATTCCATACATTTGCTTTTCTTTTCTCCTTCATTCTTCCTTCTTCTCTTCTCTTCTTCTTCTCCTTCTTCTCCTTCTTCTCCTTCTCTTCTCTTCTGCCACCGTATTTTCCCTAGCCTTCAAATGCCAAATGAGATATTTCTAAGGCCATGTTTAGCCTTATCCTATTTTTGAGCCAATTTCCTCCTTTTTGCCTTTTGGTCCTTCAACTCCATTTTATTTGCAAATATAACTTATTCTTATCTCTATATTTGCCTATAATCTTCTTATCATATGACCTTTGGGTCCTGGATTGGTAAATTACCAATTTACCCTTGTCTCTTGAATTAATTCCGGATTTTTGCTTATTTTAGTTTTGACATTATTTTATTCCGGAAAAATATGCTTTTACTTGTATTATACCCTAAACACAAGTATAAACTGTCGTGGATAATGGAAGGCTACAAACTAGATGCATCTTCTTCTTTTGTAATTTCAAGCTTTGTAAATGAAATTGTGAATAAAAGTCAGTTTCTGAAATATGTGCATAATTGTGTCTATTTCCTTCATTTCTTATTTCCTGTGCATTTTTCTATAATATGTAAGGCATACTCAATTCAGAAAGTGTTGATTGTTGTAATAAATGATTGGGTATTCAACTGCATTGAATGTATTAAAAATGCTGAGCTGAAAATGAAAAAGATAAAAGGTTGAAATATTTGTGTGTGAGCTGTTAAGAAAGAAAATTGGGAACTGGAAAAATGAGGCAAACTGAGTTTAAGGAATCTAAAAATTGTGTTGGGAACAATAACTAAGCTGTAATTATAGATCATTGTGTTCTGGACATAATGGGGTGTCTGATATCATGCACACACTGGGCAGCCCTTAGTATTCGATCATACACATGAGCCTGTGTCTGAACTGAAATGCTAATTAGGGAAACATTATGAGATCATCATCATCTTCCATTCCACAAGTCCTAAAACTCGTTAGAAGATTGCTCAAGATGAAACCCTAAGCTGCACAACCATCAGGCCATGTAACACCATGAAAATACCCTAACAGTTTGATAACATGTTTAGGGTATAAAATAAATTAAATTGTATTTTTTCGGCATTTAAATTGATAAAAAAAAAATTAATTCAAGAAATAAAGGTAAATTATAAATTTACCAATTCAGGACCCAAAGGTCATAAATAAAGAAGTCAATATGCCAAAGTGGAATAATGGGTTAAGTTGAAGTGTAAATGAAAGAGAAATGAAGGACTAAATAGCAAAATGGGAAAAACTTAATTAAAAGTGAAGGCCAAACAAGGCCTTAATTCAGAAGAGAAAAGACCAAAAGTGGTCTTGTAATGAGGAGGTTTTTCATTTTGCATAAGGAGAAAAAGAGACACTCTAGTAGAGAGGAGAAGGAGAAGGCATTACTGGGTGTTTTCTTTCCATCTTGCAGATCAAGCTTGGTTCAAGAAGAAGAAAGAAGAGGTTTGTAAGAGATTGTTAGTTTGAACCCAACTAAAACCCTTCTTTTCTTTGTGTTTCGGCTCGAGAAACCCAGCTTTGTGTGTAAAGTGTCTTCGGGATGGTTTTAGTTCAGTTTGAGGTTGTTTTGCATTGTTTTGATTGGTTTGGATTGGTTTTAAGGAATTTTTGTATAAAGGAAATGATGAAGTTTCAAAGGAGTTGTTGTCAATTTTTTTTTCAAAACCTTATTTTTGTTTTGGCTATAAATTAAGTTATAACCATCTAAATTGAGTGATTCTAGTTGGTAAGGAACCATAAGAGCTAGAGCTACAAATGTATAGAAGGGACCAGGAGTAAATTGTAGCTATAAGACTCCCGAATATGGGCTTAAATGTGAGTTTCGGGTAGTTGATGGGTGGCTGTCTAAGCCAGTTTGCGGGTGTTTCGTTGTAAGTTGAGTTTCACTCATCCAAATTAAGTGATTCAAAATTTTGGATAAACTAGAATTCTAGGGGAATAATTTAATTGAAGGAAGTGTATGCAATTTGTTACCCCAAAGTGCCTAGAAATCCGTCAAAGTGGAGCTATGTGCAAGAACAATCTGATTATGTTTTGCAAATTAGGGTAGTCTGGATGTAAAATGCAATAACTTGAGTTTTGGTGATCCAAATTGGATGATTCAAATTGGAGAAGAAACCTTATAACCATATATTCAAATGAGTAGAAGAAACCATTACCAATTTATGGATTTAAGGCCTCTGAAATCGAGAATAACAGTAGGTAACTGAGTGAGCTGGGCATACCGATCAGTTTGGCATTAAAATGCCGTAACTTGAGTTTGGATGATCCAAATGAGATTATTCCAATTCCTACTGAAAATAGACTCATATAGCTATCACTTTCTTGAAGGAAGCATGAGAAAAAAATGGCTCATGTGTCCCCAGAAAATTTTTCAAGTGAAGGTGTATTGGGTAGACATCAACCATAACCAAAAATCCTAGAATGCACAACTGATTTTTTTTTTCTTCTTAGGTTGTTCTTTGATTGTGACATATTTGTGATGGATTAGGGGTTGGTGACGAGGAAGCTTGACCTAAGAATGGGATTCCGAGGATAGGAATCGAAGAGCGACAACCTTTTTAGGTTTGTTCTTCACACTTTTTTCCTTGTTTCGGTTTTGTGTTTTATTTGACAAACTAAATCTAAAAGGTTTTATATGAATATGCATGTGTGCTCCGTTTGAGCCATAAATGAATTGGTTTGTTCTCTACTTCTCTCTCTTTATTTCTAAAATGTTTGAGTTATGAAATAAGTGGATTTATTGAAATAGTGCGATAAATTGCATATTGATTTGTTTTAAATTGATTTGATACAGCGGTGTGAAATGAATTGCACATGAAAAATTGCATGAGTATTGAAAACCAAGTATTTTGATATAAATGTATATACACTATTGTAAATTGTTATGAATAATTTGAGCGCCCTTAATAGAATGTTAACCGTTAAATTCGAGTTAAGGATATATTGGTATACCAATAAGGGTTAAATAAGCAACACTACGCCGAACGTAATGATGTGTCACTCTGATCTGTAGCCCAGCGGGATAGTATCGGTAGTGTTCACGAAATGATTTTTAATAACTAGTCACCAGCCCAGCGTGACCGTACTATGTTATAAAACTTTTTTTTTATACAGGCCTACAGCCCAGCGAGACCGTGCCTGTGATTAGTTATCCTATGCATTGAAAGCATAGGTTAAATTCGCTTAAGGGAAAAATGAAAAGAAAATTATGAAATGCATGATTTGTGTTAGAATGATTTATTGCATATGAAACTGCATTATTGAAATGACCAATGAATTGTAATTTGAATGTATACGAAATGAAAATATACATATATGTATTGTACCGCATTGGTCATTGAAAAAAAAATTTATACAAAGGCATTGATTTAGAAAAATATATGATTTACTTAAACTGAAATGAAGAGAGAAATGTATAGAACCACTAGGCATGAAAATGCTTAGTGCGTTGTTTTATCATCGCCCAGGTACCGAGTGAACAAGTATGAAGGAAAAGACCGTAGTGATTCAGAGTCAACGTCAAAGCCTCACGGAGTTGAAGTAAAGCTCCGACCATGCATTCATGAAATATATTTGACACTTTTTGTATAAACTCTGATTTTGTTTTGTAAATATTTTGGTATTGAAAGCGACTTATAATGCGTAATGTTTAAAAAAGTAAGTAAATGGACCAAATGGGCATATAATGCCATATTTAATGGAAAATGTGTATTGAAAACAAAATGATGGGCCCCCTTTAAGTTGAATTAGTATATACAAATATATTTTCATAAAGATAAATATCCTTTACAAAATGAGCATTGGAAATGTGTTTTATTGACAAAAGAAAAAGGAATTGGATTCGAAAAGAGTACTGCGTCTCGGATCCGGTTCGGCCTCCGGGTCGAGTCGAGTACAGGGGCACGGGCTGTCATAGGCCATCCTTGGAAAGTTTGAGCCTATTCAGCCACCTAATGCTAATATGCATTTGCATATTTCCTTAGTACCTCATTTTGAGCCAGTGAAGCCTTATTTTCTTTATTGAAACCGAATCACACATATTAAACCATTCTCACATCAGTAACCTTCAGTAAAGAACCCAACTTACCCAAAATATGTTGGAATAGAAGGAATTAACAAAAAAGGGATGAGGAATAAGTTTGGGGGAAATTTGGAATGTCAAATGCAAAGAAGCTGGAAGTAAACTGATTAAGAAATTTGCTGATGCAACTATGGAAGGAATACAAAATAAAGCAAAATGTGAGAAAAAGCAGGTTGAGTAAGTCAAGCTTTGTAGCCTTTCTACCTAGAGTTTTTAAGTCCTTAGGGGTGTTTCAACATCTAGTACCACTAATGCGAGCGTGAAAAGAGTTCTTGACCAGCTTGCTATAGGGGTAGGTAGAAAGCTTCATAAGGCTGGACATTGCACTACTCACTTGACCCTAGCTGAAAAGTCAATGAGAAACAAGTTGTGGTTTTGTGAAGAGAATGTCATGAAATGTAAATATTGAATGGTAGAAAGGAGATAACAAGAAATATGTACCCAAACAAGTTTGGGGGGAGTATATTTGACAACATAAGGAAAAATATGTGAAGAAATGATGAAAAATGCAATCATGGGTACAAAAGAAAGAATGTGTATATTGGGTAATTTCAAGCGTAGAAATTCATATTCAACTACCTTTACCTAAGCCTCACATTACAAGCTTTAAAGACCTATTTGATCTTGAATGGTTGTGTCATGCTTACATTAGTAGAGGACAATCTGACCAACAAGTCTATGGGACCTAAAATCATATCAGAACATCCATATCAACCCCTAGATCTCATAAAAATACCTAACTTGCTGATCTTTTCAAAGGGCACAACCAACACGCACTTAGTCATTCAAGAATAATGAACTAAAGTTGTATGCATTTTGAGAGCTATCCGTATGTGCTTAAACTAAAATACAAGTAATATGATCCTATGATTGAAGTGTATGCTAGAAATTCTCTTCATAAATGGTTGATCATTAAACTTAAATGCCATCATTTATGCAAACTGCCGTTGGAAATAATGAGTCACAAAATTCATTGAGTTTTGGATTGATTGTGGACAATCAAATTCTTCTTTTATTTGCTTGAGGACAAGCAAAACTTTAAGTTTGGGGGATTTGATAAACACGAATTTTATGGATATGTTTTTATCCATTTTTGCATGATTTTTGATGTTGAATACTCGTTTTAAATGCAAATTATGGATACTTCTCCAAATTTAGTGTTTTTGTAGGAATATCATGAAAAAAAATTAAAACAGCAAGAAAAGAAGCAAAAATTGGCCAAAAGTCTAGAGTCGTGACATCGGGTGAAGAATGTCGCGACATCATATTAGAGTCGTGACATCGAGTGAAAAGAGTCGTGATATCATTAATAACAGTCAGAGTCGTGACATCGACTGAAGGATGCAGAACATAAGGATTAGATTCATGACATCAGAGAGTCGCGACATTAGAATTCAGCGACAACATTCAGAGTCGCGACACCTACTTTAGAGTCGCGACACATTCAGAGTCACCACATAACAAGGCGACAACATTGAAGACACTAATTCTAAAGTTGTGACTCCAATAGTGACATCATAGCAGAGTCGTGACATCGACACTCAAAGTCGCAACATTGTACAGATAAGCAAAATGCGGAGTCATGACACTAAAAGTAGAGTCGCGACATTACAGCAGAAATGTCACGACATTAGTCACGACATCAGGCGCGACATCAGTCGCGACATCAGGCGCAACTAGGGAAAATCCTTAGGCTTTTTCTAAGTCCACATAATTCGCCTCGTTTTCAAGGCCTAATCATTAAGGCCTATAAATAGAAGCACTTAGGGTAGAGTGCGAAAATTTTTGGGAACCAACTTCAGAATTTATTGAAAAAGAAGACACTACGGAAGGGAGCTTCAAAGCTCAGCTAACTTAATAGAATAGCTCTTCTTGGTGAAGCTTGAGCATTAAGATTCTTTTCTCATTTTACTTTATCTTTATGATTTCGAACCTTGTGAACTTGCCTGATCAGCTTGGGATTAATGTTTGAGATTTTGGGAATTGAAATACTAACTAAGTTGGATGAATTAATTGAATTAATTCCGATTGCATACTAATTGTTGGTTTGATGATTGATTGAGTTTTAATATGACTGAATCAAGATTTGTTTATCTTAAGCTTCATTATTCTATAAGAGATCTTCATTTTGCTGCTTTGGATCTCTTCTCATAGATCCCCTCAAAGTGATAGTTGAGGTGTGATTAAGAGAGTTGGATCCTAGATTATTTTTTTCTTGAGCTGAATATTGGAGTGTTGTTCTTCTTTTTAGTTCGAAGGCATTGAGCCTCTATCCATGGAGTTGAGATGTGAACTAATAAGAGGGTAGTGATTTAAGCTGTATTGGATGGGATTTGTTGACTTGGTTTGAGGATCAAGTTTCATCCAGCTCATGGAATCGATGGAAACCTTGGTCTGAGAGCCATTTCTTCCTTAAGGGACCCATTTCATAAAAGTAATGGCCTGAGCACTTGAACTTGGTTGAGAGATTGTGTTTTAGGGTGTGAAAAGTTAGATTTATGGAAGTTAGCTAGGATTTAACCAAAGTACCCCTTAAGCAAAGACCAATTAATCAGACCTGTTGTGTTTTGATATAGTTAACCCATTCCAAATTCTATCATTATTTGAAAAACCAAAAACATTGAATAAGAACAAAACAACCAAAAACATTTATTTTCAGTATTAATTTCAATATCTATACCTTTGGTTGTAGCTCGAAATAGTGATGAGCTTAGTGTCGGGGTACTCAATCAAGATTACGACAAGTAGTCTTGTGGGAACTATGCGGACTCCTAGAGTCCTTTATTACATATGTACGACACATTGCGCACGAGACATTCGAGGCATATTAATTTGAGAGGCATTAGAATGCCTTGTGTTGAATACCACTTACTCTTAATATTAATTTGCCTTGTGAAGAGTGGTATAAGTTTAGACCTTGGAAAGAACTGGGCAGGCACACAAACACATATTACAATAAGTTTTTGTGAAGCACCTAATGAAAAGAATCTTTGTAGACCCTGGCAGTGTGGCTAACCTGCTCTACATGGTAGTCTTGCTACGCTTATTATATAAGCCCAAAAATCTGTGCTGTCTTGGAAGGGTGTTTATTGGCTTTAATGGATTGCAAATGAATTTGATGTGAGAGATAGTGTTGTCGATTTACGTCCCGGCGCGATCATACGGTCCCATTCCACGATTGATGGCGTCATCCTTGACTCCATTTAGGCGCACCTGGATCCACGCGATGAAGGCTTTGCCATCCTCATATCACTAGATGTTGAGTTTCTTGACTCCTCAGGGTCAGATTGATGTTAGGGGAGACTAGCAAGCATTAAGGACTTGTCACGATGTCCACTAGCTGGATGATGAATCGTCGACCAAATAAGCGGCTGACAGTCGAGGCACGCGCGGCAGATGAATCTAAATCGTGGAACCTTTTAAACTGTACATGTTCGACTAGCCCGAGCGAAGCGAGGTTGGCAGGAACACACACCTTGCCCGAGATGAAATTGACTCCTTGTTATCACTTTTACAAGAGTACACTGACATTTTCTCATGGTCCCATTTCGACATGTCGAGGGTTTCCCCAAACGTGGCTTAGAAATGTTTGAATCTCCAAAAAGAGCTCAGGCCTATCCGACAGAAGCTAAGTCGATTCCATCCAAAGCGTCGACAAGTTATAAAACGCGAAGTTGACAAACTCCTAGCCTCCGGGTTCATTATAGAGATTTGGTATCCGGAATGGCTGTCCAACATCGTGGTTGAGAAAGCACTGGTTGCGGCTAAACCCAGAGAAATGTGCATTCGGGGTCAGATTTGGAAAGTTCCTAGGGTTCCTAGTAATCCAAAGGGGGATCGAAATGGCTCTCAGACAAGTCAAAGCCATCACACAGATGCAACCCCCTTTCACGAAAAAGCAGATACGGATGCTATAATAGGGAAATTAGTGGCATTAAACAGGTTCATCTCCCGGTATTCAGATTGACTACGACCGTTTTTCGTCGAGCTCAAAGGAGCCCCCTTAAAGGGATGGGGACAGGAGTGTGACAAGGCCTTTCGTGCTATAAAGGAGTATGTTGCCTCCTCGATTTCGTTGTCTCAACCAATAAATGGGGAGGACCTCTACATGTATCTGGCCACCTTGGCCACCACCTTGAGCATGACTTTGGTGAGATTGAGCGATGGTGGAAAGTTGATGACTAGCTCAAATACTCATTTTATCCCTATGTTTTACTTAGATTTTTAGTATTTTTATGTTAAATAAATTTCCTAATGCTCTAAATATTAAGCTTTATGATTAGGTCAACCATTTGGTGGAATTGCGAGAAAATGAGCGAAAAAGAAAGGAAAATCAGCAAATTATACATGCAACACCAGCTATTGTGTTATGATGTTTTCAGTTGCAAGATGATCCCAAATGGCTACAATATTTCTATGGATGGATAGGAGACTTCACAGGATTTCCAAAGAGACCTTATTCACTCAATTTGGACTTCAAATGATCAAGTTATGACTCTTGGTGGTTGAAGAAAGAAGAGAAGAGAGCTCAAAAGTGACCAGTTTGAGAATTTTGTAAATTCAGTCTTTATCATCATTTCTAAAGTGTTCTTTCATATCTAGATTTTACACTTTCTAATCTTTCCAACGAGTCCAATATCACACAAATCGAAGTTCGGACGACAAAGTTATAACCTTGGGAAGTTAGTGCAAAAACAGGGGAGTTGCAGAAACGTTGCGACGTTGAGAACCGATGTCGCAGCATTTCACAGAGTGCAGAAATGCTGCAGCTTGACGTCGAGATGTTCGAGGGTTGTTTTGGGTCGATTTTCAGCCCATTTTGAGCCTATAATTGAGGGTTTTAAAGCTCAAACCCTAGAAACACAAGAGAGAGAGAAGGAATTTGTGGTTTCGACCATAGGAACTAAGTCTTTTGAAGATGATCAATTTGAGGAAGAAGAAGGAAGATTGAAGAGGAGATTTGGGGCTTTCATCATCCAATTAGTTTTTTTCTTCCCATTTTTATGTTTTCCCTCATTTCTATGGTTGTATCTCTCACCATCATGAACTAATTTCGTAATTTAGGGTTTTGGTTGTATTTTGGACATGAATCTTATATTTATTTGTTAATTTTCCTTTTTCTATTGTTTCTCTGTGATTGTCTATCTATTGATTCATGCTTGGTTCTATTTACATATTGATTTTTAGCTAATTTCAATATGGTGAGTGGTTATTTGTGAGATCTGAGAAGGGAGTAAAGAACTAGACATATATGAATCAACCTAATTAGCCTTGCAGTGTAAAAATTATTAGTAATTAGGAGGTGTGTGAGATTCTTGGATCTTAAAGCATCTCTAATGCTTGGGGTTGAGTTGAGAAGCAAAAGACCTAGTGTAAGTTGGTAGGTTATCTGACCTTGAGAGAAACTTATAATTAAATTAGGCAAGAGTCGTCTTCGAAGCCTTTTCAATAGACAATAGAATGTAATTTTGGCCTAGATATAGGAGGATTGTTCACATGCACCAAATACCCTAGAACTTTATTATCTCTTGGTATCCCTTAGTTGTACAGTTTGTTAGCTCAATTAAGTTTTCATTAGTTTAGTTTAATTTTTGTTTCAATCCATCGATTTGACCATTTGGATATTAGAGAAGCATTCTAATTTTGGTACTTAGCATCTCCCATTTCCCTGTGGATCAATATCCGTACATTCTGTACACTTTATTACTTGACAAGCGTATACTTGTGCGGAATAAGCGCTTTATTGCATATTTTATTTATAATACACAAATACGCCTATCAAAAGCAAAGACCAGTGTACTACGTGAGTAAAGTGTTGATTTTGAACAAATCGCATTGGCCCTTAGAACGACAACGAAGAAGTTGCACCCATACTTCCAAGCCTACACTATAGTCGTACTCACCAACCACTCGTAAAAGCCATACTCCATAAGCTAGACACTTCGAGCTAGCTCCTGAAGTGGGCCGTTGAATTGAGCGATTTTGACATCGAGTATCACCTGAGGTTGGCAATAAAAGGTTAGATTCTTGCCGATTTTCTTGCAGAAATTTTAGATGTACAACCACGAGAACTCTATGAACCGTCATGGCTCCTTGAGACAGACGACTTGTCTAAAGCCATGTGAGGGGGAGCAGGTATGATCCTACAGTCCCTAGAAGGCTTATCCATTACTTAGGCGATTAAATTCACATTTACAAACTCCAATAATGAAGCCGAGTATGAGGTTGTGTTGCTCGACCTCCAATTGGCTAAAGAACTCTCGGTTACTAAACTGGAGCCCTAATGCGACTCACAACTGGTGGCGTCCCAATTCTGAGGGAAGTATGAGGCAAAAAATAAGCGAATGGAGCAGTATCTACAGTTGGCAAGGTCCTTGATGGTTGGATTCTAGTAGCTCACAGTGACCCAATTCCCTCGAGCACAAAACAGAATGGCCGATGCACTTGATAGCTTAGCCTCCAATGCCCTCTATCTATGCCACGTCGAGATAAGTATCATGGACCATCTGTCTATCTCAAACGCGGCAGTCCTCATGGCCGCGAGTCAACCTGGACCCTTCTTAATGTCCTCTATCTCGTCCTACTTGAGGAATGGAACTTTACCCGAGGATAGAACCGAGGTGGTCAATGTGAAGTTCAAGTAGCATGTTACAGGCGAGCATTTTTGGTCCATATCAAATATGTGTCCCATTAGTTGAGGTGGAATGGATCATGGAGCAAGTCCACGAAGGCATCTGTAGTGCCCATATTGGCGGACGATTGCTATGTCACATGGTTTCTACTGGCCTAAGATGAAGAAGGAGTCTGAGTTGTTCATACAAAATTGCGATATTTTCTAGAAGTTCTATAATATTATTCATGTCCTAACCACAATGTTGCACTTCATCTCAATTCCATGGTCGTTCTACAAGTGGGGTGTTGATATTGTGGGTCCATTAGCCCTGGCTATAGGCTAACAAAAGTTCATTTTGGTATACGATTATTTTTACTAAATGGAGGTGGAGGCTTCACGCACAAATCAGGCAACCTGACTCGCTATAGTTTGTGCGAGAAGGCAGTATGTCGGTTTGGGTACCACATTCCATTGTCTCATAAATGGGCTCTAATTCGGTATGATCCTTTCCAACAATTAAATGCAGAATTATGGGATTAAGAATGTCTACTTTACGCCTTAGTCCTCAATCAAATGGGCAAGTCGAGGTCACAAACAAAACATTGCTCGAGTACTTGAAGAAACGGTTAATAGCGGCAAAAGGCAAGTGGGTAAACTAGCTGCCTTAAGGCCTCTAGCATGACTTCAAAATAGCCTCAGGGGTGCACTCCTATATTTGGGGCCGAGGCACTTCATTCCCATTTAAGTCACAGGCTCATACCCTTACGTACCTACGACACTTATAAACTCTGCAAAAAACCTTTGGATGAGCTTGAGGAGAAAAGATAACGAGCAGTCATCCGAATGGCTAAGTATCATCGTTGAGCCCTTCTTAAGAAGGAAAAACTCATCAAGCTAAGGGCTTTTGGCAAGGGCGATATTGTCCTTCACCGAACCTTTGAGAAGGGAAAGTTAAAACCAAATTAGGAAGGTCCCTTCGTTATTTCCAATGATAGTTGCAAAGGGGCGTACCGAATACAATCCCAATGCGAGAAGATGGAGCCACACCCTTAGAACTTGGCTTATTTTAAGAAGCATTTTCAATAACTCTCCATTGTTGTGGGATGCATCCTAGTTCTCATAAGTGAATCAACAATGCCATTATTTCTCCATTTTCATTGGGATGATTTATTACATGTCACCGTTTCTCCATTTTCGTTGAAATGATTTATTGTGGGACTTCGTTGCCCAGCTCCCGATAGCCTAGGCCTCGGGCAGAATAAGTCCCTACATGCCCTTCTCCATTTATGAGATGTTTTATCTCCCTTTTTGAGATGATTGTTCTCCGTTTTATGGGATGATTATTGTTCTCCAATTTATGAGATGGTTTATCTCCTTTTTATGCGCTACTTGCTCTCTATTTTCTGAGATGATTATTCCCCGCTTTTTGACGGGAACGACCCCTTGATATTGGTAGCTCAATTCAGTGTCTTTATGTGAAGACCACAAGTTAACGTCTTTATGCGAAGGCCGCTTCTCAGTTCAGATGGTTAGTTATCCTAGCAATCACCATTTTTTCGATGCACAAGCAATCACCACAAGTCCCGTCCTATAACCGTCCTATACCTAGAGCAATAGAAGCACTTCCTAGTAACTTACAAGATTAGGAGATGCGAAAAATTTCTTGTCAAAAGAAAAGATGGCATTCACAAAACAAAAGTGCTGAGACCGAGCCCGCAGCTGTCGAGAATTACATTTTCATTGAAGGGGAACCAAATGACCCTCGAACCGAGGGGTGAAAATTCTTGCAAAATGACAACAACGGGCTCTGCGCTAACCACCTCGACCGCTTTAGAGGTACCCTCACCCATGGGTAGGGGCAAGACCCGGACTTCCTGCTACTTCTTTGCGCTTATTTCTTCAAGCACAACGACACTTGCTCGGTGAAGCCGGTGTTGGGTTTGCTCGGGTGTGCTCCCGAGACTCTCATTGTCCGGCGTTGAAATCACGATCCTGTCATGCTTGACCCGGGTAGCCCTAGCTCGTACCTCGCCGTCGGCCCCTTGACAAGCTTGGATTTATAAGCTCATAGTTTTGATGAGCCGCAGATTTTCTGGAAGCCGCCAAAGGAGTTTTCAATTCTGGCTCGATTAAGTGCGCGGCCACGTGCCGGCCTGAGGCTTATGGCGACGGGCCCTTTTACCTCGGCTGCAGGTGGACCTTTGGGTGCAGCGCGATGGGTGCTTTGATCTCCCACCTCCTTCTCGGGCTAAGGGCCGGGACTCTGCCTAGACCGTATCTGGATCAAGGCCCACACACTCAATAGTAGAGATAGACGGTTGAGTTGGTGTTGTTAGACGTCATAATACTTTGCCATGTAAGCATTGACGATTCTCATATGAAACAGCAGTTGTTGGGTTTCTACTGGCGATTAAGCATACATACAAAACGGAAAAATTAAAAATTTCTCCTTTTTCTAACCTGACCAAGGATCCATGTGATCCGATTATATGATTCATGGATAGAAGAATACCTTATTCTCACTGGAAGATCCTTGGCACTAAATCCAGTGTCATGTATTGTGCCAATCCTCATTGTCTATTGAAGGCGAGTGGAGTAAAACCACTACCCTCTACGACTATCCACCACAGGCAGGCCTTCTTTAGAAACCAAGAGAAAGCAAGTGTGCTAGCATCGGGTTGGTTCAAGCCCTTAGCCGCCTCTCTCCAATTGTGAAAAGCAATTAATCTCATACTAGTATAGGGGTCCCTTTGGGTTTAATACTGTTTCATTTAAGGGTTGAACTAACCTTCTATGTGTGTGACCACGTAAAAGTCCACACATAATGTTGTTGGCAATGGGCTCAAAGCCCATTTAAGACTAAGGATCATAAGCGGCCTCAGTAAAAGGCATTATGACCCACTAAGTATGTGGATGTCAGCGCGACATAACCTAATCCATCATAAATGTCGTAGTTCCTTTGTCTCACGATATCCTAATTGAACACAAGGCATGGACTATGTCTCCCTTATAAAGTTCAATCATGTAATTTTCTTGACCTCTATGTAAACCGATACTACAAATGACAATAATAACCCTTATTAATTCATTTGAGAATAGCCATCACCGAGTTTCCGATCTCACATGTCAAGGGACTCTGGATATCTCTAAAATGAGGACAAATCCCCTTTCATCCCATGTCCCTCTACATGATTTATTCTATGTCCAACTACAGTCTGTATTACCACCCTATTACAAATGACGTTGAACTATGTCAAAACATAAAGCTCTCATATATGGACTATGGTGGTGTTAGATTAGAGGATAAAGAAGACATTATTATGATGAAATTACTTGTGACTTATAATCCATGTAGTATTCTCATGATGGGTCGATCCAGTTACAATGTTCTGTATGTGTATATAGGTGACTTAATCCTTATGCATGATCGGTAGAGGCATGATCATTAGTCAAACTCCATACTAGTCTTAATTCACTTGTGCTCCTTTAATAATGAATGACCATGAATAATTAAGGAATAGTATTCCATTTGAAGTCCAGGGTTTTACTATCAAGTCACACACTTGATGACCATAAGTGGAATCAACTATTCATGGAGTAAATCATCAAATTAGAAATGTAAGATGATAATGAAAATGCCTCTTTATTATTGAAATATGAAAGTCATAACAATTACACTATTGCCTTAGGGCACATCACTAACAGTAGTTGTCAGCAAAAACAAATATGAACATGGATGCGCATAGAAAGGAAAGGCATAGGATTACTGAAGCTTCCATTTGGAAGAGGGTAGAGTCCCTCAAAAGGTCCTAGACCTTCTTTGTCGCAGCTTGCTCATACACGGAGGCCAACCTGACAATAACCTTTCCCTCTGGATCCTTTAGTAGCGACTCCTCGAACAGAGTTGAGTTTGCCATGAGAGCTTCCAAGGAAGGAAGGGACACATCCTTCTTCATGGGAGGGGAGGGTTCAAGGACCGCTGTTGCCTTCCCTTTTCCCCTTGCTAGTTATGGGCATCTCTCGGGGTGGGGGGGCGCGGGGTGTGACGTGCCTTGCGACCCTTTACTATCTTTATACCTCCTCGTGGGATGGGGGATGGTCGCCGCTCTTCGGTACCACCACTTAGCTACACGACCGAACATTGTCCGAAGGTGTGGTGGTGACAGTCCGAGGCATTTCTCGAGCAACCTCCCTTAGCCGTGGGATGAAGGATCTTCCCTTAACCAGAAGCGACCTTAGTAAATTTTGCTCCTGCCAAGCTAAGACAACAACTTTCCACCTCTCTGGCTCCCTGGCCTCTTGATCGATCTAGCGAGATTCATCAAGGAGGAGGGGATTGGAAGTCTTCTGTGATCGCTCCTCGATGCGCTCAAGGGTTTGGGCCTGAATTCGTGCACTCAGCTGGAAGAGGGGTAGCTGGCCTGCACTCCCTGCTTGGGTGTTACTCGAATCTTCAAAATTTAAGTGTGGCACCTTTGGCTCTATGAACTCCTCGGGATGGTCGAACATGTCCTAGAGGTTGGTTGGTGTTAAAACAAATCCCAGATTCCATGCGAGACTCGGAGACTCGGCTACCTTGACCAAGAGTCAAATTAGGAAGGGACTCGAGTCGCGACGAGCTTCCCTCGAGACGAGGTGTGCATGCACATGAGAGCAAATAGGTTAAGAGGTTGATCAGCCCAGTAAAAAGCTAATATGGATCTTCTTTGTACCCTACCTGCCGTAGGGTTAGTGTTCACCAGGAATTCTCGGAGCATGGGATCCCTAGTGCATCCCTAAGCTCCGATCAATAGCATGTTACGTTACGGCTTATTCTTGTTGGTGTTCGGTAAGTTTGTCACCAGATGCAACGGTTGGGCATCAACAACAAGGTAATACTTCTCGAGGTTGTGCCACTTGAAAGAGTAAGAGTATAACACCTCCTTCAACCCCAAGTGAAGCTCATGCTTCCTATTTAGCACGCCCACACCTAGGAGAACTGGTAGTATTCCATTGAGCGTAGGCGAAGGTGGATCGGGTGAAGTGTAGGAGCTGGTTTTTCAAGGAGACATGGCCCCTCACTGATGTGGATCTCTGGCCAATAGATGGAGTTCGTCACACCTCGATCCCCATCCGTGTAGGCCACAAACTAGGGCCTAGAGGTGGAAAAGGACACTTGGACCTAGGGAGGGAAGGAATTTCTTTCAGAAGGCATATGCCCGAGACTCCTCAAGGGGACTGAGCCAAGTGAGGGACTTTATTAGCATTCGCATGAGAGAGAACCTCCCTAGACACCCTAGGTGAGGAAGAAGATGATTCTTTGTCCCCAAAGCTTCTAGCATTTTCTCCTCTACAAGCCATCCAATGAGTGCCTCCATCATCGAAACGATGCTTGGAGAAGTCGGCGGAAATAACTCATGAGCCATAAAGGACAAAAAAAAAAAAAGAAGCACATTTGCTGATATTTTGCGTTGAAAAAAACAAAAAGTTTAGTATTATGAGACACCGCGATAAATGAATCTCTGAGAGATATTTGTTATCAAAAACGGACTTTGCGAATCTACTGACTTCAGTTGAGTTTTATGGAAGATTTACCGGAAAATGATTGGAATTCAAGGAAGAACTTGGCGATATCAAGATGCAGAGAAGGTTGACAACCACAGACCATTCAGGTAACAACAAGAATATGGGAAGGTTGGGAAGATATTAAAAATATAGATTCAGAAAGGCGTGGGAGGGGTGAAGGTGGCATTGTGCGCACTAGTCGTATTAGATAAGCCTGATCACGGTAAGTTGGAGTACCACTGGAGCGAAATGAATGAACCAGTGACTGCGTGATGGGCGTGGTTTGGTTGATGGACCGGCGATCGCTAGCGAATGCTGAACAAAATAAGTTGCGCTTTCCGATCTAATGACGCCGACCACCACGGGAGCTGATGAATGAGATAGGTATCCGTGGATAGTGCGAGCAACGACGCTCGCGTGGGACGGTCGGTGCATGATGGCGTCCAGCGGCGTTTGATCGCGACGGGGTGGTGTGAGCTTTGACCGACGCATCACCGAGCATCTGGATGGATGAGATCGGATGGAAATGAGCAAATATCGAACCACCTGCGGGCGAAGTGCGCTCAAACCGAACATGGAAATTGGCGGTCCTTGTATAAGGTGTTCTGGCGTAGTTAACGTATACTTGATTAATGTAAATTAATAGGGAAGTAATGTAAGGGCGTTGAGGCACTCATAAGATGCCCATCTCATAAGTAATCACCTGAAACCTCCACACGATAAATTATATAATGTATGGGGATGTACCCGATTGGGGATCCGATTCTTTTTTTTAAACAAACTCTTTTAGGAAGGACACGAAACCTTTCCAATGATCATTTGTAGAGCATTAAATGCTCCAACTACCATCTAAACGACACCCATGGTCGTCCATACGAGTGTCTTTGAGACATTTTTGGTACTCGAAACTCTTGTCTATAAATTGAAGGTTTGAGTTCATTTATTATCATAAGATTTATTACATTAAAGCTCTTAACAACCGAATCTTTGTCACTTTAATTCTTATACTCATTCTTGGTGCATTTTCATTAACTTGCATACCCATAGAGTGCAACTTTGTCTTCAATCTAGGTTGAGTTGTATTTGATTATTACATTGAGCTAGTGAAAGTGAATTTTGTGATTAAAAGTGAAAGTTTTTGGTGGTATTCACTTGAAGGAAGTGTAAAGCACAAATTGGAGCCAAAATCTAAATGCAAAAAAGTGGATGCTCAGATGGAGCTTGATTATACTAGAACCTTCATCGATTTTAAGGTTGATAAGTGGGCATAATCAAGGGTGTGCAGAACCACTGTAAAAATCGAGTTTGCATCTATTTCCTATCTTTTGATTTTTGCTCTTTAATTTATTTGAAATTGTAAAAAGTTTTTGAAAAATTTAATTCAACCCCTTTTCGATTACTTGTTTAAGTCATTTATTCTTTTAAGGTTCACTATTTGGACTAGGGAGAGAGTGATATGAAAATGGAACCTTAGCCTCTTAATAGGTATTTATAGGTTTCCAACTTTGTTAATTGACTGAGCTTGTTTTAAGGTTGAGTCACTTAAATAATCCTACAAACGTCTCTAACTAATTAAGTAGCCCGATATGTCTCCACTCAATCATTTGACCTAGTCTAAAAATGTCTCTAACTTATCCTTGTACAACCTTATAATTATCAAAATGCTCTTATACATAAAAGTGAACCTAAAAAATCACCTTGCCCTCGTCAATCTATCATGGAATAAGAGCTCAAAGACGGAGATTATTAATATTATTACTTTTTTTCAATGTTTTAAAAATTAGATCGGTTATTGATTCGTGCCACAGTAGGTATGCAGAATCAACAAAATTTATAACCTAAATTCCTCCTACTGCTGTAGCAAAGCTACTGTAGTATAACGGTTATAAGGTCAAACTCAGGGATGGGTTTTCTTCGCACAAATGATTTATTGTGAAGGCCAAAATGGTGAATTTGGTTTGGATTTTAAGGTGGTGATAAAAACAGTGGTGTATGGTGGTTTACAGGCTGAAAATAAAATGGAGAAAAATAAGAAAAAGAACTCCTTGAAGCATTGGGCTACTGGTTTGAGGTCCTAAGGCGACTGAGAGGTCCTCGGGTTCATTTCCTCACGTTGGGGAGGATGACCTATAGTCATTTCCCGAATCGGATCTTCATTTGGCTATAAATGAACCTAACCATTGTTCCTTTTGAAAGGGGCATTTTAATAATCTTTTACTTTGGGTCTTTGGCGGGTAAATCTTTCCTCGAATCTACCTTACAATAACTCATAGAGACAACTAATAACGAATATAAATTGGATCTAGCAATAGCATCACGAACCCAAAGATTGCAATCTTGAAACCGATGAGGCACATACAAGGGATTTAAACCTAGTGTAAGAGAAACGGGGACATAAATAACAACAGATATCTGTGCAAAACAAGGACCAACAGTTTACCTTAAATCCAAAGCCAGTAGCCCTCCTATTCAAGGATGAAGGAGTTTTAGCCAACCATCCCTTGAGTTGTCATCTCGAGGGTGTTTAATGACCGAAAAGGAGAGAAAATGAGGAAAATGGGAGAGAAGAAGAAAAGCGGGAAGAAGCTGGGCCCTTAAATCGAAAAGTTTATTCATAGAAAAGTCTCCTTTTAAGTGTATACAAATATTACATAGCCACTAAGACAAACAAATTACCAAATCAACAAAGCATTTAAGCGTACAAGGACAAAATAGGAAGAAATCAAAGAGAGGAACAAAAAGGCAAAACTTCGTCGTGAGGGGAATTCAACGAGGGACGGGATGAGCAGTGGCAAGAGCTGTGAACAGTCAAGCTGAGGAGAGCAATTTGCAACCGTCTGCGAAATTGCTTGACACATGAAATTTGCAAGTTAGAAATTATATCTAATAAAATTTTGTTGTGCTCCATTTCCTTTGTATTTTACGCTCTTCTTTCATACGGTCTCGATTTGCAATCTTTGAGTTTGACTCGAATTCTTTGTACTTGGATCAACTCAACAATTTTGCTCGTAGCTTATAAAAACTACAAAATTAGCGCGAAATACGATCGGTAGAATAACGGAATCTTAATATGCAAATTGGGTTAATTACGCTGATTAGTACACAAAAAGTGCTCAAAACCTTACATAAAGAGGGTTCAAAATAACATTTTTTGAGCACTAATCAGTTATCGAATCGGAAAAATGACTTATTCATGGTTCACTGGTTAGACTAGTAGTCAAACTACAATTGAATTAGTGAACATCATAAATATATAAATTATGTTTTAAAAATTTTTTAAATTAAGTTTAAAATTTTAAAAATATATAATTCAACATTTATAATATTATTTATTCATTTTATATAGTTTTAAATTCATTTTATATAGTTTTATTTTTTTTGAGAATTTTACATAATTTTATTTTATTTTTTTTAACCATTTATACAATTTTATTGAATATATATATATATGATAATGGAACAAAGTAACACTATGTATTTATATTTATATTTTTGAATACATATATTCGGTAGTATGGGTTCAACGTCAAGTCCTAGGTTTGACCTCCCTTTCCAAACAGTTTTTTTACTATAACACTATGTATTTATATTTATATTTTTGAATACATATATTCGGTAGTATGGGTTCAACGTCAAGTCCTAGGTTTGACCTCCCTTTCCAAACAGTTTTTTTACTAACCTTTTATCATGGATAAAAAATATCTGATATATCGAATATCGGTGATGTTTAACACGATATCGGCAATCGATAAGTTTTTGAGAGAAAAATCGGGAAAAAATCGGTAATATCGACGATGTATCGTCGATATACTCGATTTCTAGAACCGATATATAAATGGAATGTCTCAGTGCAGTGGCACCTGTGCGTTAAGTTTCTTTTGATCAACGCTCGGGATATATCGGAGATATATTTAAACGGTCAGATTTTAAATCCTGACTTGATCCAATGGTTATGGATTGATCCCAATAGTTTAAATAAGATTTAGCAGTTAGATTTGCACAAAAATTAAATCCAATGACTATAATTAAATTACAAAGATTTTTTGATCATCCAACGATTATTTTGACCCAAAAAAAAAATCTATAAATACCTCTAAAATTATTCAATTTGATCATAAATTCTCTCTATCCATATCCAATCTTCATTTAACTCCATTTTTTTTTCTTTGTGATAGTTAATATGATACTTTCATATTTAAATTGAATTATTTTAGTAATAATATATTAATAAATTAACATTTTCATTAATAATATATTAATAAATGTTAGATTAATATTGAAATGACATATGATGAACTTCCCATTTCCTATCCATGAGGAAGTTGTGGATACAAGTAAGACTTTTATGTATGGCGTATTCAAAGTAAATAATCAATATTATCGGAATACCATGTCTTGGTATGAGTATTGTCTTTATCAAGATGGGATATCTCTATCAAATTTTGCAATGGAGCCACATCGATCTTCATTTTGATTTAAAAAAACTTATTGTAATGTAATTTCAATTTATATATTTGATTATTAATGTCATTTTTACACTTTTAGAAAGTATTTCCATGAATTTCAAAGTATTTTGTTAATTTCGATATATCTGATATTCATGTAAAATATCGTGATATATCTCACGTATATCCTTAAAATCCAAGTACCGATATATCCGTCGAAACCGATATTTCCTTCCTTACCTCTTATTGCTTTGTCCCACATCTGGCAACAAAAAAGGTTTAAAAGGCCTTATAAGCCCAAAGAACATTGTGCAACAACATGATTTAACTAGGGCCGATTAAGAAGTAATGGGCATTGTTGGTGTCCAAAAAGATCATAACATCACAACTTGAGTATTCTTCGGTTTTTGTTATGCAGTTTCCAACTTCAATTCAACTTCTATTGGACAACAAACAATTTTTGATAAGCTAACGATAATTTGCGAAAACAAGGGATGCTTGAGGGGTGTCTCGGGGATCCCTCTTCGATGGCTAGCTTAGAGAAATTTTACTAATAAGAGAGAGAGAAATAAATGAATCTCTTGATGGTCTTTACAAAGGAGGGGAAAATGTCTTTTATAGGCTTCCTCGATCACCTAATGCATGAACCTCATGAATATGAGGTTCATATAGGAAGTTTATGAACTCATAAAGGTCATAACAATATTCAATGAAGTCTTTATAGATAGAAGTTCATTCATGAACTTTACGGCCACATTATGTGAATGTGGTCATTCACTTCATATAAATGATTCATTTTAATAGGCAACCACACTTCCCCCTATTTCTAGTCGGTTGTGAATTAGGCATTTAGAAATGACTATGCATGGGATTCATGTATATACGTTTTATTTATTTATCACACTGGTTTTATGGCATTTTGAGTTTTCAAACCATATACAATCATTTTTATATCAAGATAGGTTTTATGGCTTAAAGCATTGCTTATCTAATTGTTGTGCAAGACTTAGGCTTTATGGCGATTTAGCATTGCCTGTCCATTATAATTTGGGTGGTTTTATGGCTTTCAAGCCTTTCCAACCAGTTGGCCCAGAATTGATTTTAAGGCTTTTTGCGTTTTTGATTGGGAATAAATGTACCTTATTTGGATAGGTTTTATGATTCTTGACATTTCCTACCCAGTCGTCAGGATGAGTTTTACGGCTTATTATGTTTCTCATTCGAGAAAGGGTTAATCAACTTTAGCTATTTATGAGACTAACTTATCAAATCATATGGTTTCATGTAAAAATAAAGATAAAAATAAAAATGATGAGACATTTTATTGATAATACTTATGTAGGTTAGAAACATTCCACGACCTGGGAACAACGTTGCCATTTGGCTCTTCTAAGTGGTAGGCACTTGAGGGCCTATCGCCACTACAATATTAACCCTTCTCAATTGGCTTGTAGTTTCCTCGCATTGTGTTCTACGTTATTATTAAATACCCGTCTAAGAATGAGGTTTCCTGATTGGAATGTTCTCATTTTTGCCCCTTTTTCATATTGTTGCTTGACTTGTTGCTGCCATCCTTATCGTGGAAAATTTCTATATGCTCGTTTGCCCATTCAAGTTGGGTCTCAACTCTAGTTGCTTCTTCTACCTTATTTTCATTATTCATTGTCTTCAAGGTTGGCATTTCGATATCAATTGGGATTATAGCCTCCACTCCACATGCTAATGAGAATGGTGTTGCTCTTGTTGGATGTCGAATGATTGTTCAGTGAGCCCAGAGCACCCCTAGTAGCTCTTCCACCCATTTTCCTTTGGCCTTAGTCAACCTCTTTTTTAGTGCAGCCAAAAGGGACTTGTTTGTTGCCTCTACTAGTCCATTGCTTTGGGGATATGTGGAATAAATATTTTTAACGGCCAACAAAGAGCAAAAAATTTTAAACGCTAGACTATCGAATTGAGTACCATTGTTTGAGACTATTTCCCGAGGAATGCCAAATCAACAAACTAAGTTTTTCCATATGAATTTGATGATGTCGTGTTCCTTAATTGATGCGTAAGCCTCTACCTTGACCCATCTGCTGAAGTAATTAGTTGCTACTAAAAGGAACTTCTTTTAGGCTACAGAAGCCGGGAAAGGTCCAAGTATATCCATTCCCCGTTGGGCAAACGACCATAGGCTACTGAAACTGGTTAGGTATTCAGAAGGCAATCGGGATATGGGTGCAAGCCTTTGGCATATGTCACACTTTTTTGCATACTGTTCTGCATCTGCTTTCATAATAGGCCAATAATACCCCTGGGTATGCGCTCGATCAGCTAGAGTTTGTCCTCTAACTTGATTTCCGCATACTCCCTCGTGTAATTTTTGCTCAAACATACTGGGCTTCTTGGGGCCCAAGGCACCTTAAGTAAGGCCCGTTGAAGGATCTTCTATATAGAAGATCATTTATCAAGGTATATCTAGCTAACTAAATATGAACTTTATGAGCTTTCGTTGAGTTAGTCGGCAACTGATCATTTTCTAGATATTCCACTATTGGTTTTCTCCAATCTGAATTGCTAGAATCAGCATCCACCACTCACTCGGGCCTAGTTATTGACGATTCTGATTGATAATATAAAGGTAAGGTGATAGTTTGCTTAGCCAGGATGGCTGAGGCAATTCCAGCCAAGGTATATGCCTTTGAGTTTTCTTCTCTAGGAATTCTATTAATTCTCCATTTCTCAAATTTATGCACCTTAGATGTTAACATAGCCAAGTACCTTATCATCCGTTCATCTATGGCTTCATATTCTTTTAATATTTATGCGATCACTAATTGGGAGTCACTTTATCTTGAGATTTTGAGCCTCGAGGATTGTTGCCAAATCAAGGTTGGTTATAATAACCTCATATTCTGCTTCATTGTTCGAAGTTGGGAATCCTAGCCGTACAACTTGCTCAACTTGATCACCGTTTGGGGTAGTTAGCACTACTCCTAATCCTGCACTCAATTATCTAGATGAACCGTCCACATACATTATCCACCAGTTCTTAGTGTGCCTTTCTGTTGCTTGTGGTTTCCCTTGGGGGATTTTCGAAATGAAGTGCGCCAGAATCTGACCCTTTATTGATAACCTACGTTTGTACTCGATATCATACTTGCTTAGTTCTATTGCCCAATTGATCATTCGGTCGGACATTTCAACTTTGTGGAGGGTTCCTTTCTATGGTATGTTAGTCAATACAATGATTGGATGAGCTTGAAGATATGGATGGAGTTTCTTGGCCGATACGACTAATGCAAGGGCTACTTTTTCTAGAAGGGGGTATCTCCGGTTACCTCCCTGGAAAGATTTTCTAGTGTAGTAAATTGGATGTTGTCATTGATGCTCACATAATCTCATTAATATGACACTAAGCATAGAAAATAATTGAAGCAATAGACATACAAATTATATTTTTGAAATATATATAAATATATTTAAAAAATTTTAAATTCTCAAACAAACTTTTATTTTTATAAAATATTTATGTTACCTAATTATTTATAATTCTTTGAGATAATATTTTATTCAATAATTTTATCGTTAAGTTTATTCTTTTAAGCTGAAATTTCAATTTAATTATTTTATATAAGCATTTATAAATAAAAAATTGTTTTAATTTATTTGTGATTATAATAAGGATTCAAAATTTATTTTTAATTTGATTTTTAGTTATTTAATATGATAAAATCATAACTCAACTTCAAATGAATTTTTTATCACATGATTTATAAATATATTAGCATAGAAATAAAAATAAATAAATAAATGAAGATGAAAAGCTTAATATTTTGGTCCGATGAAAATATGGGGGGAACCGAAATCAAATTAGGTGAACAAAGTTTAGAATTATAGATAGGAAAAAAAATTCTTTTAACCTATGTAGGGTGTGGTTTTACATTATTTTTCTTCAACAAAATTTGAGAATCCCATTTAGGTATTTGCTTGTTTATTTGCATAGTTTTGAGTGAAATTTTAATCGCTTCTTAGTTTATTTTCTTCTCACTCAAAGTTACTGTAAAAACAAGTAGCTACTAGCATCAACTATTAATGTTATTCATATGCATTGTTTTAATATCTCTATCATGTCTAGGAAAATTTACCTTAAATTAGTTATCAACTATTTTACCAAGCAATAATTTCTAATCAATTACCCGCTATCAGCTACTAGCATCAACTATCAATATCAGCTATCAGCTACCAGTTGAACCAAACAGAGCCTTAATGGGATTGGATGGCTAAGAGTGTTTATTTAACATTAATAAAAAAATCTAATTTCATTTGAAGAAAATGTAGAAACACCGAGAGGAAATATTGAAATAAGATAAAACTATGGTTTTTATTTTAATTTATTTGAAAAATTAGGATCAAAAACTTGAAATTAAGGACAGATTTTATAATTTAAAAAATATTTAATAAAAATGATAAAATATTTGATGAATGAGATAATAAACCTTAGATGTATCTCAAGAAACATTAAATATTATATCATATGTGTTGAATACAACCTTCTATCTAAGATTTATTAGGATTGTAACTAAAGTTTGTAAAATCATTTACCTTTTTTATTATATATTTTTGAAATCAGGACCTAACCTATTCAAATTTTTTTATCATAATTTTTCAAATAAGTTAAACCAGGACCTCATAGAGATAGTTTTCCCTTGTACTTATCTTTATAAACTCGAAAACGCTGCATGTTTAGTTTACGGTTTACCTAATCCATCCATATTTTATTCGTAGTTCAGATGCGACAGTAGACGCCAACCTGGCCAACAGACCCTAGCTTTCTGTGCCATCCATCGCAATTCGCAAGCCCTTAAATGTTAGGAAGTAGGAAGGAGTAACAGCGTGATTAGCAGAGAGTACTGGAGAGTGTAGAGGAAGAAGATGAGTAGTGTAAGGAGAATGAAGCTAGGTTCACAGGGCCTGGAGGTTTCGGCACAGGGACTTGGGTGCATGGGCATGTCCGCCTTCTACGGCCCTCCAAAGCCGGAGGAGGAGATGATAGCTCTCATCCACCACGCCGTCAACTGCGGCGTCACCTTCCTCGACACCTCCGACATCTACGGCCCCTTCACCAATGAAATCCTTCTCGGCAAGGTCCTTCCCTCAATTCTCTCCCTCCATTTCACTACTTTTTTTTTTTTTTCGTCATCCGATTGCTTGACGGGTTTCGGTCTTCCGGTGGGTGGGGGGGTGTTGGACAGGCTCTCAAAAGAGGAGTATGGGGAAAAGTTCAATTGGCTACCAAATTTGGGGTTGTATTTGAGGACGGGGTGAGGGAGGCCCGCGGCGACCCGGCCTATGTAAGGGCGGCGTGCGAGGGGAGCTTGAAGAGGCTGGAGGTTGATTGTATCGATCTCTATTACCAGCATCGCATCGACACTCATGTCCCCATTGAAGTCACGGTTTGTGCTTTTTAATTTCGCCCTTTTCTTCATTCATTCTTGATTGGTTCCCTATGGAAAGGCAGAATCATTAAACCTCCTATTTGGGTTCTGTTCCTTGATCCCATCATCATCATCTGGCCGGACTCCAAACAGCAGAAATATTCATGTTCAAGGATACTTTTCTTATGCCTGCAACTTGTTCAGATTAATTACTCAAACAAAAAGATTGTACTAGTGTATATTGATTATCTTGCACCAGTTTTTCTATTTAATTTTGGATGGATTTCTCTTCAGGACTTGCTTTTTATTGTAATTGATCTTCATTTGTTATATGCTTGCTTGTCATTAAGATGGGTGAACTGAAGAAACTAGTTGAAGAAGGTAAAATAAAGTACATAGGTCTGTCCGAGGCGTCTGCATCGACAATCAGAAGAGCTCATTCAGTTCATCCCATAACAGCCGTGCAATTGGAGTGGTCCTTGTGGTCTAGAGATGCAGAGGAAGAAATTATTCCTACTTGCAGGTGATGCATAAATCCATGAGACTGAAATGTGGAGGTTAGTGCCTCATAAAGGGGTGTTTTGTGTGAGGCAAGGAGTTTTTTTTTTTTTTTGTTGAAATGTAAACTTGATTTTAGTTTTTGGGCCTTAGTTGTCCAAATAAAAGCTCCAATTTCTAGAAACATGTTGCTTAAATAAGAGCTCAATTTGCAGGAGCTTATTCTAGATTAGTTCATATAGTTGTTTAGAATGTGTGGGTAGGTTTGAAATTATGAAGACAATTTTAGAAAGTCATTTGCAGCCATTAAATTAGAATTCTGTTAGCAAAATCCTAGCCATTGGTTTAGGATGTGCTTCTAGTATAAATAGTGTGATGTCCATGAATTTGTATCAAGCCAAAAACAAGAAGTAATTATTGTGATTTGTGCAACAAAGATAAAATTGAAGTCAAGAAAGGTGAAGAAAGCACACAGATTTTACGTGGTTCAGTAGTATGCCTATAGCCACGGGAATGACGACTCAAACTTTTCACTATCATCAAATAGGGTTACCTAGGAGTACGGGTGAGTGTGGTTCGGTTAACCTAACCGTGTCACTAAAAATAAACTAACCATTAGTTTTTGGTTTTTCATTTATATAAACCAAAAACCTAACCATCAACATGGTTAATCATTTTTTTGATTAACCATATAATGTTGTTTACAATCCATAATCAAAAAAATAAAATTTACACTCTACAATTATATATTAAAGTTTAAATTACAATAATTACTATAAATACAATAAAAATGAATAAATTATAATAAATTCATTTTCAATCTCATGACACTTGGTGCATCTATAATATATCTAAATTATATATGAAATGCTTAGGTTTGGATAATATAATAACCCTTTTTTTAATCAATCAACTATTTTAACAACTTTCATAGAAAATAAATCCTATAAAAAAAAAAAAAAATCACAAATTTCTATATGCTCTATTGATAAGATTAAATAAAGCTCCAAAAACGCCTTATATTATATATCATATATATTACTAATATAAGTATGTAAATTATCCCTCACAAGGAGCTCGGTTGGCCTAGGCGCCGCCCTCACAAAAAGGCGGTGGTCCTGTGTCTCGAGTCTCCTAAGATATCAAATTCCTCAAGATATCGTGAGGCTTACCCGATCGGTTCTCCGGCCCCAAGGATTTCATGGGATGCATAAGCGGACCGGGTCACTCCCTCGTTAATAAAAAAATATATATATATATATATATATATATATATATATATATATATATATAAAGAGTATATATATATATATATATATATATATATATATATATATATATATATATATATATATAAGTATGTAAACATGAAATATGGTGCATAATGTATTTCTCCTGTTTCAAAAGCAAACACTATATCAAAATATTAATATAACTATTAGTGATGTGCCCTAGAGCAATAGTGTAATTGTTATTAATTTCATATCTAATAATAAAAAAACATTTTCATTATCATCTTACGTTTAATTTGCAATTTACTCCATTTAATAATACTTCATACCATTCATATCATAAAATGCGACTTTGATGTTATAATCCTGTGACTACATGGAATGCTATTATAAATTTGTCACTAGTCGCTCATTGTTGATAAGTTGAATTACGAATTGCTACTAATATGAAGTATGACTGATAATCATGTTCTCTACTAATCATATGATACAAAGTGATATTAAGTCAACTCATAAGTACATGTTGGTGAACATCAGACTGACATCCATTACGGTATCACTATACGGATTGATGTCATAAGTACTTCCTAATATAAGGATGTTTTCTTTTTGTCCTTCGACTTGACACTACCATAAGTCACAACACGAGGAGCTCTATATTTTGGAACATTTCAACATCATTTGTAATAAGGTGGTAATATATATTGTCATTGGACATGAATTGAACCACAGAAAGAATATCGGATGAAAGATTTATCCTCTTGCAGAGATATTCATAAATGCGACGACAACTTGTTCGATTCTATCGCGCAGTTTCATGGTCCCAACCCCGCCCTGATCTTATTTTAAAATTCTCAAACCCGCATAAACCCGTACAAGAGACAAGGCGAGGCGGGAAGTTAAAATTTCAAACGCGACCCTAACTCGCTCCGATCCCGACTTCCCCACTCCCCTCCCTTTTGAGTGTTTACAAATGCGCTACTCTTCATCTCGGTTTGTGTCTCTCTCTACTGGTTTTGATTTTTTTCTCTCTTCGTTCACCCTAGCTTGAAGCATGCTGTTACCTCGCCCTCTCTCACCACTGGTTCTGAAGCAGATTTTTTTTCTCTTCGTTTACGACTAGTTCTGTATTAAATCTTTTTCTCTTCGTTTCATCCCAAAAACTTTTTTTCTTTCTCTTCATTGCATCTCAAAAAACATATCTTTTTCTCTTCGTTTCATCCCAAAACAAATATCTTTTCTATTTATTCCATCCCCAAAAAACAGATTTCTTTCTTTCGTTTCATCCCCAAAAACAAATCTTTTTTCTCTTCGTTCCATCCCAAAAAGCAAAGATTTTTTTTCTTTGTTCCATCCCAAACAAAAGATCTCCAACAACTAGTTGATAGGGTAGAGTTTTGACAACGTTTGCAGTGGCTGGGAGCAGTGAGTTTGGGTGTTGATCCGATTGTAGAGATTCCTCCTGGGATGTGGCCTCATCACTTCTTGATCTCAGCAACTCTCAAGAAAAAAAATCAAAATTTTCTCCATAAAAGAAAAGCTCAAAAAGGTGAAGTGATATATATGGGAGAGAGAGAAATAGGGAGGCATACTACCGGGGCAAGCGGGGCGAGGAGGGGTGGACGGGACTAAACCAAATCCGTTCCAAACCCGAATTGGGTTTTAGAAAGATTACATGTTAAAAACCCATTTAGACACGTACCAAACCCATCCCATTAGGGGTGGGGCAAGGCGAGTACCAAGATAAATTGGGTACATTGTCATCCCTATCCATGGGCTGCTCGACATGTGTTATTAGAAAATGCATGGTCCTGCTAAAATAATTTAGTAAGGTTAATTAATGTAATTTGTATTATTAGTTTAAATAGAGGTTAATTAAGAAATTGCATGATTATGCCTTATAAGGGTGACTTAGTCCATGTCTTGTGTTTAATCAGGATATCGAGTGATAAATGGACAAATCACATTCGCATGGATTGTAAGAGCCGACTACGGATATTCACATAATTTCGCCGGTCATACGATCGCTGTGGTCACTAATGACGTGTCGTTCAAATACATTCCAGCCTGGCCACCAATGTTATGTAAACTTACAGTATTTTACACTTAAAATGCAGCTTAAAATCCATCTCCCAGGCTTAAATTAGTATTTAAGCCATGGGGTCTCCTTGTAAGGATTAATTCATTCGTTCTTTTAGAGAGAGGCGATTAGTAGTCTCGCCAGACACAACCTCGCCAAGCTAGCACACACCTCGTCCCTCTCTCTCTAGCTTCCGTGGAGTGCCGGGTTCTGTGGATAGCTATAGAGGGTGCGAGCCATCTTGCTACACTTTCAATTCGACGATGAAGATCTTCGCATGCATTCGAGACAACAAAGGAAGGACGACTTTTTGGCTCAAAAGGTATTCTTCCTTCCTTAAACCATCTAATTTGATCACATGGATCCCAATGATTGGGGAGGCTGGTGAATTCCTTTGCCTTTTCGCTGTACATGTATGTACTATCACCCAAAGAATCCCAATAGTAACATGTTAACCAAAAAAAAATATTATTATAATATCCACATATTTTAAGAAACTATGAATATTAAATTATATGATATGTATAAGGAATTTAAATTATATACGGCAATGTTGACCTATATATAGATTTATTTTCATAATATATATCATAGACATAGTATTTTATAATTTTAGTATAATATTAGCATTTTTTTAATTTTTCGATTAGTTAACCAAAACCATGGTTTTTTGGAAGAATATCTACCTCTTTGAAGAAAATCAGCCATGGCTTGAAAACTCCACATGGGGCAAAAAAGGTCAAGGCATCTCCCATCTAGTATCCAGAGATATTAACTCTGCTCAAGCAAAGGTTTTGAACTTTCTATGGTACAGGCTTTGTCAACATGTTTGTCGCATTCTGTGGCATGAATCTTCTCAAGCACATCTCACTAAAAGCTACACACTGGCAAATTCCTAACTACTCGCTATATATACTTTTACTTAGAGGTAGATAATGCAACCAGGGATTGTACCATAGACTTCCAACAAATAAGTCCTCCACCAAGCGTGAACACATAACTTGTGGTGGACCTCCTGTCATCCAAATAAGAGGTATGTGCTAAAAGAACATGATATGTATCAAGGGGGAGAATGATATGCATCTAGTGCTAAAAGAGAATGCCACATTTTTAAATAATCCCAATGCCTAGTGGTCTCTTATGTGCCGAATGCAAACTTCCCGTACATGCCCTGAATCTGTTGTAAAACTTATACTATGCAATTCATTCTTTGCACTATTAGTTTGAGGGAGCGATTTACTTTTCCTAGATAACCAAGGTTTGTCATCATAAAAAAAGGGGAAGATTGTTAGCCCAAAGATACCTTCTTAGTCAGGTCACGCCCCAATCCCCGCCTCGACCTGACTGGGCGGATCCGAACCAAGTCCGGGGCGACTATCTATACTATATATCGGGACTCCTATCGAATTGCTCTTCTCGTGAGTCAGATTTGTACTCGTATACAAACAATTTCGTAATAACAAAATCATTTTACATATACAAAGAACTACCACCAGAGGTGTCCATCACAATCTATACACATATACAAGAGTCCCTTTACTCAGATTCATTACAATTTTACTATTACAAAACTCGTAGATCAAGTAAGCAGCCGCCGATGAGCACCTATCTCTCGTGTCGGCCTCATGGTCATGGAATGTCCCGCCTTCTATCCTTGTCTTCACTTTCTCGTACTCACACTGATTGAACACCTGCAAGTAAGCTTTATGCTTAGTGGGAACATAAGCATGGACAACCACCAATGGCGACTGTCACAAGCTTATACATATGCATTATATATATCTAAACATATTTCTATAACATAATTCCTTATCATCTGATATTCCTATTTCATGTCAATATTTTTCTATTTCATGCTCTATTTCTTTAGCATATCCCTTTACTTATACTTTTCCGTATTCCTATTTCGAGTACTATAATGATCTATACTTGTCCCGTTCATCTCTCACGCTTGTTATATGTCTTTTCAATGTTCCGGCCCTTTGTGTCAAGCAATAGCATGTCTCTAGTCTATGTCTTTTTCATCTTTCATTTCCTCTATGTCTTCTTTTTATTGCATTCTTTCAGACTATTACGTATATCATATCATTCCTTATCTATCAAGCATACATTTATACGCTCTTATTCTATCATATACTTGCGGCTGTATTCTTTTCAGGCTTTTCTCAGGTTGGCTTAGTTTACTACTTTCATATTATATCTCTATTTTCATATTACATGAGTTTCTATCTCATCGCTCATAAATCTCCCATGAGTATAATACTTATTCCTTTACTATCATATCATATACTATCATCTCTTACTTTACTGCTCTTAATCGAAGGTTTATGTTTCATCGTATACAGTTGCTATGCTTCTCATATCACAAATAAGTATCATATAATTTTGCATTTATGCTTTCACTGACTATAGAATTGATATTCATGACAGATTCGATAGTGGAATCTCAGCCATGTTTGTCATTCAAGAGCAATGTAGCCTCGTGCTTTTATGGTATTGTACTTCTTTCCATATGCTGTGATACTATGTTTTCATATATTTCCATTCTTCACTTTCATACTTGTACTATCGTATACTTTCCGTGGCTCGAGGTACCTGTAGTACTACGTAGATTAATCCGAGCAATATCCAAATTTTTACTCTTTTTTATCTCTTGTCTCGTAGTCTTATCATATATCCAGTTCGACTACCTGCACTACCATAAAGGAAAATGAGTAGATCGCAAGACAATAAGTACCCAAGGTATTAATACAAGATCGAGGTGCCATAAAGACCAAAGAGTACCTGAGTATCGAATTGCGAGTGCCGTAAAGACTAATCGTGAGTACCGAACATTAATCAGAGTGCCGAGCATCAATCGAGTAATCGTACTAATCAGAGTGTCTGAAAGATTCAATCGTGAGCATCAAGATAATCGAGTGCCGAGCACTAATCAGACGTCCACTCATTCATTCTTCGTCCTAGGTAGCCATATGGGATCATATGTCCGCTATAATCATAATGTATATTAATCACATTCTCGTGTCTATACATATCGCTTTTCATGTTAATGTTATATCGTTTGGCCATTATATTTCATATCTTTTGCTATCATTTAATTTTGTCTCTCAGATCATATATAAATCCTATCATATATCATGAATGCATCTATGCACTCTTGTATTCATGTAGTCATATATCTTTATCTATTCATATTCCGTTATATCGCTATGCATCATAACATTTTATACATTTCTATCATGATTTAACTATTCTTGTACTTTCTATATTCCTATCATGTATACTTTATTTCATTCATATATTCATACATGTACCTACTATTCATGACATGTACTCATTTCATGCCATTATCTTTGCTTATCTCTATCAGGGTCTTAGTATTTATATATTCCTATCATGTGTTCCTAGCATGTTCCATTTTATTCCTTTTCTTGTGATGTCTATCATATATTCCTACTATTTACATATTCCCGTCATGTCTTTATCTATTCATACTTTCTATATTTCTATCATGTTCCATCTATTTGTTTCATGATGACAATCATATGTTCACATTGTATACTCTTATATTCATATGTGCCTATCATTCTGCACGTAGGCTATCATATCTTATATGACATATCCTATCATATCTTATCATATCTTATAACTTATACCTATCATTCTTATGACATATCCTATACTCATCATATTCATGTTTTATGAACCCATCTATACATATTGCATTTTCTATATTTTCCTGCTTTCATGGCTATTACATATAGCACTTCATATACTTATGAAGTATGATGTCTAGCGGAGATCACACCTCATTCATATATTCTCATTCCTTTATGAATCTAGTTTACTAGGAATTGGAATCAATCCAATCGGATCATCCAAACTAAAGTTATGGCATTTTAATGCCAACTAGTCATTTTACCCCGATTTTTCTAGTGACAGTTTGTGGCTACTTCATTTTTCCGGGGTCTTAACTTCATATTTTGACACTATGTCCTTATAATCATTTAAAGTTAAGGTGCTGGGCGGTTCTATTCCAACTGGAATCACCCAATTGAGCATCAAACTCAAGTTACGCCCAAACAACCCTGACTTCTCTATGTTCAACACCAAAACTGCACTTGGTTTGCCACGTCCTACTTCGAGTGTATTTTGGGGCCACTTAGATCAGAATTTGGTGATGCTCTCTCTTTTAAGTTTTGTTCTCCTTGAAGTCTATTTTAATTGGCCACTTGAATCACTCAACCTGATAAGAAATGAGTAAGTTATGGCCAAAATACTTAAAATCAATAAAACTGGAAATTGTATCGTTGTACCGGTACACCCCTAAGTTGTACCGGTACAACTTGGCCAAAAATGACCAGACCGAATCAGACTTTACATGCTCCCCTCAAGTTGTACCGGTGATTTAATCCCCCGAAAATGCCCAGAATGGGTATTTTCTCCTCTTTTTCATGCATTTTCATCCATAGATCACTCCTAATACATCCTTCATCAAAAACTAAATATGGAATCCTCCCAAGAACTCCAATACAAACACTTTTTAATTTGTAAAAGAATCCTAGGATTCATACCAAATTCACCCACCCTACAAATCCTTGGAATTCCTTTGAAGGATTCCATATCTACTCCTTCTCATCTAGGGCTTTTCCACCAAATCCTCTTTAAATCTAGAGTTAATACTGCTTAACAAACCCTAGAAAAAAGAACCAAATTAATGGCCAAATGAAACCCTAGCAATTCCTAATCCATACACAATTTCAGTTTCCATACATAAAATCCAAGTTCCATACCTTGGCTTGCTTGGCTTCTCCCTCTTCTCCTCTTCTTCTTCTCTTCTTCTTCTTCTTCTTCTCTTCTCTCCTTCTCTTCTCTCCCGTTTTTTCTCTCTTTTGGAGACCAAAATATAAGATATTTTGATCCCCAAATTAAGGCCATGTTTGGCCAAGACAAAAACCCATTCTTTTGTTTTAAGTTTTCATAATCAAGTAGTCAGCTCCCCATTTCTCTTTTATCTCTATTCCATCTTTTCTATATTTGCTTTTAATCCCATCTCTTCATCTTATAACACTTAAGTCCTCAAGTGGTAAATTACCACTTTACCCTTACCTCGACCAATTCCGGTCTTTGTTTTATTTTCCGTGAAATTCCATATTTAGCTTTACATACTCCTAAACAAGTCCGAAAACTCATGCAGATATTTCTCACATATAAGTCGAGGTTTTAATATAATAAATCAAGGTTATTAGCTACTAATGGTTAACATTGAGCGAAAGGATAGGTTGAAGTTGATCAAGCATCAAATGAAGATAATACAAGCTAAAGATGACAATGATGAAGTTGATCAAGCACTTAAAAATGAAGTTCACTCAAATCAAAGAACCAAGATGACAAGTAACAAAGATTTCAAGCTCAAGCATCAAGTAAAGATTTTGATAGCTTAGGAATCTATGTAAGGTGAATGTATTGGTGCACTTTAAGATATCATCTTTTACATGCATTTTCTTCATAACTCATTTTTATGTTCGTAAATTGAATATCTTTTGAAAAACACAAGTACGAGCATCAAACCTTTATGTATTTAAAGCTTAAAATGTATTCAAAAGTGTTTTTATGAAATTTATTTAAATGAAAAGAACCTAAAGTGACCATTTCATGGCCTTTTTGGCATTATTTGCATAATTTGTGATTTTTACTCGATTTGACTTTAAATTGATTAAATTTTTTAAAACCCATGTTTGCTTGTCAAATCTTAGTTATTTGGAGTTTAAAATATGCTTAAAAGAGTTATTTAAATTTAGAAACTGATTTGGTGCGAAACAAAGTTGAAACGAACCAAAAACGACTTTTTCTATCAAGAAACTAATTGAGCTGTCCAGGTCATCTAGTTAGGCAACAGGTCGACCGGTTGGTCTAAACGGTCGACCGATTAATCTAAATGGTTGACTGGTTGGTAAAACGGTTGATCGATTGGGTTTAGAAAGGTATGTTTTTCATTCTTATGAATCGATAGAGCCAACGTTTGATCAATTGGGAACCGGATAAGGTGTGAAACTCGACTCGCTGGATGCGTGAACTCATCTACGATCGGGCTTGTATGAATGGTCGACCGGTTGAGTACAACGGTCATATTTCAACAGCTAGAAAATAGTGACTTGGAGTGCACATGACGCAACGGTCGACCGGTTGTAAGAAATGGTCGATTGGTTGGACAACGATTAAATTCCAACAGCTATAAAATGATAACATTCTATGTACAACGACTAGTATACATGAAACTGTCAACCGGTTGGTAACTTAAATGCTACCGAATTCCCACTCTATAAATAGAGTATGGGGGATCACTAAACAATTAAGAGACTTATTGTATATCCTCTCAAACATCATTTCTCTTGTGAATCAATTCTCAAACTAAGATTGTAAGTGCATTCATTTACATGAACATATTGTAGAGTGCACCTTTGTATTTATCAAATTGAGTTATAAATATATTGAGAACTTGAGAGAGCTTTCTCAATAGCATGCAAAGTTTTAAGTCAGCTGTATAATCTCAAGTGGATTTGTAACAGCCAATCGGAGCCATAATCAAAGTGTACAAAGCTCCTGGATTAGAGTTGGAACTTCGAAAGTGTGTATAGCTTGAAAGGTGTCCAGATTCTGAGTCATAATCCAAGTGTAAAGCTCAATGTTTCATTCTATTGGAGCCCTCACCTGTTGAAGGTTAAGGAGAAGTAGATGTAGGCAAGGAAGTGCCGAACCACTATAAATCCGGGTTTTGTTTTCTTTATCCTTATCTCTTTAATTTATTATTTTGCATTAAATTAAAGATATGTTGTTCTGCAAAAAGTTTTTGAGAAAACCAATTTAACACCTCTTGGTTAGATTGCTAAGTTATATTGAACTTTCATCCTTAATGTAAAACAGTTTTAATACCAATGGAACACAATTATAACACTAATGTAACATAATTATCCTTAATGTAACACAATTATTACATTAATGTAATATAGTTGGACAATTATGTTACATTAACATAATAACTGTGTTAGATTAAAGATAATTGTGTTACATTATTAACATTGTTATTTTGTGGTGAAGAAAGATGCAGATTTAATTTGATGTTTTTTTCTTATATGAAAATAAATGCCATTCAACTGGGTCAACTTATTACGTGAATTTTATTACAGAGCGTATGTTTTCATTAATTTAGTGTAAAAAGTGCAACTTTACATAAAATGGGTGAGTTGAGTTTCCTTTTAATTTGGTCCAACAATGCACTTAAACATAATTCCCCTAAAATTAATAATAATAAGGAAAGGTCATAAAATTCTCCCAAAACTCGGTTAATAGCTATTTAAAAGAAAAATATTAATTAGCTTTAATTCACCCACTATGAAGTAGCTATTATAAAATAAACATTGAACTTTTATAAATGAACATTTATATGTGGTGAATGACCAGATGTATGTACCAAGTTAACGTTGTATGATCACACTTTAAGAGTGGTATGTACCAAGTTAACGTTGTATGATCACACTTTAAGAGTATTAAAACAACCTTTCAACGAGGGTTATGAATCCTCATTTACTCATCTTTAAGATGAGTAATGAGAAGCCATTGTGTAAGCCTAGAAAAGGCATCCTCTCCTCCAACTAATAGTATCCTGAGAAAATAAGACATCTATCTCTATAGATTGGCATTTTATAATATTTTCTTAACACCAACCTCAAATTAAAATTATTTTATTTACAATAAAAAAGGTGGCGGTGAATAAAAAAGATGGGAAGAATTAATGTTTTATTTTAAAATAATAATAAAACCTAGAGATAATGTAGATAACTTTGCATTAAAAATTTTTAAAAATAAAATTGAGAGCAAATCAAAAGTGTTGACCAAATCAATTCATATTTTCTTGATAAACTCAATAGTCAATACACTGCATGTTTATCGACCCATTTTTTCTATTGGTAGTTGAGATGAGACAGTCAAGCCAACCTAGCTAGCCAACAGGCCCAAGCTTTCCGTGCCGTGCCATAGCAAGTTTTGACTTCTAGGTCGAATCATCCGGCAAGATGATTACACCCCACTATCTATCTTCAACTTGGAAGTTGGAACTTCCCTTTCCTGCCGGTAAAATATATAATAGGAAGTAGGAACAAACAAGGATTAGCATTAGCAGAGAGGGTGGAGATGAGTAGCGTAAGGAGGATGAAGCTGGGGTCACAGGGCCTGGAGGTTTCAGCACAGGGACTTGGGTGTATGGGCATGTCAGCCTTCTACGGCCCTCCAAAGCCGGAGGAGGAGATGATCGCTCTCATCCACCACGCCCTCAACAGCGGCGTCACCTTCCTCGATACCTCCGACATCTACGGCCCCTTCACCAATGAAATCCTTCTCGGCAAGGTCCTTCCATCAATTCTCTCCCCCCATTTCAATTCTTGCTTTTCATTCACTGTTACCCCAATTTGATTGCTTTAAGGTTTTCGGTCTTCGGGTGGGTTGGTGGGGGTTTTGGACAGGCTCTGAAAGGAGGAGTGAGGGAGAAGAAGTGGCTACCAAATTCGGGATTGTATATGACGACGGGATGAGTGAGGCCCGCGGCGACCCGGCCTATGTTAGGGCGGCGTGCGAGGGGAGCTTGAAGAGGCTGGAGATTGATTGTATTGATCTCTATTACCAGCATCGCATCGACACTCGCCTGCCCATTGAAGTCACGGTTTGTGCCCTTTGTTCTCCCCTTTTTTTTTTTAAAGCAACAAAAAGCCTTAACCCTTTCTTTCCATTTCTAAGTATTTACTGAGTGACCTTGTTAGCATGAAATGAATCATGAGAGTTTCCATTGATCATATAAATATATATAATGTTCATATTTGAATTTGAAGTTCTTTCTTTTTAAAAAAGACATTAACAAGAAAGCCAAATAGTTGTGAGTCGGCTATGCAGATGTATAAAAGTTATGTCGTAATGAGGTTTACACAATCTAAACAAAGCCTTTGTTGTGAAAAATTGGCAAGGCACGCAAACGAAAAGCACTCCTTGATAAGACTATTGTGAGTAAATTTGGGGAACAAGTGGTCGGTGCTCCTAAATTTAAAAGAGATATGGGATTTGGTTCGCGTAACAAAAATTCTAGTATGAACAGAATGCAATCGCCAAAGACGCTCGGGGGAGGGAGGCTTGTGCATAACGCTCCCGTTGTCATAATGCAAGTAGTCAGAAAGACACACGACAGGAGTGCGCTTCGGATGTTCAATGTTGGTGGTCGGTCTCCCATTTTAAAGCAGACCTTTCAATGACTGGGAAGTGAGGGAAGTGGTGAATTTATGAAAGATCCATCCTTGGAAAGTGGTCGCAACAGGAAGACAAGTCGGTCCCGGGAAGGGGTACGCCAACGTTTATTCAAGAGAAAGTTTCGTATGAGGGTTTGAATCGACCAATCCGTGGATACATCACCTTTTCCCGTCTCATCACACAATATTACCCCCTTAAAGCGCTTTGTTTCTAAGCGCCTGGGGTAAAGACATCTACCACCAAAAGAGAGCGAAGATCTCACAACAGACGCTACCTTTGTGAAGAGAGGAGGAGGAGACCCCAAACCATCTTCTGGTCCATTATCAAGGCCAGAACTGCCGAACTTATTTTGGCCATAGTGGGATCGGGATGTGGTTTTCCTCTTCTGCGGCGTGTCCTCTTCTAGCCTGCAAGGAAACAAAAGGGCAAGAAGCGCAAGAAAGTTTCTGGAGGGTCGCGCCAGGCCTCTTTCCAAAAGTGGTAGGAAGCAGAGAAATAGAAGTGTGGTCTTCAATGAGACTTTCTACGATGATTAAAGAATTTTCATCCTGCATTTTTGGCCTTTGGGCCAACGCTACCTAAAGGGGTGAGATGCATATTCGGATTTTAACTCCGATGGGCAGTAGGTAATTTGTTTTCCCGGTTTGTTTTTCTTCATGTTTGGTCCTTTTCCTGTCATTCCTCAGATAATTCCCAACAGACTTCAAGTAATGTAATGCTTTTTGCATCAATGGCATTTCTTTATCCATCAAAAAAAAAAAAAAGAAAGCCAAATATTTTGACCATTTCTATTTAGCTAAAATTTTTAAAAATTCAGCCATAAATCCTCAAAAAGTAGAAAAAAAAAAACAAACTGAATGATGAAAGCAAATTTACTTTCAGCAAAGCCCAAAAAGAACAGCGCCACCTTAGATTGACCTGTCCGATCGGGTTCAATTATGGTATTTGGGGATTCAAGTCGCTTTTAATTTGCTAATTAAATATCGGTGGGTTTTTTTGGGCTTAATTCGAGGGGAATGCTTTGAATGATTGATAATTCTTTGAGAAGTTTCTTATCTTCTCCAAGTAGAAGCTCAACCATTATATGCCTATCCTATCTGGAAATTGAGTATTGTTTCACCACCCATTTCAATCATGAAGCCATTAGCGCTAAGATTCATCTTGTGTTGGGCAAAACTACTTGTTGACGCTATAAAAGCATTACCTACTTAAAAAAAGATAGTGTTAGTGAGAACTCTGGAACTTATGGCATCAGTCATTTTAAAGTATTACACGCTATATCATCCAATATTATCAGGCCTACTTATTAGTTACTAAGAGACCTCTGTCCTTCTGTGAATGATGCAGCCATAATTTCCTTATACAAATTAATCCGGTCAAACTTCTCATGGAGGCAGAATCATTAGACCCCATATTTGGTTCTGTTTCTTAATCCCATTCTCATCATCTGGCTGGGTTACAAACTGAAATTTTTTTCATGTCAACGGATACTTATGTAACAACTTGGTCTGATTAATTACCCTAACAAAAAGGCTGTAAGAGTGTATGCTGATTATCTTGCACATTTTTCTGTTTATCTATAAGGAATTTCTCTGTTTTAAGACATGATTTCTATTGTAATTAATCTTCAATTTTTTTGTATGCTTGTCCTTCAGATGGGAGAACTGAGGAAACTAGTGGAAGAGGGTAAGATAAAGTACATAGGTCTAAGTGAGGCTTCTGCTTCAACAATCAGAAGAGCTCATGCAGTTCATCCCATAACAGCCGTGCAGTTGGAGTGGTCCTTGTGGTCTAGAGATGTAGAGGAAGACATAGTTCCTACTTGCAGGTGAGGCATCTACAGTAGCATTTAAAGGCTTAATTCCTAACTAATCCTTCTTATTTTCTCAGAGAACTAGGCATTGGGATTTGTTGTATTACAGCCTCAGACGAGGATTCCTTTCTTCTGGGCCCAAGATGGTTGAGAACTTGTCAAACAATGACTCCAGAAAGGTTTGTACCCATATATACCACATGCATTTTAGCTTTCATACTATGGAATACATTGCACTACACCTAGCATATTTTAAGCATCATTGATAATCGTTGTGAATTTGATGAATTTAATCTCCTTACATGTCCATATATGACTTGTGTTTGGGAATGGATAAGCCTTATCAGTTTGAAAGTGCAGTTATGCACCTCTATGAATCAAATTATTTCTTTATTTTTTCCCCCAACGGCCTTGAGACAGTTGCACCAAATTGTACTGTCACTCGCACTTGTTGGGTCCTAAGCCTTCTTTACATAAACTGCTATTTCTTGTTCCTGATTCTTTTCATTATGGTGTTACCGAGGAATGTTGAAGAGGGTACTATTATTTTAATAAGAAGTTCAAATGGAGTTATTTTTGAAAAACTAAAAAAGGAGCTACTCCCTTGAATTTGTAGGGCCAAGTATAAAGGAAACGAATTTTATCTTGTACATGTGTATCTAGTTTATATCTTCGATGGTGCGCTCCTGACCCTTGTGCTATTTTTTAATCGACACCACAAAAAATGATAATTCATTTTGGTTAAAAAAAGGCCCTTTTCTATCTTATTTGGCAATGACAAACTTTGGGGTGATTTGAAGCTTGAAGTTGTTTGTGACAAAGTACCTTCAGCCACAGCTAAAATTCTTGTTGTTTTCATTGTTATTAGGAGCTGGATGAGAAACTGCTCACTATGCTCAATCCGACATGATCTAAGTTTCTGGAGAAACACCACGGAAATTATTGCTTTTATAAACTTTAAATGAAGTGAAATAGTTTATATCATCAAGATATGTACAGAAGGATTATAAAAGAAAGAATATTACTGAACTTAAAGATCCGCTAGAATACCATGCCCCTTTTACTTTTCTACTCTGTTTTTCTTTATATTTAATTCAATAATTTTATTCAAATCACTGTACTTTCTTTTATTTTGTTTAATAATTTTGTATTAGGCAAAGCTGACACCAGGAAATGGTTTTTTACTGCTGATACTGCTAACTTAGAACACTAGCTGATTTAGTTATTATAGTTATTTTAATTTATGAGGATGTTTCCGAGATAGATGGTGGCTTATTTGGATAATTCATGTTACCAAATATTCTCGAGTTTGGTTGATCAAGACCCATAATCTGCTCAACTGAGAGGGCTTGTCTCTATCTCATGACTAGGAAACTCCTGAATTAGGATGTTAAGAAAGCATCCTCTTTATGGGTTTTCAATTGTTACTGAAATGTGTGCTCTATATATTGCAGTCATACTTCCTGAGGTCCCAGCTCACTGGAGAATCTCGAGCACAATAAAACCCTACGAGCAGGTTAGTGCCATTGCGAGCAAGGAAGGGGTGCACCCATCACAGAAGTAGCACTGGCCTGTGCATCACCAGGGATGATGCGCCCCATACCAGGAACTACCAAGATCGAAACCTCAGCCAAAACATTGGGGCTTTGTCTCTGAAACTAACTCCAGAAATGGCTGAACTAGAATCCATTGCTTCAGCGAATACTGTAAGGAGTGACAGGTATGAGGGCACTGCATTTACACGGAAGAACTCAAGCACCACCCCTAGCTTCCTGGAAAGCTTGAAAGAAGAGGCATGATCCTTACATCTGTAGCATTATAGAGATAACTCCTCATTGCCTAGTAAACTCTGTGTGTCCTGCATTTTCCCTTTTTTGTGTTCAAAGAGTGTTGAAAAACCTTCGAGTTTGGTGCATCATAGAGTCAGGCAGTGTGTCTGTCTGATTTCCTGAGTTTAATACAATGTAATAAACTGTCTTTGCTATGACTCAAACCCCTCTCCTTTTCATGTCCTATCTTTAAACATCGAACACTCTAACCAATTGAGCTAGGCATGTGGACTACAAGAATTTTTTTAGATACCTTGAAATGACAATAGTTTTAAAATGGCCAGTTATGATTTAGGGTTGGTCAAAACTGATAATGAGTTTAAATTCCATGTATTTGGTCACATTCTACATCGGCTAGGAGAGAAAGGATATGAAACAATATAAGTATGAGCTCCTTTTAACAAAGTAAATGCATTTTATAGCTGTAAGAAGAGTCCCTTTGGCTCAAAACGTATAATATCTACATGATTGGATGTGGGTTGTTACAAACGGTATTAGAGTCGATTTCCGACTTTGATGTGGGGGTTTGTTTAGTCCTTAAGGGGTGTGTGTTTGTTCGATTTGACCATGCAATCCAATGGGACATAACAAGGATGTTATGTTTGAATAGAATTGTGTTTATCACATCCCATATTAACTAGGGGCTCCTCTTAATATGGTTAATGTGTTCTAAAACCGTGAGGCATGTGGTATCTTTGGTGTGGATCTTTACATACTTAGTAATTGATGTTAAAGACATGAAACATGAGCAACAAAAATATACTTAAAGGAAATTGGGAAAAATGAATGTGCTTGTGGTTTTATCCTCTGATTCTTTTAACTTTTATAAAGTTCTTTTCATTTGTGGTTTTATCTAGGTGTCCTGATTAAGGTTTGATCTAATGAGACATTATAATTTAAATCTTGAACTTTTAAGACTTTTGTATTCATATACTGAACAAAAAAGTTTTTGGTTAAATATATGTATTTTAGTTTTCTTAGTAGTTACAGCGTCGAATATCAACGTAATTAGAATCAGGACCTTGAGATTGTTGTGGTGGCGTTCAATCGACAACATGGCCTAATTGAATTTGAAATTGAGAAAAAAGATTCATATTATCAATAAAAAAATAAATTTGAATTTTTAGGTTTTATAAAAACATGAAATTTAATTTTAAAATTAAATATAATAATTGTCACATGGGATTCCTATATAATTTCATGGACTAAGTCTTCAATTTTCTAGAAGATAAACTTAGGGCTTATTGAAGACATAAAAGGATGAGAAGAATGATTTGTATTTCATTATGTGATGAAGGGTACATATATACACGTACATAGCATCCTTGGATGCTATTGTAAAAAGAAATATAATTAGTAAATATAAAAACTATCCGTATACAATGAGAAAGAATCAAACAATATAAAAATAGATTAAATCAATTAAGAGAAGGTTCATGGAGAGAATTATTCTACGCCGTGACACTCCTTTATCATAAAATATAATCAAATCATAAAAGACAATCAATCAAGAGGAAATTGATGGAGAAGAAGTATCTCATGATATTGACTTTCCTTTATCTTGCCCCCTCAAGATGGAGCTTCGAGAGGAGAGTTTAATCTTGTCACGAAGAAGTTGAAAGTGAGTGCGAGGAAGAGGCTTAGTAAGTGCATGGACGAGTTGATTGATAGAGAATACGTGAGCTGCCTAGAGGAGTTCACATTGAACTTGTTCACGAATGAAGTGATAGTCGAGAGCAACATGCTTCATTTAGGAGTGGAATACTGGATTAGTGTAGAGGTTCGTCCACCAGCATTATCCACTGATAGATTGCAGGTTGTTGCGGAAGAATATACCCAGCTCAGTTAATAAAAGAGCATATCCACCTAACTTTGATAATAGTAGTGGGCTGGATTTATATTTTATTCCGTAGAAGAAGGAGAAACCTTTGTGTTATTTCTTAGAGCTCAGTAGGTTGCGACCCGAGATAAACAATTAATGTAAAACTCGAGAAAAAATTCAATTTTTTTGAAAAAAAAGGTAAAATAGTAATTTCGGTTGAAAAATGAAAATTTTCTAGATCTCGGATGTGAAAGCAGACTTCTTTGTTGAATTAGATCTGAAATCTAGTTACCGTCAGACCTAGGATTTCGAGACAGTCGGAATTTCACGTTTTTTGAGGCATCGGGTGTCGGGTGACACATGGCATGACATGTGATGCACTTGTGTGAATGACTCACATTGAGCTAAGTGTCAAGTGGAGGAAATAATGGGAAAGATAAAACAAGAAAAAAAAAATAAAAAATAAAAGAAAAGAAAAGGAAATAAGAAAAACAAAAAGAGGGAAATAGAGAAAAAACGGAGAGCAAAGCAGTGAGCGGAGAGAGAGAGAGGAGAAAAGTAAGTGAAACTTATCTCTAAGATACGAAAATCGGGTACATGAGTTTTCGTGAGCGAGAGAGTAAAGTCGGTCCACTTATGATGATTGCAACATCGTCTGCCAAAAGGAAATGCTTGGAGTTCGTCAGCTCGCGAGGTAGAATTTTCCTACTTGAAATATTTCTAGCCTAAAGGCCATTTAATGGCTTGGAGTTTTTTTTGAGGTCGTGAGAGGACGTAAATTTCAGTCCCAAAATCTTGTGACTGAGTATAGAAATTTTTAGGAATTTTGAATTTGTTTTCGGATAGTCGGTTGAATTTTGGGATTGTTTAGAGACGATCCGAGTGAATTCGAGATTGTTTTGGGCGATTCGGATAGGATTTTGAATTTGTTTTCGTGATCTGGTAGGTTGAGGGTTGGTTTGATCCACAGGGTGATGTCTTCGAGTTTGTGAGGTGTGTTTAGTATCGCGAGTAATTAGTGACGGATCGTTTAGGCGAGTAGGTGTTGAATCAACAAAATTTATATCTAGGATTCCCTACTACTGATGTAGCAAAAGCTGCTGCGGTATAGTGGTACCCAGGGTCGAACACGGGGATGGGTTTTCTTCAGGAGAAGGATTCACGATTGCATTGAAAATGGTGTTTTCTCATTGGATCTTTTAGGGTTTGTAAAAAAAAAACAGTGTTGGTGAATGGTTGAAAACTTGAAATAACTTGAAGTAAAAAGTTAAAGAATTCATGAAGTCTCGGACCTTGGGCTTAGGGTTATAGGTTCTCTTAGGCAGCATCCTCGGGTCTTTTTCCTCGTGTTGGGGAGCATGACATATGGTCGTTTCGGCAGGATCTTAATTTAAGGCACACAAAGAGCCTAAACCTAAAAGTTTTCCTCTTGAAAGATGGCATTTAATGAGCATAAATGCTCCCCAAACGGTGAGCTACGCCTCCTAAACCTACCCTTCGATAACCATAGGAGACAAACTAAGCTGGGCATCAGTGGATACAATGATAAGCATCACTTGAACTGGCTTGCCAAATACATGTTAGAGAGCATGCCTAGAGATTTAACCTAAGGTGAGAAGCGGGAACCTGAAATACCCTTAAATCTGAGCATGAAAACGCCCGAGAACGTACGGCTTGCCTCAAAAACCGACACCAGTAGCCTTCAGCTTCAAGGATGAGGGTTTTAGCGAAACATCCCTTGATTTGTCATCATCGAGGGTGTTTGGCTAGAGAAAATCTGAAAGTGAAGGAAAAGGAGAGAAAATCACAAACCGGTAGAGGGAGAGGAAGCTTCATGCGCAATTTTATTGATTGATTGATGGACTTAAAGTTGATTGATTTACAAACAAGGCAGGCTTATGAGTGCTTTCGATATAAGGAAGTACAAAATGTGCAAATGAACCAAAAATTACATCAAAGAGAGCGAGCTTGTATAAAACCGCAAAGGTGGGTCAGCAGTCAACGATAGGTGCGGGTCTGTGTGAGTCTGCGGAGTAAGCGATGTTGCGAAATTTGTAACTCTTGCGAAAATTAAGGTTAGGAAAATTCGCAGCACAACGAAATTTCACTAACCACACCCAAGACTCAGGCTCCTCCTTCTCTTGACATTTTGCTCGGCTTTCACCCAGTTCCGATCTTGCATCTTCGAATTCGGCTCGGGTTCATCGTGTTTGAATCGAATTGAAGATAATGAGATATTTGCCCTGCAAAACTACAATAATAGAGCTACAAAACATGATCAGTAAGTAGGGACCTTAATGTATCAATTGGGTTATTTAAGTCGATTAGTACGCAAAAAGTGCTTAAAACTGTGATAAACGGGATTTCAATAGCCTTGTTGGAGTGCTTGTCGATGACAACTTAGTGAAGGGACGAGATGTGTTTTAGATGGGTCCGAGATTTGGACCATTTTGTGTGTATTGTTAGAAAAAAGAAGTAATATGTTGTTATGTGTAAAAACTCATGTTAATATGTGCTTGTGTGATGTATTAACATAGAAATTGTGATGAATGTAAATTATATATAGGAAATATAATTATCCGGAATTTATAAATGTTGCATGTAGCTCTTATTGTGCATGTAACATGACATAGCATGAAATGACATGATTGCATTTCATATGCAAGGTCACATCGCGTCGAGTCGGGTGTGGGTGCATGAATCTTGTTATTGTCATTCTTGGTGAATGTGGTGAGCTCGGAAATGGAGACTGACGTCAATCGAGACTCACGGTTTGTATAAAACAATAATTAATAAATCTAGTGTGCTGGGTGGAGTAAGTTGGGCGATTCCCCGTGGTGAAAGACCCAGGAATTTTGTTCTTGGTCGGGCGTAATGGATCGGTGATGAAAGTTCGCGAAAGTGTCGGAAGGTGTTGCGAAGCCTCAGGCGAGACCCGAGAGAAATTATGACTGAATAAACACATGAGTTGGATAAATTAAAATTGGAGGGTTGTCGATGATTTAAGTCATTGGGTGAAGCATGATGATTGGTTTTCACACTTGGCGTTGCAGGTGTGAGGGAGTCGGTCGAGACTCGGGTTGTGGGCATGAGGAGTCTCATCTCATGCATGATACGAAACATTCCATATAGGATTGCATTATTTATATGGAATATGATTTGATGTTTTATGTATGCCATTGCATGTGCATTTAGGTGGAGAGTAGCCCTTGTAGGAGAATTTTACATTGGGCGTTGCTCCTTTGTCGTGGGACCTTTTTAGGTCTGAGGGGTGTACGGGGATAGGAAGGCGGCTCTCAGGCGAGTAGTGATTATGAAGGAGACCGTTGTGTGGCCTTGATATTTCCTTTGTAAAAGTAAATTTTTGTATAAAGAATTGTAACTAAATTCTTTGGAGCTATTATCTAAATAATTCGGGTATGTAATTATGGTAAGAGGGTCGATAAGATATACGATTTGTAATTAAGCGTTTTATTTTCATATTTTAGATTTAAATGTGAATGAATGAGTCCTAGTAAAGGGATGTATATTGGGGATATGGACAGATGGACCACCGTGGTCAATCTGCTACATTGAGACCTTGGATGGATTATAATTATACTGATATATAGGTTGTATGTTGGGTAGAGCTCTCCGAACAAAGGAGACTTTGTCCGATTTGTTTGTGAAAATATGGATCCCGATAAATATGACCTGATAGTGTGATGTCGGGTCACCGAAATCGAGGTGCGGGTTTTTGGGTTGTCAGCGAGACCCACCAGTTTGGGATTATCCACGGCTTGAGTATTAGAGCATAGGTAAAGAAAGCGATTACCTAGGGGCTAGAGTGTGGGTACCTGGTAATATAGTCTTAATCTTGCTTTCGTGTCGGCTAGGTATCGAGTTTAGGCTCACCACGAATGCGGTGACGGATATGGGTCTAAGTCGTCGATTCATTGAGTTCTTGTGTCGCAGTTTGTATATCAGAACGTAGGTATGTGGTTACCTATGAAAATGATGGGCATTGGGTTTAGACCTTTGCATGCATTGTACAGTTTCATGTTGTGTGCTACGTGATTGTGATTACGTGATCGTGTGCCACAAATTGCGTGAATTACATACATGGTAGAATATATATATAGGAAAAGATGAACACTAGGGTTAGAAAACATAACCTTAAGAGTTCGGAAAATGGATGAACGGAATAGTTCAGGATGTTGATGTCTATTAGTGGTTGGCATGTGTCTTCTTCAAATAGTGATGAGAGAATCTCGATATGGGCTTAGAGGTTGAAACCTTGGAAAAGCCGAAAAGGTGAATTCTTCTCTAGGAATAAGGGTGAGTGTTGATCAGATATGTCGGGATTGTGAGTTAGAGATCTCCAGGATTCTACTCACTATGGACCTAAGGGTCATGGACATGTCGAAATTTGATGTCATCCTCGGGATGAACTGGTTGACGGCACACTGAGTCGTCATTGACTATGATCGTAGGAGAGTACTACCTACACATAGGATGGTAATTGTGTTATGTTTCATGGGGAGAAGCACGATGCTTTACCCCAAACTATATACGACTACAGGTGGCATGGACAGTTGATGGGTTGGCTAGCAAGCCTTACCTAGGAGGACGAGATGAGATAGGATTTGGGTCTACCTCGGGTGGTTTGTGAGTATGAGGATGTCTTTCCGGATGAACTATCGGGATTACCTCTGCACAGGGATGTAGACTTTGTTATTGAGTTACACTCTGGCACATCGCCCATCTCTATGACTCCTCATAGGATGGCTCAAATTCCAACTGCAGGAATTGTTGGACAAGGGTTTTATTAGACAGAGCACTTCACCTTGGGGTGCTCGGATTCACGATTTGCTAAGAAGGAAGAGACAGAACCATTATTTGTGCGTTGTTATCGACATTTGAGCGATGTTATAATTAAGAATCGGTATCGGGTCTGAAGTTGATGATTTGTTTGATTAGATAAGAGGGCGCGAGTCTATTTCCCGAGATAGACGGTCGCCTTGGTTACCATTAGTTGAGGATTAGGGCGTATCACTAAGATGGCGTTTAGGGCGCGGTATGGGTATGAGTTCACGATTGATACCCTTCGGGTTGGCGAATGCTCAGTGGCATTCATGGGATCTCATGCATAGAATTATTGAGCCTTATTTGGACCCGGTTGTTGGGGTCTTGTGTGACATCTTGATCACACTCTAAGTCGGAGGGCATGAGGATCATTTGTGGATTGTTCTCCAAGCACTCAGGGACCATTAGTTGTATGCCGAGTTCAGTAAGTGTGAGTTTTAGCTTACTGAGGTGAGATTCTTAGGACACCATGTCGACTTTAGGTGTGTCAGTAGACCTTGAGAAGGTAGATGCTGTTATGAGTTAGGAGAGGCCAAAGTCAGTCTTCGAGATACATAGTTTCTTGGGATTAATAGGATATTACAAGCGGTTTATTAAGGATTTCTCTTGGCTAGCGCACCTATGACTAGATTGGCTTAGAAGGGGGTTAAGTTTGAGTGGGATGACCTGTGTGAGAAGGCATTCTAGGAATTGAAAAGGAGGCTTACTACAACTCCTATTTTGATAGTCCCGGAATAGGGACAGAGGTACATGGTGTACTGTGATGCCTCTAGAGATGGACTGGGATGTGTTTTGATGCAGTTTGGGAGGGTTTGTAACTATGGTTCCAGGCAAGCTAAAGAATCATAGGCTGAGGAGTACCTACACATGATATGGAGTTGCGACCATTGTCTTTGCCTTAAAGATTTGGCGCAACTACTTGTATGAGTGACGGTTTGAGGGTATTTTGAGACCGTAAGGTGCAGTATATTTTCACATAGCGGGACCTCGACATGAGGCAAGCGGATGGATGGAGTATGCGGAGGACTATGACTTCACTTTGCATTACCATCTGGTAAAGCGAATGTAGTGGGCGATGCGGCTTAGTCGGAAGTCACGGGAGTCTTGGTAATGTAGCTTCGGGGTGGCGAGGTGCTCAGGCCCATGGGATGGTTTAGATTGCAATACAGTGATCGGCTCAGGGAGCGTTAGGGAGTTTGGTGGCTCATCATCCTGCGAGTAAATTGATTGAGTCCCCAGGGGCGAGACGTGGGATACGATCCATTAGGATAGGGTATAGTAAGATCTGAGTGAGGAAGAATTTGGTATCCATGGATGGTAGTCTTCGATTATGGGGACGGTCGTGGATTCCCCGATTGGCCTAGTTTGAGAGAGGAGATCATTTGGGAGTTCCACTGCTCTCGATTCGTTGTGCATCCAGGTGGCACGAAGATGTACCGTGATCTTCGTCGCCAGTATTACTGGAGTGGGATGAAGCGACACGTTAGGAATTTTGTTTGACAATGTCTCACGTGTTAGCAAGTAAAGGCTGAGCACCAGAAACTAGTAGGGATACTCCAACCTTTGGAGGTAGCGGAGTGGAAGTGGGAGCATGTCACGATGGATTTTGTGACCCAATTGCCCTGCGAACACGGTGGGCATGTCACAGAGTATGGGTTATAGTGGGCCAGAGCTCACTGGTGACTGCTCTAGTGGTGCGAATGACCTTCACACTAAGAGTCTCAGGTTATATATTCGTGAGAATCATCAGGTTTTATGGAGTGTCGGTCTCATCATTGTCGGACGAGGATCCTAAGTTCTGACACACACTTTTGGAAGAGTTTCAATTTGTAGAACCTTGGTGACGATGAGCACGATGTTTCATCCACAGACAGATGATCAGTTGGAAAGGACCATACAGGTTTTTAAGAGGATATCTTTGCGACGCCAGTCACAGATCTTAAGGGTGGATGGGAGGAACACTTACCCTTAGTGGGTCGCCTCTGACAAAGGTTATCGGTGAGTGTTGGATGGCACCACATGAGGCCTTATATAGGAAGTACGTGTCGATCACTGACTTGTTGGACCAGAGTGGAGAACCTCCATCAGTCGGATCGATTGAGACACCTCGGAGAAGGTGGATTTGATTCAGAAGCGCCTTCTTACGGCTTAGAGTCGGCAGAAGAACTACGTTGACAGACGACGTCGACCTCTAGAGTTTGAGGTGGGTAATCACGTCTTCGTGAAGGTGATGCCTAAGAGAGGAGTGGTCGGATTTGGCAAGCAAGGGAAGCTAACGCCAAGGTATATTAGGCTGTCAAGGTGCTGAGGGTGGGCACGGTTGCATATCGGTTGGCCTGCTGAGTTTATCGGGTGTCCGTGAGGTGTTCAACGTCTCCATGTTACGAAGCATACTCGGTCCCAGCTCATGTAGTGGATTAGGGAGAGATTACGTGATCTTATTTAGACCGGAGGGACCGGTCATTATCTTGGATAGGCGGGATAAGGCTTTGCGATGCAAGGCCAGGTGTGGTTAGTAAAGTCTTTGTGGAAACAGAAGTGGAGGACGATGTGGGAGCAGGTGACACGATCACGGGCCACCATGAGGGCTACCTATCCTTTCCTATTTGAGGACGAAGGTGCGTAGTCTAATATTTGGCATTAGAACATTGCTGCATATGCATGTGTTTGTGTGTGCAAGTATGCGTGAATTTCGGGGACGAAATTCTATTAAGGGGGGAAGAATGTAAAACCTGGTAAAAAATTTAATTTTTCTGAAAAATGGTAAAACGGTAATTTCGGTTTAAAACCATAAATTTTCTAGATCTCGGATGTGAAATATGAACTTCAGATTGGGTCGTTTCACGAAATCCTAGATTACCTGATCGAATTTTGTCGGATTAGAGGCAGTCGAAGATTCCTGTTTTCGAGGTATTGAGTGTCGGGTGACACATGGCATGACATGTGATGCACTTGTGTGAATGGCTTACATTGATCCAAGTGTCAAGTGGAGGAAATAATGGGAAAGATAACACAAGAAAAAAATAAAAATAAAAATAAAATAAAATAAAAGGAAATAAGAAAACAAAAAGAGGGAAATGGAGAAAAACGGGAGCGGGCTAGTGAGCGGAGAGAGAAAGGAGAAAGAAGTAGAGAGGAAACTTATCTACAGATACATGGAAAGCGGTAGTGGGTTTCGGCGGAGTAGAGGTAAAGTTGGTCCACCTTGTGAGGTTCTACGTGGGTACCAAAATCTTGGGTTCTACGTCGAAGCTTCGCGAGGGTAGAAATTTTCGTCTTGGAATATTTCTAGCCCTAAATACCATTTAATGGCTTGGATTTTCTTTGGCGAGTGAGAATTTGTAATTTTAGTCGAAATCTTAGGATTGGGTGTAGGAATTTTTAGGAATTTTAAATTTGTTTTCGGATAGTCATTTGAATTTTAGGTATTTTAGGAGGCTGTCACATTTGGTACACAAAACTGTTTGGACCAATCCAGGATAGGATTTTCGGAGCTGTTTTAGTAGTCCGGCCTTGGGTTGAGGTTGGTTTGGCCGAGGCGATGTCTTGGGTTTTGTGGTGTGTTTGGTATCATAGTAATTCGGTGATGAAGCCGGAAGGAATGAAGGTGCCACTGTTTTATATGGGTCAGAGATTTAAAATACATTTGTGTGTGTTGTTGGAAAAAAGATAAATAATATGCTGTTCTCTGTAAAAAATCATGTTAATATGTGCTTGCGTGATGTATTAACATGGAAATTGTGATGAATGAAAATTATATGTAGGAAATATAATTATCTGGAATTTATAAATGTTGCATGTATCTCTTATTGTGCATGTAGCATGACATAGCATAAAATAACATGATTGCATTTCATATGCACGGTCACATCACGTCGAGTCGGGTGTGGGTGCATGGTATTGTTATTCACCATTCTTGGTGAATGTGTGGTGAGCTCGGAAATGGGACAACGTCCAAAATCGAGACTCACGGTTGTATAAAACAATAGTGATAATAAATCTCGTGTGTTTTGGGTGGAGTAAGTTGGGGCAGATTCCTCCATAGGGTAAAAGACCCAAACTTTATTATTGGTCAAACATATGGATCCAGCGATGAAAGTTTGCGAAAGTGTCGGAAGGCATTGCGAAGCACAACGAGTGAGATGCGAGTGCAGGCGATAAACACAGTTTGATAAGTGTAAAATTAGAGGGTTGTCGATGGTTTAAGTCATTGGGTGAAACACGATGGCGGTTTTCACGCAGGCGTTGCGGGTGTGGGGAGTCGGTCGAGACTCGAGTTGTGGGCATGAGGTCTCATCTCATGACACGGAACATTCCATATAGGATTGCATTATTTATATGGAATATGATTTGATGTTTTATGTATGCCATTGCATGTGCATTTAGGCGGGGAGTAGCCCTTGTAGAAGAATTTTTCTACTAGACATTGCTCACCCCGTCGTGGGATCCTTCAGTACGGTGTCTGAGGAGACCGGCGCTCAGCGAAGAGTGATTATGAAGGAGGCCGTTGTGTGGCCTTGATATTTCCTTTGTATAAAAGAATTGTAACTAAATTCTTTTAGGCTATTGTGCAAATAGTGAATATGTAATTATGGTAAGAATTTGTGATCGGACTCTTATGGGCGTAATTAAAGCGTTTTATTTTCATATTTTAGATTTAAATGTGAATGAATGAGTCTCGGTAAAAGGATGTATATTGGGGATATGGATAGATGGACCGTACAGAATTGATACTACTTTTGTTGAGACCACAGGTGGGTTATAATTATCTTTGTTATCTGAGTTGTATGTTTGGTGACTCCACAGAGACAAGGGACTGGGTTGTTGTGAAAATATGGATCTAGATAAATAGGACACACCATGGCATGTCGAGTCACGAAATCCACGGGAATTCCGCGGGTTGTGGGTTGATGCAGGACCCCAGGATTTGGGGTGTCACGGTCAATGTCTGGAGTGAAGGTGGGAAATCATCGTTGTTGCTTGCCCAATCAACATCAGAGAATGCATGAAGGATGAGTGGAGAGTGACGATAAAGAACAATACCATGGTCTAAAGTACTACTAAGATAGCGAACCTTGGCTTAAAACACGATGCTTTCGATAGCTGGATTAGTGCGTGAATTGTGACTTCTTGGCAGAGTATAAGCAATGTTGAAATGAGTAAAAAACCGTCACGCAAATGTCCCTGCAGTGTGATATTCAGGGGATCGGAGATGGTGTGGAAGTATTAAGTGTGAGAGTAGGAGAGGTGGCTAGCGGGTAACCGGCTTGGATTAATACCAAACATTTAGGTCTTAGTCGAGATCTCGAATGTATTGACGTTGTGTGAAGGAGCCCGTGTTGAATTGAGGTAACACCTCAGTGTAGAAATGATGTAAAGAACCAAGGTCCTTGATGGAGAACCGATGAGAAAAAGTGGCGATGAAGTCTTGAGTGGCTGATTTGGTGTTTCCAGTAATGATGATATCATCAACATAAACTAGAAGATGGATGGTGCAACCGCCATTATTGTAGATGAACAAAGAGGTTGTTGTTATATGGAAGGAGATGGACAAAGAAAAATAGAATTGAAAAAGGAATCTACATATTGATAAAAAAGATGTAGAATAAAAACACAATGACTCATAACTAAATTCCTCAGTTTTGCAACCCACTAAGACATGTTGCCAATAACTAATTTGACTTGAAAAACAATAACTAATTTGACTTGAAAAGCGAGGGAATACTTGATTTAGTGCTCTTAAAAACTAGGACCTTCCGCAGAAATGAAATAGAAGACTGACAAAGACAACATCTCTTAATTCACTAAAATTCTCCTCACAATTTGAGCTACACATACACCGATTTGTCTCACAAGAATCTCAGAAATGACCCAACATGGAATGACTTTGTGAATATGTCTGATTGATTTTGAGCTACTTGATACACTAGGTTTACTTCACCTAGATTTTTGCACCTCCCTTAAGAAGTAATACTTAACTTTGAAATGCTTTGTTCTTCCATGGATGACTGGATTATGTGAAATGGCCAGAGTGACCTTGTTGTCCACAAAGATCTCTATGTTGTCCTCTTGATGCACATGTAGATCATCCATTAGCTTCTTCAACCATAATGCTTGATTTGCAGTTGTAATTGTTGCATAATAAACTCATCTTCTATAGTTGATTGTGTAATACCCCAAAGTATACCCTAACAGTTTTATAACATGTTTAGGGTACAATAAAAATAAATGTATATTTTTGGAGATATTATTTAAAAATAAAATAAACAAAACACGGAATTGTCCCCAGGTCGAGGGTAATTAGTAATTTGCAATCCAGGGACTTAAAGGTCATAAGATGAAAAGACTATATGCTAAGTTAGAAATTAGATAAGTTGATTTGAGAATAAAAGGAAAATGAAGGATTAAGTTGCAAAAGCAAAAAATTAAGCCAAAAATGGGATAAGACCAAACATGGTCTTAGAATTCCCATTTGGCTTAGAAAAGTTTAGGGCATTTATGGTGGAAGAAGAAGAAGAGAAGAAGAGAGGAAGAAGAAGAAGAGAAGAAGAAGAAGAGAAGGAGAAGAAGAAGGAAGAAGGAAGAAGAAGTTCGAAATTTAAGGTATGGATCTTAGTTAAGGAATTGTATGGAATATGTGTATGAAAATATCGTTTAGAAAGTATGTGTTTAGAATGTGTAAGGAATTGTGTTTAGGTTGGGGTTTTCTGTTGTTGGTTAGGAATTCTCCTACCTTCCGACAATGAGATTGTTTGGTTTGGTTGTGGTCCTCGATGGAGGAAAAGTTTGTATAGAGAAAATGTTGGGTTTAGGAGAGATCTTTGTCCGTTTTTAAATATATTTTTGTTTTTCCATAATTTGACCATAAATCATCTAAATTAGTGATTGAATCATGAGTAAAGCTAGACTTCGAGAGAACAAATCTCCTTGAAATAGGTTTATGCAAATTTGGCGGTTTATTGGTCGAAAGTGCGTCAAAGTGAGGCTCACATTTTGAGTCGGTGCAGTTCGGTTACGTCTGAGTTTTGGGTTTGGAGCAGGTTTTGTATTTAGCCTTAAGTTGAGTTTCGCTCATCAATTAAGTGATTCAAAATTCTGGGCTAAATAGACTTCTAGAAGATAAATCTCCTTGAAATAGGTTTAGCATAAATTTGGACCCATTGGTCCCCGGAAAATTCATCGAAAGTGAGGCTGTTTTGAGTCAGTGCGGTTGGGTTCTGATACAATTTCGATTTTGGAGCAGTTTTGGTATTTAACGTAAGTTGAGTTTTCTTCATCAAGGTGGTGATTCGAATTTACGGGTAAGCTAGACAGGGGGAGACAACTTCCAGGGTTTCTTGTGGACCATAGAGATCGTAATGGATCGGCTTGACCTCGATGTGGCTCTGAGTTGACTCCTTAAAGGGAAATCTAACTTGCTTGCCCATCAAACAAGCCTTGTAGCTTGAGAGTTGCTCTGCCAGGTTTGGTAACCTTCTTGCCATATCATTTCTTTGCATAAAATTCAGGCATTTGTGGAGAAAATTCCCTAGTCTTTTGTGCAATATCTCTAAATCATTGACTTGAAATTTGAACGCAACTTGCTCCTTTTTGAGAGGATTAAGAGAAAAGCTTTTTTGCTGCATCTTTATCTTGAACAACTATTGACTTCCAGAATCAAAGATCAAACGTTTTCTCTCTTCAAATAGTACCTTAAATCCCTTCTCTACTAACTGCCCTACCCTTAGTAGGTTTTGATCAATCTTAGGAACATACATTATATCATAAAACCAACTTTAATCCTCACACAACTCTTGCAGCCACAATCCTCGGATCTCTACTACTTCAAGTGTTCTCCATTTCCACTCACCTCGATTCTATTAACTTATCAAGGTTTCTAAACAATTTCATCACTTCACTATAGTTTGTACAACCACAATCAACAAGCTAACTGTCACATGGAGTACTAGAAACAAACAAGAAGAAGAGTTAACTAATCTAATTCCTTTGCTAGACTACAAAAGATGTGCTTCACCTTTGTCAAGTTGATCTCCTTCTCCTCAGAATTTCAATGTGTCCCATTTTTGACATCTTCTACACCTACACGCCTTCACCATCTAAAATAGGGATGATTTACGGCTACAATGCTTTCATGGAGAATATCTTTCCTCCTTGTTGTCTCAAGACCGCTCTCTCTCGCAACAACTTCTGAGTTACTGTCACTTATCTTCTTCCATATCCATTTCTTCTCTTTTCCTTCCGAGTTTTGTTCCACTTTGGCCCTTAGAGCCTCTTCGACGCTTCCTTTTAGCCTCATCCACCTCCTTTGTTTAGGTGCTTGTAGAGCACTAACCAATTTTGCTAGCTTGATTTGAGACAAGTTTATGGTGTTCTCCAATGAAGCAATGGTTAACTCATACCTCTCAGGAAAAGAATCAAGGATCTTTTGCACCAACCTATTGTCAGAGAGGTTAGTGCGAAGCATTCTTGCCTTGTTTCTAATGTCAACCAACTTGGTCGAGTACACTTTGATTGTCTTAGACTCCTTCATTTGCAATCCCTCAAACTCCTTGACAAAATTTAACCCCTTCATGCTCTTTTGATCTTTTCTATCTCTCGTACTTGCTTTCAGGAAATCCTATATTTTCTTAAAGAAATACAAGCCATGGTTCTTCTAAAAATGGTCAGAAACAAGAAGATACAAACAAGCTGCCTCGCTTATGGTGGCCCATCTTCAGGATGCTCGACGGATTCGTGGTTGATTGTCAGAAGTGCAACTACCTTCATAGTCATTTTCCACGGCCTCCCAGTAATCACAACCCTCCATGTTGACTTGCATTTTCACTACCCAAGCATGATAGTTCTCCTCTGCTGAACACCGGAAAGGAGCTAAGATTGCAGAGATTACCCGCCGCAGCTTGCATGTTCACTTAGCTTCTTTGAATGCAAACTTACCTCTCAATCACTATCACAAGCTATTCTCACAACCCCTTAAGATCAAGGAAGCTCTGATACCACTATTGTTATATGGAAGGAGATGGACAAAGAGAAATAGAACTAAAAAAGGAATCTACTTATTGATCGAAAAAAATTGCAGAATAAAAATACAATGACTCATAATTGAATTCCTTAGTTTTACAACCCACTAAGACACTTGCTAGCAACTAATTTGACCTGAAAAACAGAGATAACAACTAGTGCTCCTAAAGACTAGGACCTTCACAAAAGAGAACACAAGACCAACCAAGACAACAACTCTTAATTCACTAATAGAGGTGTTTGCCAAAGAGTTGGAAAAGCCAACATAAATTAGGTACTAGCGTAACTCATGGTACCAAGCACAGGGGGCCTGCTTGAGGTCATAAATGGCCTTACGGAGTTTGCATACAAAGTGAGGGGAGTCTTGGTCAACAAAGCCAAGTGATTGAGACATATAAACATCCTCATATAGTGTACCTTGCAAAATGCATTATTGATATCAAGCTGTTGAAGTGCCCAGCCTTAGCTTGCCACAAGATTGAGAATGAGGCATACAGAGGTGGGCTTGACAACCGGACTAAAGGTGTTGTGATAGTCCATGCCAGGACGTTGATGAAAACCTTTTGCAACAACACGAGCTTTATATCTGGCAACAGAGCCATCAGATAAACGTTTAGTGCGAAACACTCACTTGGAACCAATGGGATTGGAAGAAGAATTCGGTGGAACAAGTATCCAAGTTCCATTCTTAACTAGGGCAACATACTCAATTGACATGACCTGATGCCACTTGGGATCTTTGAGAGCTTGGGTGATAGTGGTGGGTTCAAGGTCAGATGGAGTGAATAGTTGAGTGCTGAGGTTAAGCTTGGTGAGATGTTTGAAAAAGTTGTTTCTGGAGCGAGTGACAATGACATGAGGGGGGTTTGGGTTATTAGTGGCGGAATTGAAAGTAGGGGTTGGGGATGTGGTGTGGTTGTGGGCATCGGAATGTTGGGTGGTAGGCATTGCATCACTGACCGTGAGAGGCAGAAGGGGAGGATTCAGTAGTTGTTGTTGCCGTCGAAGTGGGAGTGACCGGGAGAAAAGACACCTATGGACACCATTGAGGCATAGTTTGAGATGATGGACTGTCAAGAGACAAATGGAGAGACTCAAAAGGAAAGATGAATTCAACAAATTTAACATGTCACCATGTTTAGATATGACCAGAAAAGGGTTCAAGACACAAATAGGCACTATGAGTAGAATGTCGTGTCATGGAATGCATTGCTTAATCGGTTGCTCAGATGGGTGATGCTGAAAAGGTTTTGGATCTGTTTTGCCGAATGGCAGGATCAGAAATAAATTTCAGCAAGTTTACTTTGTCTGCTGTTCTCAAAGCTTGTGAAAACTCAGGAAATTTAAGGGTAGGCCAAATGGTGCATTCTTTGGCAGTTAGGATTGATTGTGAGCTTGATGAGTTTATTAGTTGTTGTCTTGTTGATATGTACTCCAAGTCCCAGCGGGCAGGTGATGCACTAAAAGTTTTTGCAACTTTTGAAGATCCTAAGGTTGTATCCTGGAGTGTAATTATCGCATGCCTCAATAAAAAGGGCACTGCAGAGAAGCAGCTGAGGTGTTTAAGAGAATGAGACACTCAGGTGTTGTACCAAACCAGTTTACCCTTGCCAGTTCTGCCATTGATTTGGGTGACCTATTTTATGGTGAAAGCATCCATGCTTGTGTGTGCAAGTATGGTTTTGAATATGATAATTAATACAGTTTGCAATGCCTTGATCACAATGTATATGAAAAATGGATCTGTTCAAGATGGTTGCCAGGTGTTTTAGGTAACAACTAAGCGGGATCTAATTTCATGGAATGCCCTCTTATCTGGATTCTATGACAATGAAACTTGTGATAGAGGAGCTAAGGATATTCGTCCAAATGCTTGTTGAGGGTTTCAAAACAAGTACACATTTATCAGCATTTTATAATCTTGTTCTAGCCTTGCAGATGTAGTCTTTGGGAAGCAATTGTACTTGCCCAAATAGTAAAGAACAGTCTTGATGGTAATGATTTTGTTGGAACTGCTCTGGTTGATATGTATGTCAAAAGCAGGTTCTTGGAAGATGCAGAAACAATTTTTAACAGCTTAATTAAGAGAGACCTCGTTGCTTGGACTGTGATTATTGCTGGTTATGCACAGGATGGCCAAGGAGAGAAGGCCGTGAAGTGTGAAGTGGTTAAATCACTCTCGCCAGTACTTTGAGTGAAGTGTGAAGTGTGAAGCCCAGTGAGTTCACTCTCGCCAGTACTTTGAGTGGTTGCTCCCGTATTGCAACTCTAGATAGTAGAAGGCAGCTCCATTCCTTGGCAATTAAGGCTGATCATTCAGGTGATATGTTTGTTGCCACGGCTCTTGTTAATATGTGAAAGAAAATCTGCATGTTAAGAGATGTGTTCTGCTTGTTGGCCCACCAAATGTTGGACTGGACCATCTACAGAATGCAAATTTGACAGAAATAAAACACAAGAATAAATCAACAATATATGTAGGGATACAAGAAATTGATTACGTGGTTCGACCAAGCCTACATCCACGGGGTTGAGCCCATATGAGAAGGATTTCACTATTTTCAATCAATAGGTTACAGTTGGTCTTATATGAAACAAGACTCATCTTTTCTTTACCGCCTTCATTTAATTCTCTCATAGTAAAACATAGAATGAGATTTTCTCATTCCCAAACACCATCTAAACTCCTACAAACCCAACAACATCCTTTAACAAGATATATAAAAGCCTCCCAATCATTGAGAGAATTGGGCAATACCTGCAACATGCATTCAACCCCCACAACCACCGTTTTTGCACATGCTTTTACATTTTTTTTTATGGTGTACTTTTGCTTCAAGACATGGTCCCTATTTATCATCTTCCAAGGGAATCGATCCATGATATTTTGGATCTCCATGTTTCCTGTTCTAGCTCAACAAGGTAGTTGGAAGATTTTGATTTCCATATTCACCATAAAAGAATATTTGTCTTCCATAGAAATATAAGGTTTAATAAAGTCATAACTCATGACTAAGGTTTGTTAAACTATTTATCAAATACTTTGTCATCTTAATCAAATTAATCAGGACGTCACCTTGGTTTGAGGTATTTGGTCATAATTTTTCTAATAAATTAAAATGGTAACCAAATGACATAGATTTCCCTAGTAAATAAGGCGAAAGAGAATTGAGTTTGCGCTAGCAGTCTGTGCATGTGTTTTCTTTTCCTCTGCATATATTCATTGAACTAAATCCCTCTCGAATTTTTCCATGGTTGCATTCGTTATTCAAATGTGACGGTAGATGCCAACCTTATAAACCCGCAGCCGCCGGTGGCAGGCCCTAGCTTTGCATCGTAAGCCCTTGCGTCTGGTGTTCTGATACTTTTGACCTTTCAGTCAAATAATGCGACAAGATAACCAGCCCCCATTATCTTGATGGGACAGAAATTCCAACTTCCAATTCCAACTTCCCTTCCTGCCTGTAAACAATATGAATGAAGTAGGAAGAAACGATTTGCAGAGAGTACTGGAGAGTGAAGGGGAAGATGAGTATCGTAAGGAGGATGAAGCTGGGATCACAGGGCCTCGAGGTTTCAGCTCAGGGACTTGGGTGTATGGGCATGTCCGCCTTCTACGGCCCTCCAAAGCCGGAGGAGGACATGATCGCTCTCATCCACCACGCCGTCAACTGCGGCGTCACCTTCCTCGACACCTCCGACATCTACGGCCCCTTCACCAATGAAATCCTGGGCGCGTCCTTCCATCACTCGCTTTTCATCCATTGTTACCCATTTGATTGCTTTAAGGTTGTCGGTTTTCGGGTCGGTTGGGTGTTGTGGTGGCCTGGAAAGGAGGAGTGAGGAGAAAGTTCAATTACTTCCAAATTCGATATATATGACGGCGGGGCATGACATGTGGCGACCCGCCTACGGAGGCGACGTGCGAGGAGAGCTTGAAGAGGCTGGAGGTTGATTGTATTGATCTCTATTACTAGCATCGCATCGACACTGTGTCCCCATTGAAGCTCTGGTTTGTGCCCTTTCTTCTGTCATTCTTTGGGTATTTCTTTTCTGTCTGATTGGTTCTGTTTCTTGATCTCATCATCATCATCATTATCCTCTGGCTGGACTACAAACAGAAAAAATATTCATGCTTAAGAATATATACTTATGCCTCCTGCCACCTGTTCTCATTAATTACTGAAACAAAAAGATTGTAGTAGTGTATGCTAATTATCTTGCACATTTTTGTATTTATTTTTATATGAATTTCTCTGTTTTTAGGAAATGCTTTTTATTGTAACTAATCTTCATTCTTTTTATATGCTTGTGATTAAGATGGGAGAACTGAAGAAACTAGTGGAAGAGGGTAAGATAAAGTACATAGGTCTATCTGAGGCACTGCTTCAACAATCAGAAGATCACAAGTTCATCCCAGCAATGCAGCTGATATCCCCAGGGCTAGAGATGTAGAGGAAGAGATAGTCCCTACTTGTAGGTGAGGCATCTCTGAGACCAAAATACTGTTTCCAGAGCATTTAAAAGATTAATTTCTAACTGATCGGCCTTCTTATTTTCTCAGAGAACTGGGCATTGGGATTGTTGTATATAGTCCTCTAGGACGTGGATTCCTTGCTTTAGGGGCCAAGGTGGCAGAGAACTTTTCAAACAATGACTCCAGAAAGGTTTGTACATATACCACATGCATTTTAATTTTTATAATATGGAATGCAATGCATTAGACCTAGTATATATATTTTGAGCATCATTGATAATTGTTCTGAATTTGACGAATTTGATCTCTTTACATGTCCATCTACGACTTGTGTCCGGAACGTATAAGCCTTATCAGTTTGAAAGTATAGTTAGGCACCTCTATGGATTATTTTTTTCCACCAGCGCCCTTGAGACAGTTGCACTAAATTTGCACCACTACTCTGCATTCGTTTGGGTCCTAAAACCTTCTTCTTAATTGGTACATAAATCGCGCTTTCTTATTCCTGTTTTCATTATGGTGTTACAGAGAATGTTGAATAGTGTTATATTATTTCATTAGAAGTCTAATGGAATTACAAAAGAGATTTACTTCAATTTGTAAAGCCTAGAAGAGAAAGGAAATGAATTTTATCTGTAATTGTGTATCTAGTCTATCTTCCTTAGTGCGCTTTCCTGACCTTGTGCTATTTTTAACTTTGACTTCATGGCAACAAAATACCTTTAGCCACAGTTGAAGTTCTTGTTTCCCATTGTTACAAGAGATGTGATGAGCACACCGCCTGCAAATCACACTGCATTTCTTTTCTCTGAGGCTCTTTGTATCAGGGAAAGCTGACACCAGGAAATGGTTTTTGACTGCTGATGCTGAAACTAAGACTACTATTTGATTTGTTATTTGGATGATTTATGTTATGAAAAGGCCTCAATGCCATAACCTAGTGTTATGGTGTTCACAATGTCAGTACTTCATTTAGTTAATGTCGATGTTGCTGATCAAGATCCCGTTAATTATAATCTGCTTAAGAAATTGGGCTTGGTTCCATATCATGACTAGGAAAATGTCACAAGCGCATGTATGATCTTAACCTCAGAATAAATATGTTCAGAAAGTATATCCTCTTTTATGTGGGGTTTTCAATTTTGTTACTGAAATGTTTGCTTCATATTGCAGTCACACTTACCAAGGTTCCGGCCGGAGAATCTCGAGCACAATAAAATCCTTTATGAGCAGGTTAGTGCAATAGCAACAAGGAAGGGGTGCACTCCATCACAACTAGCACTGGCCTGGGTCCATCACCAGGGGGATGATGTGTGCCCCATACCGGGAACTACCAAGGTTGAAAACTTCAACCAAAACATCGGGGCTTTGTCTCTGAAACTAACTCCAGAGGAAATGGCTGAACTAGAATCCATTGCTTCAGCAGATGCGGTAAAGGGTGACAGATTAACTGAGCACCTTTCTTACCTGGAAGGACTCAGACACTCCACCCCTAGCTTCCTGGAAAGCTTGAAGGAGACATGATCCTTTCATCAGTAGCGCTATAGTGATATATAACTCTTCATTGCCTAGTAAACTCTATGTCTTGCATTTTCTTTTTTCTTTTTTTTTTTTTGTGTGTTTGGAGTATCTAGAGGAGGTTGGTGCATCATAGAGTGAGTTGTGTGAGGCATTTTGATCGTCTGATTTCTTGTAGATCAGAATCCTAAAGCTTGAATAAAAAGGAGTTTCACTTTCTCTCTCTCTCTCCATCCCTCTGTCTCTCTCCCTCCCTCCCTCTCTCTCCCCCCCTGTCTCTCTCTCTCTCCCTTCCTCTGTCCCTTTGTCTATCTCTCTCTCTATATACTGTTGGGAAAATAAAAAGGAGTTGATATTTCTATTTTTAGAAATAGAAAGTGACAGTAATTTTAAAATACAATGTGTTGAGAATTTTTTTAGATGCACCTTGGAATGATAATAGTTTTTAAAGGGACAATTGAGATTTAGGGCTGGTTAAAATTGATAATGACTCTGAGGTCCACGTATTTAGCGTAATTGAGGTTAAGGGCATGAAATATGAATAATAAAAATATGGTCAAAGGAAATTGGGGAAATTTTAACGAATGTGCAAATGGTTTTATCCTATCATTATTTGAATTAGATTCTGAATCAGGCTGCTGGCATGCTAGCATATTCCTGGAGCAAGGATTGAAGGGAAAAAAAAAGAGAAGAAAACTTAAAAAAAAAAAAAAGATAAAAAGAAAAATCATCTCTATAGCTGGTCATGGATAAGATGAGTTCCTTATGATGACCTATGATATTATTGATTGAACAAAAAGCATATCATCATAGCAAGATCAATTGTCTCCTGGAATAAGCTAATGTTTTTTTAAATCTACTTGTCATTCTTAGCCCATAGACAGAGAAACATAAACTAATGTAAGAATTTTTATGTGGTCTACATCTAAATTATTATGTGATATTTATTTAAATATCAAAATTAATATTATAGACTAATATAATAAGACTAAAATTTTATTGGTCAAGTTTGAGAAGTTAATTAGTTTTCTTTATGAATAGTTGTTCGATGGAAAAGTAAATTTTTAATCCTATAATGAAATTCTTCATCTTTCCACCTTGCAAATAAGTGTTCTATTCTATCATTTAGATGCACAAGAGAAAACCTCAAAGTGAAGGGTTAAGATAGAGAAACACAATTTCTATCACACTCATTGTTTGGTCTTCTATCATGTTCATCTTTTAATCTCCTATCTATCATACTTTTTGTTTGTTCTTTTATCATGCTTATTACTTGGTCTCTTTAAAAATTCCCTACGTTATTTTTAATAATAAAATTGTGAAAATCATATTGTTAATTCTTAACTATTATGATTTATACGCAATTAGGGTTTGTATAATAAAAACATGACTTACAAAGAGATATCAGGAGCTCGCATCATAGTAGGTGATTGAATTCCAAACAACTATAGGCAGGGTATAAGAATGGCAATGGAGTGGGTTCGGGACAAGGTGACCCTATCCTAACCCGGGCTTTTTTAAATAATAATATTATTTAAAAAAATATTATTTAAAATAATGTAGAAAAATAATGTTGGAATCTATGGTGCCCAGTGCCATGAGAAGATCTTATAGATATTTAGCAATTCTCGTCGTGTCTTCAAGACACAATTTCCGTATAAAATTCGAAGTGCGTCTTCCAAAGCAGGTTTTGAAAGGTGTAAAATTTTGAAGTCGTTTTTTGAAAACCGATTTGGTGAATTACGAAGTCATGTTTTCAAAACACGATTTCAGTGTAAAATTCTGAAGTCGTATCTTCAAGACACGATTTCAATGTAAAATTCTAAAGTCGTGTCTTCAAAACACGATTTCATAAATAACCTTAAAAATGCACCAACAACCTCTTCCCTGATTCAACAATTCATAAATAAAAAATCAAAAGTGTCCTTCCAACATCAATATGTAAACCATAAATGCAACTTAATAAACTACTCGATGATAATGTCCAAAATATATAATAATGTCCAAAATGATAATATTCAAAGTATGTGTTAGTGATTACTTACAAAAAAGATTAAGTACAAGGGTCATTAAGTCCAACTTATACATAAAACAACTAATGAAGTGCCACATGGAGGAACCTTCTTAACTTTCTTTGTGGTATTAGCATCATCACCATCGATATATTAGAAGGACCCTCACGCGATACTCGATATCTTCACCCTTGTTCTCTTCCTCGTCCACCGCCTCGTCTTCGTCTAATTTGTCCTTGAACTAATGGTTGTGGTGATGGCATAATTAAGGTGTTAGTAATGAAGTAGATGACTCTAACTCCTCAATTTTCTCTACTTTCTACTAACACATACTTTGAATATTATCATTTTGGACATTATTATATATTTTGGACATTATCATCGGGTAGTTTATTAGTTTATTTATGGTTTATATTAAGTCTTGGAAGGACACTTTTAGTTTTAGTATGAAGTTGAATCGGGAAGAGAGGTTGTTGGTGCATTTTAAGGTTATTTATGAAATCGTGTTTTGAAACGGGACTTTAAATTTTACACTTGAAATGGAGTGTTTGAGAACTACGACTTTAGAATTTACTGCTAAATGCATTTTGAAGACCACGACTTGATTTACAACTGAAATTGTGTTTTCAAAACACGACTTCAAAATTTTCTTTGAAATCGTGTTTTGAAGACCACGACAATTTTACATTGAAATCGTGTCTTGAAGATACGACTTGAGGAATTTTATGAAATATCGTGGCGCCTCATTGTACTAAGTACCATAGATTCCTAAATTTATTTTCTACCTTATTTTAAATAATATTTTTAAAATAAATATTAATGACTAAAAAGCCTCTATTACGTCTAGATTAATGGTAATCATTTCCCAAACCAAAATTATTTAAAAACTTAGTCGGGATGGGTTGGGTTAGGTTTATAGTGAGACATTCCCATAAAGTCCCTTATGATATGACCCAAAAAATTGAAAGTGAATAGCGAGTCATTCATATTCTTGCAGTAAGCCCAATTCATTATAAATATAAAACTTTTTGTCAAAGACATCGGGGAAAAAAACAATTCTCTCTCCCAACAAATCCAAAAATCTAGTGCGATAAATAAATGCATAATTTACTCGAGATAGAAAGACAACTATTCGATTGGTCCGATATTGGATCATTTCATTTTCCGTTCACTCGGTTTTTTTTTTTTTTTTGCACTAGATCGAATCAATTCATCTCAAAAGATGCAAAAGATTTGTTATTAGCTTCTTTCGAAGGTCCTCAAAATCCTTTATTTTTTTGGCAAAAGCCTTTATTTTTTTCGCTTAAGCATTATTTTTATATTTATTCTTATTATTTTTAAATAATCGTAAGACTTCACTAGTTTGCAGCGGAAATAAACCATACTTGTCGAAGTGCAGATCATGATGACTTTAATGCTTCAAGTGAGAATAAGATCATAATTGGAGTCTATTTCTAATATTACATAGCACGAACACCCTGTCTATGATTACTTGGATGATTCTCAAATGTTGAAGATTTTACCCAGAAAACATATGTTATTCACGTCTCTTTAGAAGAGACATGTCTTCTGTTAGGGGAAGCATCCAATGGGTCTTAGGTCAAGTCAAGCCTACATGGGCGACCCATGCCCATAACCCAACATCTCGCACTCGCCCATGATGGGCTTGTTTTATTTCACATATCATCCAAAAAACTCAAGCAGAGAGTATTATTCATACAGGTGAACGGACCGTGTGACTTGAAGCACATCGATGGTGGGAGCTCTAATACAAACATATTCCTAGGCCATATAGGAGACATCAACCTCATAAGGGCGTAAGGTAGTGCTTATTTACCCCAAGTATCATACACATGATCAAGTATGATTCAATCCCTCAAGAATCCACACTCAAATCACTCTTACAATTACTTAATACTCTAAGTTATTTCAAGCTTTATCAAGCGAAATAACTCCGATCGGTGAATATAAGTAACGAGTGTATAAGCAAAGAATACTTTTTCTTTAGCCCTCATATGAATTAGATTTGAGTTAACTCGCTTTTCTAGGAATGCTTCATTAAGCCGAATCATTCCATGACTATGAGATACATCTTAAGATAACCAACATCAACTCATCACATCACAAGATAGTCAAAAGTCACAAAGGGTAAGGTAAGATGAAATCCATATATAGGATTTATGGGACTCACATAGCAATGAAGCAGGGATTCATTCTCTTGCTTCCTAGTTGGTTGTCTAGCACATGCAATATGAAATGCATGTTATGGTGGAACATCTTTTTTCTTGGAAAAATTGAAAGAGTGTATGTCTTTCTCTAAATTATAAAACATATAACACCATATGAGTCTTAGTCTTGTCACTTCGAAAGCGCCAAACCTGGAACTTTTGTCTTTACATTCCACGATGTTGGACAACAAGTTCCTCACCCAGCTTCCTTTAAATAGACACATGAATAGTGGGGTAAGGCATTCATGTCGATTCAAACAAAGAATCTTATCTTGATTCTCATCAAGGTGACCTAGTAAGTGATAATATGACCAAAGTCGCTCCCACTGCACCTCAGTCCTCTAAATTAAGGTCTCATATCTACTCCCTCCCATAGCGCTAGAGGCGATTACTTATGTGAGGGATTCAATCAAGTCTATCGACATACATTATTTGAATTGTGCTAAGCAGCATTTTCAACATATTCATAAAAAAAAAAAAAGAAAAAAAAGAAAAAAGAAAAAAGTGAACCATGTGAAATGCTCTTTATCTTATTTTAAGAAGATCACAAGTGTTTTGTTCCATTCAATCACATCCTACATAAGTGCAGGATCTCATGCCTCACAATGCATCCACATGGCTATTGATTTAGTAAATAGATTACTTTTCTGGCATCTCATTGGGTACGAATGTGTTTAGAACCACTTAATTTTGTGTGATCATATCTCACGATGGGGGGAAATGATATTTATGCGGATATGTTTAGTCTTCTATGATATTTGAATCATAGCATAGAAGTGATGTAGCCATGCTATCACAGTAAAGAGTCACAGGCACAAAAGTTGTTTTAACAACCCCTATGCCTTGTAAAATTCTTCTCAGCCAAATTGCTTCCTGTATCGCTGAGGAGCAAGCTACATATTCTGCTTCCATCGTTGATAAGGATATACAAGATTGTTTCTTGCTACCCCATGATATTGTACAATCATTCAACAAGAACGCATATCTAGACGTTGATTTTGGTTGATCAAGATCGCCTCCCCCAATCAACATCTGTATAACCAATCAATCGTCAATCTCTCCCTTGGTAGCACAACACATAATCTGTTGTTCCTTTTAGTTATCTCAAAATTCTCCTCACTGCCATCCAGTGTTTTATACCCGAATTAGATTGAAATCTACTTGTTAACCCAACAGCATAACATATGTCTAGATGTGTGCACATCATGACATACATCAGACTTCCAATAGCACTGGAGTAAGGTACTTTGGACATTTGTTCTTTCTCTTCAGGCGACTTGGGACACATATCAAATTTCTCTCAATAGGGGTATCCATAGGCTTGCAATCACGCATATGGTAACGCTTCAACATTTTCCTTATATACGTCTCTTGAGATAAACCCAAGAGGCGTTTTGAGCGATCCCTTAGGATCTTAACACCAAGTTCATAGCTAGCCTCCCCCATGACTTTCATTTTGAAATTTGATGATAACCACTTCTTGGTCACATCTTTCAATTTCTTATCATTTCTAGCTATTAACAAGTCATCGATATATAAGGATAGAATTATGAAGTGGTTATTTGAACGTTTAATCTACACACAATGATCCTTTTCCATCATTGTAAAACCATCTTTCAACATGGCTTGATGAAATTTGAGGTTCTATTGTCTTAAGGCCTGTTTAAGACCATAGATAGATCTTTTGAGCTTGCAAAATTTGCTCTCCTATCCTTTGAGCTCGAAGCCTAAAGGTTGATCCATATAGATTTCTTCATTGAGCTCTCCATTAAGGAAAGCAGTCTTAACGTCCATTTGGTATAATTCTAGATCCATTATTGCCACAATAGCTAGAATGAGGCGAATTGATATGAACTTGATCATAGGCGAGAAGGTCTTCATAGTCAATTCCCTTACGCTCCTGTCCTTTGAGCTCGATTCCTAATGGTTGATCCATATAGCTTAATGTCCATTTGGTATAATTCTAGATCCATTATTGCCACAATAGCTAGAATGATGTGAATTGATGTGAACCTGACCATAGGCGAGAAGGTCACTTCATAGTCAATTCCCTTTTGTTGTGTCTAGTCCTTAGCTATTAATCGAGCCTTATATATGTCAATTGTCTCATCAGCCTTGTGTTTAATATTGAGAACCCACTTGTTCCCAATGGTCTTACGACCTGGCGGTAAATCAACAAAATCCTATACTCGATTTGATTTCATTGAATTAATTTCCTTTTTCATAACTTCAAACCACTCTTTAGCTTTAGGACCAGAAAGAGCCTGTTGTATTGTTTTGGGCTTTCCTTCATCATGAGAAATCATGAAAGCTTCCCCCTCAATCTTAAAGCGACGATGGAGAATTCTCTCACAACTACTAGTACTACGTTGAGGTTCAGATTGTTCATGATCTTGCTCCATAGGAACATGATCTAGAAAATTGTCACTCCCACTCGCTTCAAGTGAGGTTAGACTTTCTATGTTGTCTAGTATTGTAAGTGTTGAATCAATGATTCTTAAACCCTCACCAACCTCAGAATCTTCCATTTCATAGAAATTAGTATCCCTATCTATCTCACCTTGTCTTGAAAAGTCCTCTTCCAAGAATATAACATCTCGTGACTCAATTTCTGTTACACTTCCATTTATATCTTCCCTTAAGAAGATATATCCTTTGGAGGACTCTGAGTATCTTATGAAGATACATTTCTTCCCACAGGACTAAGCTTCCCATATTTATGAAACATTATAGACATAAGTCCTTTTAATGGGCGCATAATGTTCAAAATGGATGTTGCACCTTTCACAATTCATATGGATTGGAAGGAGCAGAGACTTAGATGGAACTCTGGCCCAGAATGTGAAATTTGTAGTCATTAGTGCGCCCCAAAAAGATTAGCGACTTTGCTTACGCCATCACTTGACTACCATGTCCAAAGGGTCCTATTCGCTTCTCCCGACCACCATTTGTTCTTTGAGGAATGATTAGCTGTCTAGCTATACCCTTTTCATTACAATATGCTTTAAATAAGTCGGATAGATATTCACGTCCTCTATCGGTCTATAAAGATTTGATTTTTGTGTTTAATTGATTCTCAACCAATGTATTATATCTTTTGAAGCAATCCAATGCTTCAAATATATGGGAGATCAAATAAACGTGGCCAAATCAAGTGAAATCATCTATAAAAGTGATGAAGTATTGAGCTCCATGTCTTGCCCTCACATTCATTGGCCCACAAATGTCGGAGTGAATAAGCTCTAAAGGAAAACATGCTCTCTTGGCTTAACCAAAAGGCAATCTCGTTGCCTTTCTTGCCAAGCATTGCTCACATACCGAAAAATCTATCTTATCTATAGATCCTAAAAGACCAGCTTTAGCTAATCTCTTTAGACAGTCCTACCCTATGTGTCCCAATCTGGCATGCCATTTAACATCATTCATAGAAGAACTACTAGAATGTTCAGTGACAAAAAAAAAGTGGTTTTATTGATAGGAATAGTATCTAATACAATAAACTCGTCTAACAGAAATCCATATCCACAAACTATGTTGTATAGTAATACCTTAACACAATCTCGTTCAAATTCAATTTTAAAACCAAGTTTAACCAAAACTACAGCAGAAACAAGATTCCGATGAACTTAGAGCTCACCAAGAAAGCACATCATGGAGATAAGTCACGCGGTCCTTTTGAATCCATGATTTACGAGTGCAATTCAAAACCTTAAATCTATGATGTGTTATTTCCAATAAGTCTCTTACTTCCACGAATCGACAATCCACATATGCATTGGGATCTCGTGCTATGTGGTCGGTTGCTGCTGAGTCTACAGTCCAAAAAGGAACAGTCTCAGTCATTAAGCAACTACTAACAATGAATTTGGTCATATATTACCTCTAGCTCAGTGCAATCATGAGCAAAGTGACTAGGCTTCCCATAGTTGAAGCAATTCATGTTCGCACAGCTTCTGCGCACTTTGCGCTTATTGCTTATTTCACTTAGATTGATGCAATTTCTCCCTTCCTAGGCTTGAAACCTTTCCTTTTCCATTTCTTCCATTCTGTGCCGGAAGATCCAACCTTGTTAGATTCAGTCATATAAGCTTGTCTACTAGACTTATCAATAAGAAGGCGATCCTCCTCTAACTCTACATGTCGTGTGATCATCAAAGTTTGATATTATTAGGTATGATATGGGTTTATCTCGCAGATGCTCCTAGCATTTGGAAGAGCAAATTGACTTAGGCTGTATTCATTAGTTAACTCGTGGCCAACACCCTTTAGCTCACTTATCATGTTTGACATGACAGTGAGGTGTTGCCTCATGGTATGATTTGACTTCTTCTTGTTATTGTCAAATTTTAGAGTTAGCTAACACAACCTAGTGGTTAGTACCCGCTAGTGTAATATTGATAGCGTCAGGGCGACCATGGTTGAGCGATTATTTTCAAAGTGCAGCATCAAATCATTTCTCATGCTACTCAGCATCAAAACATGAGCAACTCTATCCTTGCGTTTATAGGCTTGATATACTTCCATATCTCGCATGTGTTGGGCATTCGTTCCATGCTTAGGCTCAACCGCTGTGAGATTGTCTCGAGCATGTCTTGCTCTTCCAAGAGGTACTGAATTTTACGATGCCAAACATCATAGTTTTTGTCATTCAGTTTGTCCCCCTAGTTCAAATAAGAAACTATGCTTATAGTAGCAGCCATGTCAACTAAATAGAGAAAAACTAACTTAGCACAACTCACAACAGTATTTATAACATGTCCTGGATTCTAAATCAACAATAAGCTTAAGTATGAAACAAAGGTTACTAGCGAGACCAATCAATTTCTCCTAACATAACCTAGTTGATATGGTTGAATTTAAACTTGGGCCAATGCTTTTAGGAGAGACACATTCAACTCTCATCCTAACATCCCACACAATCGCTCCAAAGTGATCATCATTTGTTCTCCCATTTCATATAAAGAGTAGAGGAAAAATTCAGTATCTCTTTCTTTATTTGCTTCTCTTTACAACTAGTACTTCATACATGTATTGAACAATTAGAAGAAATAAACAATTCAACATTTCATCTAAGTCAAGGCTCAATCAACATGCACTAAGTCACACTAATATATATTCATAATTTTATAAAATATCAAATGACCTCAAAATGTTTTGTAAGGGTGCCCATTCAATAGAGAATTTAAAAATGAAAATTTTAAAAAAAATTCATAAAAAATGGAGTCTGGATGTGGTCAAATGGACCAGTCAAAATTGTCAGTCAATAGTCAACGCACGCCAACTACCACATCATCCAATCAACGTAGGTCAACTACCATGTCATCCGATCAACGTAGGTCAACGTCGGTGCCACGTGGACCCATAATGTCCTGATACTTGGCTTCCTTAGAGCTTGCCAAGTGGTGCAATCAGATGCTGCCATGTGGTCCCTCCATTTGCCCCATGTCATCGTCCAGTCAACAACCACATCACCAGCCGATCAACTACCATGTCATTGATGTTGCCGGTCAACGGCTGTTGGAGTCGTCGTTCAAAAAACTTAAAAAAATCACTATAATTCAACCGTAATTCCAAAAATTACCAAAAAAATATGCATTGGAAAGCTCTTGACGAGATCTTTCCATCCATACCAAATTTGCACTAAAAAATCAAGAAAGAATGGTTTGAAAAAAAAAAACTCTTTTTTTTTCCTTTAACAAAATTGAAGCACAAAGAACATCATCTTGATCTCTGATACCAATGTAAGACTTCATTGGTTTGCAGTGGAAATAAACCATACTTACTTGTCGAAGTGCAGATCTCAATGACTTCAATGCTTCAGGCGAGAATCAGATCACAATTGAAGTCTGTTTCTAATGTTCCACAATACAAACACCCTGTCTATGATTGCTTGGATGATTCTCAAATGTTGAATATTTTATCCAAAAAAACATGTTATTTCTCCTTCTATAGTTCTCTCATAAAAAAAATGAATAAGAGAAATGAATCAAAGTCCTATTCTTATAGGCTCTGATTCACGTCTCTTCAGAAGAGACATCTCTTCTATTAGGGGAAGCATCCAATAGGTCTTGGGTCGGGTCAAGCCCACATGACGACCCATGCCCATAACCCAACAATAATAATAAAAGAACCCAACCCTAGAAAATCGACCTCAATTCTTACAAACAAGAGAGAAATATTGATATCGATCTCTTCAGCGCATTCCATAGTTGGTGAGAACCCAACAATGGATCAAAAACCCGATTGGAGAAAACGCAACAATGAATTGAAAACCAAAAACCAGATTGAAGAAAATGACAATCTATTCTCTCATGATTCAAAAGCTTCTAAGAACCAATGCCATTTGAGGCAGCTATGGCTCCCACAATGGGTGTGCCATCATCGACTCCAACAAAACCCTCACATGCAATGCTTGCCTCCCTTATCTACTAAAAGGGTCGTTTCCTCTTCGTTAACGCCAACTTCCTCTTCGACAAAATCGTTGAGTAGTGGCAGCTCGGAGGTTTTCTCACTAAGAGTTCCAGCCCCAAAATGTTGTGGTATCAAAATGGGAAGATTTGTTTCAACCGTAGTGATTTTTTTGCATATTGAGAAAAGGGTTCCAAAATAGGCAGATTGTGATTTTGGTTTTGGATAGAAGAAAAGTCTTCTGTTTCCAAGAGATTGCTTTATTTGTAATAACATTAAAACATATAAATGAAATAAAATATAAAAGAATTAATATTTTTTACATATTTGGGGCAGGTGGGAATAAGCAATACCCAACCTCGCTCAGAACCCACCTGGGTTTTAGAAAAAGAATATCATACTCTCGAACCTGTCCCAGGTTTAGAAAAAGAATATCATACCTGCTAAAAACTTGATAAGGCAAATCTCAAACCCGTTCCATTAGGGACGGGGCGGGAACCCAAAAAAACCCGCTCATTGCAAACCATAGCAGGTATATTATGATCATTGAACAAAACCATATCATCCCTAGGGGTGAGTATGATTTGATTAACCTAACCGTGCCACTAAAAAAAATTGACCTTCAGTTTTCAGTTTATTATTTATATAAATAATAAACCTAACCATTAACATGGTTAACTAAATCTTCGATTAACCATTTTTTTTAATAACAATATATTGGTATTAGTTTTTTGGTTAACAAGAATCAAAAAATAAATTTGCAATTTCATAATCATATATAAAGTTCAAATTACAATAATTACTAAATACAATAAAAAAATGCAAAGAAAAAACAAATAAATTATAATTTATTCATTTGCAATCCCATAACATTTGGAGCATCTATAATACATCCAAATAATATATGGAATGCATAGGATTAGATAACTTAATCACGAGTTTTTTTACTTAATCAACCACCTCTTTTAACAATTTCAATCGAAAAATAAATTACATCCAAAAAAATCATAGCCTATATGTTTTGGTTTGACGAGATTAGATAGATCAAAAAAATGTCTTATATTATATATTCATATATATATATATATATATATATATATATATATATATATATATGTTTCATAACAATATATATGTGTATATAGTTGTGTTTTATAATTTTAGTATAATATTAATAATTTTTTATTTTTTTATTGGTTAATCAAAACCATGGTTTTTGTATTTTGTAAATCGAAACCAGTATTTGTATAAAACAAAAATTGATACCGAACTGATCAGTTAACCTATATTTTGGTTTGATTTTCCAATCGATTCAATTTCTTTGGTTTTTTTTGCTCACTCCTAGGGATGACAATGGGGTGGGTTCGGGATGAGACGTCCCATCAACCACTTATTAATTTAATTTTCCATATTTGTCCGGCAAAATATTAAATAAGGCGTAGTTGATGGGTATCATCATACATAACCAGTATAGTTTTTGTTAATTTGAGTTTATTTATTTTTAATTTTATTTTATTATATTAAAATTAAAATTTCACTTAAAAATAAAATATGATAAAATTTATAAATTATTTTATTAAAAAATATTTTTATTATTATTATTTATATAAACATAGTTATAAAAATATTTTTTAATATAGTTGGGATGAGATAGGACAGACATAACAAAACCCGAACCGGATAAAAACCCAATTACTCTTCAATCATACCTGTCCCATTAGGGACGGGAACTCAAAAAAAACCAGCCCGTTTCCATTAACAAGGCGAGAACCCAAAAAACCCGCCCGTTTTCATAGTGATGTATTCTTTTTCTTTCCACAACTACTTCTTGGGAATCTTGGCCCATAAAAAGAGGTGGGACTGACTTGGAAAAAAAAAATGGTTTACTTGGACTTTACAGTTCAAGTCATGACAATATTTGGTTAGAAATTCATATTTCTTGAAATAGCTAAATTATATCTTCTCGCCTTCCTTGGACCTAATATTGGAAAAGACCTCAAGATCAATCTTAGCAAAATATTAACTAGAATAAAGAAATAGACTAAGAAAAAATAATAGCCTAAAGTTTACATGAAAACTCTTTGAGAGAAAATCATGGGTCGAAAACAAAATCACTATATGAAATTTGTACAATTACATAGATTTTGCCTCACCTCACAATGTGGACAACCACAGAAAATACAAACACGGAATAACCAAGTGTTGACCACTATTCAAAGATAGCTACGTTATAAATCCTGTATTAAACCCGAGAAAGGCCCACCCCTTGCTCTTTCTCATAATTTTCTCTTCTACCTTTTTTTCTTTTTACCTTCTTGGATAATCCCACTACTTGAAGAAGGAATTGCCTATTTATAGGCAAAATCCCAAGTTTTGAGAAGAGGAAGGCAGTGGCTTTTGTGTAGGTATAGCCCTTTTATTGACAGGCGGCGCACACTCCTTTTCTTAATTAATGAGGTAGGGCCTTCATAAGGAGGACCCATACTCATCAATCTCAACCATCCGACTTCATTGAGGGCATCACCTGTAAGACCCGAGAAAATTCCAATTTTTCGAAAAAAGGGTAAAATCGTAATTTCGGTCAAAATCCGAAATTTTTCTACATCTCGGATGACGAAATTTTCTACATCTCGGATGACGAAATTTTTATATATATATTTAAAATAAAATAAAATAACACAAAATCAGATAAAATGAAATTTTCAAAAATAAAATTTTGATGTGACCTGAATTGATATATTGATTAAATTGTCTTGCATTGTTTAGATAGGGACTTAGCATATAATATATTACGTATGAATAATAGTGTCAGGCATGTTTTGACCTTAGAATCTGTCGAATTGCTTGCCATTTGAATTGTGTAGATGGCTGGTCGAGGGCGAGGCGGCGTAGAAGTCGTCAGGTGCACTAGTCGGGCTGCAGACATTTGACCAACCATAGGCACGATCACGGGCCTTTCTTGAGGCGCGGGTTGCGGCTGCTTTGTAGTTACGAGGCTAGTGCAGCAGTCGGGGAGGGTCCGAGTAACCTCCGAGGTTTAGGGCACATCATCCTCAGCATTCACGGGAGAAGATCCGATGGTGTAGACCATTGGTTCATGCCGAATTGAAGAGAGAAGGTGTTAGAGGCTATGGAGATTACCTCTGGCAGCTACCCGAGATCAGACTTCTGGCTGGCGTTCCGGCTAGAGGTGAGGCCAGTATGGTGGAGCTGAGGGAGAAAAGACCTCTAGAGACCTAGAGGCAATGACATGGGCAGAGTTCCATGATCTTTTCATGGGTAAGTATTTTCCTGATACTGTGAGGCATGCGAAGACTCAGGAGTTCCTAGAGTTGAAGCAGGGGATGATGACTATGATGGAATAAGTGGCTAGATTCATAGAGCTAGCCTGTTTTGTTTATTGACTAAATGGCCCACGAGGTATGGCCAAGTTAGAGATCGAGAATGGGCTGAAGTTGTGTCATTCGGGGTAGGATAGTAGAACTTCGCCTACAAGGACATGGACTCCATGGTTGGGACGACTCTGACCATAGAGAGAGAAATCGAGGACGCTCGGAGCACTCGGGATGCGGGTGTTGGTAGCAAGAGGGAAAGATCCCAAATTTCTGTGTAAGTGTAAGAGACCCGTGGAGTTATCCGAAATTTATGTGTGGGTGTAAGAGACCCGTGGAGATATCCGAAATTTCTGTGTGAATGTAAGAGGCTCATAGTGTAGGCCGAAGAGTTATGTTGCCCGAGATGAAAACACACGGTCAAGTTATCACATAGACTTAGAGTTAAGTGATAGAAGTCGGGAGCTCGAGATGAAAACACACGGTCGAGTTATAAATATGTGCTCTGGGACTTAGAGTTGGTATTAGAATTCGGGGTGACTCGAGATTTGGATACCTTTGGAAATTGCATTGGGTGTTGTTGTTAGTGGGGCTCGGTATATGGGCATCATTCATGACATGGACTAGGGTTAATGGTCATTAGTTGTCGGTGGTGTGACCTTGGGAAGGTGGCGGTTACCTGCCGGCCGGGGGTTGTGTAGGGTTACATGTTGTGTGGATTATATACGGGTGTTAGGACATGGCTGAGCGTACATCTTTGGATCATAGGAGTGTAATTTGGAAGGAGCATTTGCCCTTAGTGGAATTCGCCTACAGCAATGGTTATCAGGCGAGTATACAAATGGCATATATGAGGCATTGTAGTAGAGGCTATGTGATCTACCCGTTATATTGCTGGACGAGGGTAGGAGAGCTCCATCCTTGGTCACGATCACGATCAGAAGACCTCGAGAATGCTGAGCTTGACCGACAGCGTCTTCTCACGGCTGGAGCGTGAAGAGTTGTAGATGTACGATATGGAGCCCTTAGATTTCGAGGTTGGAGATCGTCTTCTTTAAGGTGTGCTGAGAAGGTAGTTCCAGGTTGCCCAGTGAGGGGAAGCTATCGCTAGGGTTTATTGAAATTTGCAGAATGCTGAGGGTAGGCCTTTATGCGTGCCGGTTGGCTTTACCGCCCAACATGTCAATTGTCCACAAGGTATTTCACGTCTCCATGCTCCGTAGGTACCTCGGATCCGACTCATAATTGGATTGGAGAGATTGAGTTGACACGGATGGGACCGGAGAGACCGGTGTGCATTATGGATGGCCGTGATAAGGTTTGCGACGTAAGACCGTGAGGCTAGTGGTGCTATGGCGACACCGTGCTGAATGAGGAGTCAACATGGGGCGGGGACACGATGCGGGCCACTCTCACTTGTTTAGGGATGAAGGTACGTGATGTAGTCGTTTAATATTTAAATGGCTAGTTTACATGCATGGTAGAGTGCACATTGCATATGCATGTGTTTCGTAGTGATTGTCTAGAATTTCAGGACGAAATTCCTTTTAAGGAGAGAAGAATGTAAGACCCGAGAAAATTCTAATTTTTCGGAAAAAGAATTAAATAAGTAATTTGATTAAAGCAAGAAATTTTCTAGATCTCGGATGACAAAACGGATTTCACCATTGGAATCGCGAAATCTGGTCTTTCTGTAATTTCATCAAATTCCGGGGCGATTGAATTTACTTTGCGTTTTCGGGCATCGTGTCGGGTGCTTGAGTAAAACAACATGTGATGTGAAAGAGTCTACCTATAAACATGCTCATGTGACATAAGTTGCATGAGTAGGGGGTGATAGGTAGACGGCGAGATAGTGCCCTGTCAAATCAAAGCTTAGGGACATGATTGGTATTCTTTAAATTTTAAATGATAATAAGACGAGATAACCAATAGGGTCATCATCTACTTTCAGTGAGGCCAGCGTGAGGAGAAAACACTTCTGATGGCTTAGGTTTGATTTTTAGTGAGAGAGAAGTGTGACTTCTCTCTAAGATCTCAGGGAGATCGACCGTGGTTTCTTCAGACGAGGGAAGTTGTCACACGGCGAGGCAGCAGCGTGTTGCAGGTTTCTTGGAGTTTGAAACAAGCTCCGTGGGTAGAGTTCTGCTCTTGCTTTACCTCTTGTATTAAAATGTTTGATGTAGTTATTCGGTTGGTTGAGACCCAGGCAGTAGTTGATGGAGTCCCAATCTTGGGACCAGAAGTGTGGAAAAATTGTGAAACCCAATTGTGTAGTCACGTAAGGTCTGGGGCCCAGATAGGTGTTTGTGTCATGATTTTATCACGATATCATCGTGTTTGATGTATGAGGCTAGGAAATGGCATGGATTTCGGGTTCTAAAGTGGAACCCGATGTTGGTGATTGGGCGTGAAACGGTAACCTTCGGGTTTCACTGTTCACGTGAATAGTGTTCACCAAATATTGTTGTGAGAATATGTGTTTTGGTAAGTAATTCAAATTGAATTTTCGTGTTTGTTAATTAGCCCACTGTGAGCTGGTACGGTGAAATGGATTGTGAATTTATAATATGTTTGTGTGGATTAATTATGTTACTATCATGTTTTATATATTAGCATGTTGTATAATTTGTGAAATGGGATGTGCATTCATAGTACAGGAAGCAACTTAGAAATTGGGTGTGTGTGCATGACATGAATTTTTAAAACGAATATAGTTTACGAAAATTTCACGGGATGATTTTCCGTAGAGATGGTGTTGGGAGATGGTCCTCTAATTTGTCGGAGGAGCCCATGTATTGTTTTGGAAGGTTCCTCAACACATTCGCCTCAAGAGGGTAGTCTTATATTTTTCACAGGCACGGTAGTATATTCGAGAACAACAAGTTTTGTTTTGAAAATGATGTTTTCTCTCATGTGACAGGAGTGTGATCGGTGAGGACTCGGACGTGGTTGGTCATGTAGACATTCAAGTAGGATCACGCATTTACTTGTGTGTGTTTATAGGATCATTACATGTACTTGGTGGGGAGTAACCCATTTAGGGTGATTACTCGCGGGCATTAGCTCATCAGAGATATATTATTTCAGTACGAGGGCGTACGAGACGGCTCATCTTGAGGCCGATTTTGAAGAAAATTTGGGTTGTGGCTTTGATGGTTTTATGAAGTATGATATGTATTAGAATTCTAGAATTTTAATATATGTTTGAAATAAGAGTGAATTATTAACTCTTGAGCTATGATATATAGTTGATGTATATTGATGAGTATTGTTCTATGGGCTCAAGTGGTCGTTTTACTCATGTATATGTCTTATGAAGTTGTTTGGGACAGGTTATGTACTTTGGGTAGAGTTCCCATCTGAAAACTGCCAATTTTCATGAACAAATGTGGGTTACCCGACATTCTGAGTATTCCCGCGAGGTTGTGGGTTGTCAGCGGACACCGATTTTGGGGCGTCACATCACCAATCTTGTGACATCTCTGCAGTACTCTAACTTTCTTCTAAAAGTGGGAATCTTCTAAAACTTTAACAGGATTTCAGATTTTATCTAATAAATACCACATTATCTTAGTCTGAGAACCATACTCCACCTGCGACCTTACAACACTTCAGAACACCACTAGTTCAATTTCTTCTGTTGACATGGCAAATCGTCTTCTTGAGCTATGGTGCGCTCCACCTGTTCCAGCTTTCTCGGGAGTTCTTTAGCCATCGACATCTTAGCACTTGCACAGAATTACAAAACCAATGCTCTGTTTATTGCAATGTGGACCGCTTACACTAACACATCTATTTTCCGCTGGCAACTAATGGGACATGCCACGAGAATACATTTACTCCTTGATCTGTCATCAAATGTTACTATGTTAGTTTGGGAGTCGGACCCATTTGCTTAACGACTTCACCCTTTTGATTTTTCTTGATGTGTCAGTTATTACCTAAATCGACAAACTACTTTTCGGGATTCTTTGTTTTCCCTTCCTTGATACCGGTGCATTTTCAGCTGAAGCATTTTTCTCCTTTGCTAAAGCCCTCTTTCCTTAGATAGGAGTTGATAGTGACAATAAATCATTGTATCGTTTCCCATACATCAGATGAAATCACCATATGTGTTCATAAAAGTGAGAGGGTAAATAAGATGCATTGCCTTATCCTCATTGAACATGCAACTCACCCAGCTAAGCTTCTACATTTTGAAATGATGCTATTGGAAATACTCATGTGGTCAGATCCTCGTACCTTCCTCCATATGCAATGTAATGGAAGCGCTCCTTTAGGGTATAACGATTTAGAAAGACTCTTTGTGATACACTCTACTGAAACTTTCCCAAAGTCCCTTGGTAATTCGAGAATCTCGGTTAAGTTTAGTAGAATATTTCTGTCCTTGAGCATAGCCTTATAGATGCTGCAACATAAATCTCTCCTCGATCTTCATGCATATAATGAACTTAAAACCTCGAGTTTATAATAATCTTCACAAAGGTAATTAGTGAAACACCCTTGGCCATACTGTAACCCGAGGCGAATCAATAAATCCTTGACTTACACTTGCCCTGAAGCAAAATTGATTCTCCGTCAAATTTCTCAACATCAAAACTTCATGTGACATTTTTGTAGCGAAACCCACCAGAAGCACGTGTATTAGAAAAACCCCGAGATCAACTTGGCAAATATCAACTATGACAGGAGAAATATATTCTAGAAAAATGCATAACATAAGGATTTATTAGGAAAACTCCTTTCTGGGAAAAACCACGGGCCATTAAGACAAAATCCTTGTCTTAATAAATTTGTCCTGATTACATAAGATTTTCACACTCACTACAAAACCGAGACCAATAAAAGAGAAAATACAAACACATAATAACCAAGTGTTTACCACTATCAAAAGATAGCTGCACTATAAATCCGTTGTTTAACTTTTTTGTAAATAAAGCAATCCCATCAGTTGATAAGGTTGCTCACTTCCCTCTATAGAAGGAGGATCCCCATCTATTAAAATACACCTCCCCACCCATGAGTCTATTTGTAGTATTACCCAATTGTTTTGGGTATTTACTTTACTCAATTTCTTAGGAAATTGATTTGTAGTCTTAAGACTTTGTATTTTCCTTTCATTAAAGTGGGAGTTGTTCGCCCGAGGGCGTAGGCTATTGTGTTCTATTAAATTTTTAGTGTTCTCTTCATTTGGTATTATTTTTTACGCTTTATACATCATTATTTTGTATCGGAGGTTTTATCAGACCTCCGTGAAAGTTACTATTCACGGCGGGTACTATAGTAACATTTATTGGTGGAAAATATCTTGGATTTTCCCGACAATTATTATCAAAGCCCAGATTCTGCCCAGTATGCTCATGAGTTGTTATGATCTTCCACATCGGAAAAGGTTCCTTTGGGCTTTTGGCATTTTGCTCTATAGTTTACAGTATGCTGCGTAGTTCTGACTTTATCGATCTTCCACATCATAAGATTACATTGAGATATTGACATTCATGGTGACAACTATTTGTTGCTGAAAAGTGTCGATCGTACGTAACCTCTCGCTGACGGGATTCTCATCCACAAGTCAATGGTGACTAATACCGATTTGATCTGAAGAAATTTGATGAATAATAACTTTGGCGTAATGGCGGTGTGAGGGTGGGATGTTCTTTTCCAACAGGAGCTTGATGCTGCACTAGAAGAAAACAGACCAGAAGGTGTTGATGAGAAAGATTGGATAAAAAGAATAAATCGTTTAGCATGTGGGTACAATTGATTGTGTCTCTCGAGGAGAAATTTGAAATATCGTTTATGAGAGGGAACATGACAGTTACTGGAAGATGATAATTCATGAAGACCACGAGAGAATAAGCTCTATCACGAGCAGTTTATCTTACTTCCGATTATAAACCCGGTACCTATGAATGATTCATGCGATTTGATTCATTAATCAGCGGTTATTAATTTAGATGAGAAAGTAGAGTGATGTTGATAAGGCTTTGGTATGGTAAGCTTCCCTTCACGTGAATATAGAACATCTTATTAGTATATTAACTAAGAAAACAATAATATCTTTAAAAATGCCTCTTGCTCTGCTTTGTTCCACAATAGGTCGAGAAAAAAGATAGAATTAGAACACAGAGACTCAGGCGGTGAAGCCCACCTTGTTAGAGTCGAAATCAAAGCCGAAAACCAGGGAAAAGGGAAAGATCTCAGTCAAAAGGCAAACTTGCAAAAGATGAATGTGCCTTTTGTCACGAAAAACGTGGAAGAAAGGCATCATTTGCATAAAGAAAGGAAAGGGTGAATCTGACTAATGGGTATGAAGATAATCAGTGAGGATTTTTCATTGGCTTGTGTGTCATGACTAGTGCGATGAATGGTTGTGTGATTCGACTGCTCATTCCACATGTGTTTAGAAAAATTAGTTCTTCCTTTCGCAGAAGAACTTGATGGTGGTGGTAGTCCATCACGGTAGACAATCAACTTTGCAGTGGGTTGGGATCAGTTAATCGATTTGAAAAAGAATCATGATGGGTTGAACTAAGTCGCCTGCGATGTTGATGCATTCGAGAAGCTTTGAAAATCTCATTTCTTTGGGAACCTTCCGGAACCAAGGTTCATATCTTTAGAATCGTTAGAAGGTTGTTTAGGGAGCACTTGGCGATGAAAGTGGAGAAGCAACTGTGCTATCAAACACAATAGTGGGGACGGCCAGTATCGGAGGCGAGACAAAGTAGGCGAGATGTCCGAGGTTATAGCATATGAGACTTGGTATCTTTAGGAGAAATCTTTGCAAGCGTTGGCTATGCGAAGTTATTGAAAGGTGCAGGCTTGCCGTGGTTTTGTGAAACAATAATTGGGAAAGTAAAGGGTGAAGTTAGGCACCGCGATCCTATCTGAAAGTCTGTGGATTATATTCTACCTGAGCATTGGGACAGCAAATGCTTCATTACTAATTAAACATTACTGTTACGTTTGTTAATGACTTCAAAGAGGTTTGGGTGTTATCAGCTGAAATCCAAAGATGAGGTGTTTGAAACATTCCCTACTATGGAAGAAAATGGTGGAGAACGGACAACGGAGGAAAGATTAAGTCACTCCAGTTGTAGTGCGAATATCGAAATGATCAAATTTCTTATTTACGCCAAGAAGGAAGGCATCTCTCGGCACTTTCAGTTCAGATACACATAGCAGAATTAGGGTGGCGAGCATGAATCGAACCTTCTTGGAGAAGATTGGGTATATGTTATCAATCTTTGGATTGGGCAAGAAAGCGGAGTTGGGTTGAGGTACATTACGTGTGTTTGGTTCCACTACTTATTATCATGTAAGGAATCTAGTTGGATCAGGTAAAGGCATTCTTTATGATTACCTGGTGTGGGGATACCGACTCTGGGTATCTATCTTCGAAGAAAATTATTTCAGGGGATGTTACTTTTGATGAATACATACATCTTTGAAGAAGGTAACAATAGATGGAAAAGTGTCGGAGAACGCACCGACGAAGGAAGGCTGCCTTAGAGTGGAGAATTTTCAAAAGCGAGGTGGAGTTTTGAAGGCTTAGTTAAACCGGAGTTGAAGACGGCGGACCGAGGCAATGACGGATGTTGGAAGGGTTCAAAAGCGAAGGACGCAAGTGACGGCATGATTTGTTGATGCCATCAAGGCAGGAATTTAGGAAACACACTCGGTTTGAAGATATGGTGGCTTATGCATTTCAGATCGTAGAAAAGGTATACCTTTTCTTGAAGCAAATAAGCGATCCGGACAAAGAAAAATGGAAGAAAGCCATGGATGAAGGAATCAGTCTGTGAAGAATGCATGACTAGCTGGAACTACCAAAGGGAAAGAAGGAAATTGTACACCAAAGGGGTTTATCTTTCCGAGAAAGGATTTCCAAACAAGAATGGCGGTCGCTATAAGGCAAGGCGGTAGCTAAAGGCTATACTGAAGGAAATTGAAATTTCTGATGAGGTATTTTCTCTGTTGTGAAACATTCCTCTATATGTATTTTATTGTATTATTGCTGGGTTTAATATCTGGAACTAGTTCAAATGGATGTGAAGACAACATTCTTACATGTTGAACTGGAGGAATCACATATAACTGGCCAGATGGTTTCAAAGATTCTTCGGAAAAGATTGGTTTGTAAATTGACGAATCGTTATATGGTTGAAGCGATAGCCAAAGCGATGTATGATGATTTGATCCCTGTTCATGATAGGCGGAGCTACGAGAAGCGGTTTAGTCTATGTCGTATATTTCGTAGCTAAGAATCTTCATATTCTTCTACTTGTATATTTGATGACATATTGATGACCCGAGGAATCAAGAATATCAGTTGAAGGCTCCAATGCGACAGGAGTTAGAAATGAAAAGATCTAGGTGAAGCGAAGATTCTCGGCATGGAAATAACGAGAGATGAGCCAGAAGAGCACACTTTGTTTTGCTTCGAAGCGATATTTGAAGAAGGTACTACAGCGGCTTTGGTATGTTTAGAAGGTAAACTTGCTTAAATTACCCAGCCACTCGTTCAAGCTTAGTGCTTCACGGTGTCCAATAAAGAAGACAGAATATATGTCCAAAGGTTCCTTATTCAAATCAGTGGTAACAGTGCTCATCTTTATGGTGTGTACAAGGCGACATTTCACATGCGATTGGGGTGAGAGAAGGTACACATACATAATCCTAGAAAGAACATTGTAAGCGGTGAAATGGATTCTAAAGGTACATTGACGCCTTAGATGTTGGTTTGATATTTAAGAAGGATGATATGGTTGGTCAACATGTAGTTGGATACTGCGATTCGAATTATCTTTGATGATCTTGATAAGCGTAGATAAACTCTTTGGTTATGTGTTGCACTCTTGCAAGCACCGGTTAGTTTGGAAGTCTACTTCTGATCGACAATGGCTTTGTCTACGACGGGCGAGTATAGCGATCAAACGATTGGAAGCAATATGGCTACGAGGTTGCTTGATGATTTTGGTATTGGTGAAATGAGTTCTGATGTTTTGCTGACGGTCGGAGAGCGCTATTCATTTACTTAAGGCCGAGTTTATCATGCGGACCCGAAGTATATTGATGTAGAGTATCATTTGTGCGAAATCATTGAAGAAGGTGGAGTCTTAGTTGAAGATCGGCCCGATGATAATCTTGCCCGAGATATGTTGACTAAGAGTGACAACGATCAAGTTCAATCATTGTCGAGACTTGATAACATTGCAAAAGTTTAGGTGCGTCGTTGAGCAAATTTTGGAGCGTTGTAGCTTTGTTGAAGAGAAGTTTCGAGATGGGATTAAACATTTGTCAAGGTGGAATTTGTTTGCTTTTGAAAAGTGAAGCAATCCCACATACGGTTAGATGTGGGATTTGCTCCATCCTTCCTCCCTATGAGGGGGATCCCATCTATTATAAAATACACCTCTCACCCACTTATGTGTTATTAGTATTACCCAATTGTTTAGGTGTTACTTTTGCCTCAATTTCTTAGGAAATTGATTTGTATCTAAGTTTGTATTTTTCTCTTTCATTGTGTTGGGAGTTGTTCGCTGGCCTTCGGGCGTAGGCTGATTGCTGAACCTCGTGATTTCTAGTGTTTTTTATTTGGTATTATTTTCTGCTTTAGCTGTCATTATTTATCAGGTTTCTTGAATTATTTCCATTTGAAAGTTATATTCATGATCAATTACTATAGTAACATTTGTTAATTTGGGGAAAACTAACCCGGATTTTCCCAACACGAATTAAACCCGAGAAAGACCCACCCCTTACTCCTATATTTTCATTTTCTGCATATAGTCTCAATGATTTTTCGTTACTTGAAATTTATATGGAAAACGATACAATAAAGAGATTAATATTTGTAGAAAATAAGACATGACAATGTCAATAGTCTTACCAACGTACACCTAGATCATATATCGAACGTTGTGGAATAATAATACACTTTGAACGCTCCCCCAGTATTGCACGCAAGTGATTTAAGTATTTTGATGACCTTGACTATATTTTGAACATTCTTAATCTGTAATTAATGGAAGTCCAAGTAGCATAACGTATGTTTACCAAAAAGAGATTTTATCTCAGTATAAATTGCATTGAACTTTGATCACATGGGACACAAACTAAGAATGGGTAAGCTCTCTAGTAGTGCTTCCGTCTATATTTTGCTTCTAGCTTATATTGCATTATCAATGGGAAAATGGTGTCCATTGGTAGAAGCAAGAATTCCAAATTTCTCAGGTATTCAAGGTGCAAACTTTTCCATACTTCAATTTCTTGATTCATTAAATTTAAAAGTTTTGAAAATTTTCAATAGCCATACTCAAAAATTTTATATGAGAAAAGCTATTTTTAGTTGACTAACGATCAATAGTACGGATGACAACAATGTGAGTTTTTTCAAGGTCCTACCCCGTATTACCCTTAATGTGATGGATATATGATTATGATTATCATGTTTTTTCCGGGTTTGAGATCAATGTTATCGGGGTTTTGGAGACGGTACGAGTTAGTGTGTTTAATGTTGTCCCACCCCTTCCCATTATATAAAAATGATTTTAAAATGATTTATATTTTATATTTTAATATATGATAATAATAATTATTATTATTACAAATTTTTAATAAAATAAATATATAATATCTTATTTATTTATAATATATATTAATTTTAATAGAATAAAATTTAAACGGGACCGGAATGGGAAATGGAATAAGTAAATGGGACGAGGTTGGGATTGGATGGGGCGCCCAGAAAGCCATTCCTACTGATTTAAGATATATTATCATGGGCACCATAAGATCGGCTGCAGTAATTAATCTGTTTTGTGGAATGATAGTTCAAAACTTATTCGCCGTCATGGTCTTTGGCTTTCTAATGTTGCTATTTTCTGTTTGCCTCTGAACTAATAATAGGCATTCTGCTGGATATGGTAGAAGATACTGATCATTTAACTATCAGGCCTATTACCATTCGAAGGCGTGCCAGAGGATGCTCGTCGAATTATCGTCTCTATTCCATCGCAATAGGCAGCAAGGTCCTATCTTGGACATCATCATCTGTAGCGAAATCAGACACTGAGATATATATTTGATTGACCACATTTGGTTGCAAAGTTGTAGAGTTGTTCCTTGTACTACAATAAGACATTTCTCCGAAAGGGGTTCTGGTTTTCTTACTCTTAGTTTACTAATAAAAGAAGAAAGGGTAGCTAGGTAGAAATGAAGTACTAAGAAAACAGTGTATGTATGGCAAATAAGTTGTTAAATAAACGAGTTTCTTTTCTCAATAGCATTGTTGAACATATACCCATGTGTAGGATTGAAGGAAGTTGACTTTGTTTGGTGACATGGAGAATATGATTGAGATCAGACCTCTGCTAAACTCACAACCTGAGAATTAGAGTAAAAACATACCTATCATGAAAACATGTTTGCTGAAACCTGACACAAACACCTACCTCCAACCATTGATGTCTGAACCTCTAGACCACAAAAGAACCTGTTGATTTTCCCTTGCCTTACTTTCTCAATCCATGGTGTATAGAAAAAGTGAATTTTCAATTAGTGAAAGTATTAAGAGAGGACACAGGATCTATTTATAGGTTCTCCATCAAAGAACTATAATCGTTTGAATCATTTACCACTTCAAAATTTCAAAATTTAGAAATCAAACATTGCACCACTATATTGATGGTATACAGAAAAAGTGAATTTTCAATTAGTGAAAGTATTAAGAGAGGACCCAGTATCTGTTTATAGGTTCTCCCATCAAGAACTATGTCGTTTCTAAATCATTACCACTTCAAAATTTTAAAATTCAGAAATCAAAATTTCTAATTAGAAATCAAACATTCCTTGTATAAATGGATTTAAATCTTACATTCTCCCACTTTGTGCAAACATTAATCAAAAGCGTTGGGTAGCAAAATACATAAATCATAGAGATAGGTCCTCCAATCATGAGTATTAGCAACTATGTATCACAATGCATTTTGCTTCTCAAATTATAATAATGACAATAAAACTTAATGAATAAACTCTATATTTTATTCTAGAGTCTAAATGAGAAATATATTTTCTCGAATGAATTAAAGTACATGATGAAAATAAGCCGAATGCATATGAGTTCATAAATTGAATTTCTACATGATCCTTGAATTTCATTCTTTGGCATGCTTTTAGTCAAAGTTAGCAATCATCAACTCGATTACTAATATGCTCCAAACAGTCACTTTTTTCCTTAACATGTTATAATATTCTTTATTTGATGTTGATGTGCTTGCTTTGACTCCCACTCCATTTGTATTAGTAAGAACCTTTATTTAATTATCACATGGGGCTTTCAATAGCCTAAATATAATCCATAACTCTAAGCCTAGAAATGAAACTCTTAAGCCATACACCTTGTGAAGTAGCCTCAGAACAAAAATGAACTCGGCTTCCATAGTAGAAGTGGCAATCAAAGTTTGCTTGAAACTTCTTCAAGAAATAGGGCCATAATAAAAATGTAGCTAGATGTTGATTTACGAGAATCAACACAATCAGTAAAGTTTGCGTCAAAATAGCCAACCATATGCAAGTTGTTCGTCTGTTTATACATAAGTATAGCAATCTTTAGTACTGAGATTCCTTATGACTTTCTTTGTAGCTTTCCAGTGGTGAATACTTGGATTACTTTGATATCGCCCTAACACTTCAACTACAAATGTAATATCAGGTCTTGTACAAACCTGAACATACATAAGGCTTCCAACTGCTGAAGCATATGAAATATTCTTTATGGATTCCTTTTCAAAATCAATTTTCAAGCATTGATTTAGATTTAAATTATTGCCCTTCATAATTGGAGCAACACTTGGTGAACAATCTTTCATCCGAAATCTCTCCAAAAAATTGTTAATATAGGTTTTGTATTAATTTCAAATCACCGTAGATATATCTTTATGCATCTTAATGTCAATGACACCAGATGTCTCACCCATATCTTTCATATCAAAAGTTCTTGGGGACAGATTGTTTCACTTCATACATCATGCCCTTATCATTTGGTTGCAAGTAAATGTCATATCAAGTATAAAATAGGAAAAAAGTTTTACTCACGCTTGTAATGTATGCATTGTGATCCATGGGGTTTTCAAACGAAACCAAATCAGAAAATACTCACATAGATTTGTAATACCATTGATGCGAGGCTTGTTCATTGTATAGTTTCTTAAGCCTTATAAAACCAAATGCTCACCTTCATAGAAGAAGCTTGGTGTTTCATATGCCTCCTCTTCTGAATCACCTTTGAAATGTCATTTCACATCATTTATTATGAAACTTAAGTCGAAATGTACAACTAATGGCCCAAAATAATCAGAGTAGATCTTTCTTGGATATGGGAGAAAAGATTATCCGTGTAATTGATCCCTTATTTTAGGTATAATCCTTACAATGGGTCATCTTGCTTTTATATCTTTCAATGTTGCCTAATGTTTCTTTTAATTCTTAAAGACCCATTTACAATATGTGTGTAGCCTTTAGAAACTCACAAGGTCTTAGACTTCGTTGCTTTTCATGGAATCTAACTCATCCTTCATGGCATTATACCTCAAATTAGACTCTTTACAACTTATGGCTTGTGAAAGTTTGGAAGGATCTCATTTTGGCTCAAATATGGGTTTCTTGTAGGTAATGCACCTAATCACTAGAATTCTTCAAACTTCCTTTGCAGTGAATGAGTCTTAATGTTGAACCACCATCTCTGAGGGCTTGTGGTTCAAGCTATTGATATGGTAATTCCTGAATTTGTTGGTGATCCATTATGAAGGTTGTAACAACTTGTGAACTGTGGCGATCAACACCAAATGGAACTTGAGGAGTGCTATGAACTATCACCAATCTATCAGATGACTTGGAAGATTGAGTTTCTGTATGATCGTGAATAGGAATTAAATCCTTGAATCAATTCCTCCCATTATTCATGTCATTTTCAAGAAAATTGGCTTTTTTTATTCCACAATCCTAGTCGAATGAGATAAATAGTAAAATCGATATATATAGATTTCTTGTGGCAATAAAGAAACCACGAAGTGTCCTTGGGTCAAACTTCTTCTCATGTGGATTATATATTCTCACCTCAGACAGACAACCCCAAACACGCATATGTTGCAAACTCGGTTTCCAACATTTTCATAACTCGAAAGATGTCCTTGGGATAGTCTTTGTTGGAACACAGTTTAATATATATATGTTGTCATTTTAAGTGTGTCAATCCACAAAAACCTTTCATAACTCGAAAGGTGTCCTTGGGATAGTCTTTGTTGGAACACGGTTTAATATATATACGTTGTCATTTTAAGTGTGTCAATCCACAAAAACTTAGGAAGATTAGGGTTGTTAAGCATACTCCATACCATGTCCGCTAAAGTTCTATTTATATTTTCTGCTACACCATTCTGGTGCGAAGAACCATGCATAATGTGTTAGGCAACCATCCCATGCTCTTGAAGAAACTTTGCGAAAGGCCTAGGTGCTTGATGAGCTTAAAAGTCATCTATTTTTAGTCCATTTTTCTGTTTGATTTTAATGAAAAAAGGAATAATTAAGATGCAGAATTATGGAATAACTAACCAAACTGTTAAATGGCAGGGAATTCAAGAAAAAAAAGAATTTTTGCAAAAAAAAAGAAGCAGAAGGTGGATGAGCGTTAATGAGATAATTAGCTGAAGCAAGTTACCTTTGAAGAAAGGCGCGAGATGAAGGAACACAGTGTCGTGAAGTTTTGGCGACAATCAAAATGCATATCCGGGTTGCGGCGATGAAACTCAGTGATCCCAGGCGATACTTGAAGAACAAGGCAGGTTGAGTTAAAGGAAACTCCGGGTGAAGCAACGAGAAATGAAGAAGAAGGGCTTCATGTCGCGACATACGGGCTGTCGTGACATCGGCTTGATGAATTAATAGCGATCGCGGAGCATGATGCGGTGCAAAGAAGAGTCACGACAAGATCAGCTAAAGAGAGAAGGTCGTGACATCAGGAAAAGTGAAATAAACGGGTGGTGGCGACGGGGAATCACGGATAAGCGGTGAGGATTAACCAGAAGCTAAGGGAATGATGTCGCGATAGCATCGTGATGTCGCGACAAGGGTTGATCTTCGTGACTCGGGGATGGAGAATTCATGACTCAGAGAATCGCCTTGAAGCTATAGCGAGGCTTGGTGGGAGATGAAGCTGAAGTAACTCAAGTTGTTGTCGCGCGTGAGGGTTGAAGTCGCGACATCGATTATGACAGTTGAAACTTGCAGAGGCATGAATTGATGGCGACAAAGGGATTGATGTAGCGACAAGGAACCATCAAGTGAAAGGCTAGGGGCATAAGGCGATGTCGCGACAAGAGATTGTTGTCGCGACACGAGAACAATTAGTGGAGCTTGTAGGTTCCTTGCGGCGATGTCACGACGAGGGTGATGTCGCGATAAGCGAAACTAACCATTTGAAACTGCGAAGGCGTGAGGCGATGTCGCGACAAAGTTGATGTCGCGACATCATGGCGAACTTGATTGGTATAGACTTAAGTTGATGTCGTGGCTGAGATCGATGTCGCGCCATGGATGATGTACGACAAAGGGATTTAATTCGCGACTTGAGCGATAACTTGGGCGATCCACTTGGAAATCCACAACCAAATGCATTGGGATTAGAGACCCAGCGAGAGGCCCTATAAATCTGTGACTACCCGAGGAAGAGGAACGCGGCTTATAGCGGTGACACGGGCGAAGTGCAGGTATTGAATGAGAGCTCGTTCTTTATTTTTCTTTTAGTTTTCTTTTCTTTTCTTTTCTTTTCTTCAATGTTGATAGTTAGAGATTAGATTAGATTTATCGTTTTATTTTCTGGATCTGGGTGTTGTCGATTTTGAGCATAAAATTTGAATGCGAATTCTATTCATAAATTACTACTGGAATGTTTGAGTTGAGACAAATTTGCGAATTCAACTCTTGGTTGGTGCGGTTATTCTTATGATGGGAGGAATCTTTGTAGCGTGTAATTCGATAATTGAGGAATCCGGCTTCCATTAAGTGAATGCTATAGTAAGAAATTATCTTTCCTGTAGTCGTTTCCAGCAGCTTTTGAATTTCAGTTTATGAATTTACTTGGTGTTGGAGTTTCTTGTTTTGATCTGAATATCGATTTCTTATACAGTTATAAGATTTGTCTCATTGCTACGATTTCAGGAGGCCCTCGGTGACACGGAGAGGCATTCTGAGAGTTATGAACAATTGCTGAAGGTATAACACGCTGTTGGGATAATGACTTTACAAGTTTACTTGATAAATCTCTTCTCACTTGAAATCAAGAAAGAGTTGAATGAGTTATCCAATTTAAACAGCGGAGAGTTCGCTCCCAATTCGAATAGTGGGGCCAATCCGTGTTAGGCGAGATCTAATCAAGGAGAGGGTGATACTATTCTAATTTTGAGGAAGAGCATCTGGAAGTTGTATATCCTTGCTTGGCCAGATAACTTAGGAGCTAAGGTTTCTGATCCATAAAATGGTATGAAGTATTGCAAGAAAAATCACCAGATAAGGAATCCCTTTTAAGTAGTTATTTAATTTCCTGTCTTGAGAGAATCGGGAAAATTAGATAATGAGATGTGGGTTTGGAGAGATCAGTACATCTTGCTAAACACAGCAGACCAGAATTTTAAGAGCACAGAATATTCAAGAGTTTTGTCGGTATTAACTACGATTAGTCTTCCTATAGTAGTATACTTGATGTGTCCTCTGAAAGATAATTATTCAGTGTCCATTTATTTTCTTAACTATTCTTTATTCTTTATTCTTTATATTCCAGTTTATTTTATTGTTCATTTATTTTACTCGTGCTAGTATAATTTCCAGCTTCTTAAGCTGGACCCTAATATCAATTTATGGTCCAAATAGTACGGAGCTTGAGTAGTCAGGGTAGTTGATTTAAAATTCTTGAGATCTACGTAGGATCGATGTCTGCTGGCTATATCCATTTGTACTTGTCGACTGTGCACTTGCGATTATATCAGGCGAAACCAAAATTAGAAAATGATTAACTTTGGGAGACTTTTGGTCTCAACAAGTTTTATGGTCACGATTTAGGGATTAGATAATAATGATCCTTTGGTAATTGTGCAACTAAATTTGTACATGTGTTTTGGTCTGAGGTCATCAAGTTTTATGGCGCCCGTTCTGCAGTCGAAAGAATTTAGTAAATCAATATTGACGAAGAAGGAAATAATTTGGACATTTTAGAAGAAAAGAGCGAAAATAGCTTTTCAAGCGTGGTTATTTTTAACCACTAACCTTTATAAACCATATTGAATATATTTGTTTTGACTAATCCTATTAATGGGAGTGTGTTTTGCTGAAAAACTTTGATGCATAGGAAGCGAAGAAAATTGATACGATTCGGTGATTAATTAGAAAACACTTGCGGCTTGAAAGACAAGACGAGAAAACACCACCATGGCACTACGGCGTATGAAAGACAGGATCAAACCGAGGGTCACGTGACGCTGTACCGTAAGACCCTCCAATCATTGATACCATGGAGGAATCTTTGGAAGCCGATCATTCAGATGAATACTCAAGAATCGGGACAATCGCTATCGATGCCAACAATTTCAACTTAAACCAAGATTAATACTATGGTCCAAGAAAGACGGGCTTTACTCGGGTCATCCCAATCAAGACTCAAACGAAAGCACCTCGGGAAGATTTCTCAGATGGCTAATACAAAGAAAGTTGAATGTCTAGGTGAGACTAGAAGTCATTAAACTCGCATCTATTCCCCTTCTCTAAGAGATACAAAGAGCCTACATGAAGTGAATCTTTACCATGGCCTCACATACTCTGGGAGGAGCCGTAGAGGCCTATTTGGGGCGCATTCTTCCCCCCATCACTCACCTCGTGAAAGGAGGAGGAAATCATTGTGTTTCAAAGAGGGGGAAGCACGAGATTCGATGTAGCTCGGGAAAGATTCAAACGGTTACCAGAAGATGTCCACGACGTGGATGATTCCAAGACTCGGGATGGACATTGTATATCATGCCTTGAATGATATATCAAAGGGGATCATTGATGCTTCATGTTGCAGCATTCAAGCTTAAAAGTGATGAAGAGGCAAGAGAGCTGGACAAGACTCCGGCTAATGCATTATGAAAAACCTTCCGAAGTTTTCAAAAGGAAGCAAAGTAGAGGAAAGGATCATGGAGCCGAGTAAGATGACAAACATGGAGGCCAAGCTGATGCCATTATGCCGCCTGACAAGAAAGGAAGACACACACCGCCCATGGAAATAGGCGCCAAAGAGAGTTATCAAGGAAAGTGCCGAGAGCCGCCGAAGAACAATTCTAAGGATGTCAAGAGGTTAAGTATTCAGGCGAGCCAAGAGCTTACCATTTCAAACCCAATACTAACCCGCCAAAGACATTATCACCGAAAGCACCGAGGAAATCATGAGAACTTCCTCTATATATGGAGGGGCTTCACAAGGCCCAAGGTACGGATGTAACCCTCAACAGAAAGTATATCAACAACCACCAAGGTTCCAAAGAAGACGCATCATGAAATGAGCATGTAAATGAATAATGTGTGGTCGAGGAGGGCCCAATCTTTTGAAGAATGTGATGCCGTGATTTCATGGGGGATAATAAGAAGCCGTTGAACTTCCATGAACAAAGTTGCAGAGTTGAAGCAAATCGCTACCACCTTCAAATTTTCGTAACACCACCAATGCATCCTTCAAGAACCCGAGACACAGGTAGGCAATTCGCCCGTTCCCCGCAGAGCGAAGAAAGATACCTTCCCTAAGTGACACAAAGAAAATCCAAAGGATCGCATGGTCAGACAAATCGAGGAGTGGAAGGAAATAAAAGATGAAAGAAAAAGATGACAAAGAACAAAGAAGGAGTGCACTGTAAAGGGAAGAGGTACTTCAGAAAGAAAAAGAAGGACTAAGCGGAAGAACATCCAAGAATCTAGACTAGTCCTATCGGCTGCAGATCGCAAATCTAAGATGTAGGAGCAACTTTGCAAGGTTTTTGAAAACTTTCCAGTGTTCGGATCAGACGCCTTTTATCATGGTAACTCATGCCACTCTATGCAAAATTTCAAGGACATACCGAGCAAGAAAAGAAAAAATAGTGAGGCTGGAATAGGACCTCACCGCCACTTGGCAAAGCAAGAATCGTAGTGCAACCACGCAGATGAAAGACCTGTGGAGCTTCACACCAGAGGTCGGGAGGAATTGAATTCCAGGAAGCCTCGACCAGAGCTAGTAATTTGATGCCTCTTTCGCGCTAAGAACCAGTTTGGGGGAGGTTATTCCCACCAATCGGTTACTCTTCAAATGGCAGATGTAATCGATGGTGAAACTCAAGGAGTCTTAAAAAGATGTGGCCACAACATGGGAAAATTTAGAGCTTCCAAAGAGACTTCATCATTCGGGATACGGAAGAAGATTCACAAGTACTCCTCGCTACTGGAAGACTATTCCTAGTTACCGAGCGCTTCGATTGACATGCAAAAGGAGTTCTACTGGAGGGTTGAGTAGAAGAAGCTCGGCGGACTTGACTGGTGGCGTAAAATATAGACATATAAGGAGTTGACAGGATGATGACACCCCATCGTAATCATAAACGATCCATGCACGACCTGATCGACCAACTGAGCAAGATAATGAACCCAAACATCAATCCATTGATAACATTTAGATTTCTATGATAGCCATTCTTTAGAAACTATGATGAGTCACAAAATGTAAATGACAATGTGAAATATTGGAAAAGAGGAAATTCATCAAGAAACCAAAAGGTATGACTAGTTTTGAAAGAGTTGCCACGCCATTTAAAGTATGCTTACTTAGAATTACCAAAAGAAAACCAAAGGATTTATTTCAAATCTTTGACTCATGATGAGGAACAAAGATCGCTGAAAATACACAAGCATAAGGAATCACTAGCTGTCCATCAAGATCAAGGGCATCACCATCAATTTGCATGCATAAGATTCGCTTAGAAGAGACTTCAAACCATCTGTGAGAACACCAAAGGCGATCGAATCCAGTTGATGAAGGAAGTAGTCGAAGGAGGTAATTAAATTGCCGAATGTCAGGTTTTATCTATTATTTCGCATGCATTGGGTGAGCCTACCATGTGGTTCCAAAGAGTGGGTTTATCGTGGATCGAAATGAAAAATGAATTGATTCGTAAATAAAAATGTTGACAGATGGAGGGCATGTATTGATTATTGTGAAGTTGAATTCAAAGACCGTAAAAGATCATTTCCTTTGCCTTTCATTGATCGATGTCGACAAAGCAGCGCACACCCTCACTTTTGTTTTCTCGGATGGTATTCGTGGATACAATCAGACAAGGCTGCACCCGAGAGGACCAAGAGAAGACCACCTTCACATGCCCCTATGGTACCTTGCCTTCGTAAGGATGCTGCCATTTGGGTCGCGGTAATGCCCTCGCTACATTCCAAAGGTGTATGATGTCAATATTCTCAGACGGTTGAAGAAGTGATGGAAATTTTCAATGATGACTTCACCGTGGTATGGATCCAGCCTTGATCAATGTTTAAAACAATCCGAAATGTGATTTCAAAGATCCCAAGACAAACAACCTAGCACCGAATTGGGAAAAAATGCCATTTTATGGGTGACGTATATTGTTCTCGGGGCATAAAATTTCGTTACCGACTAGAAGTGGGACTAATCCAAGCGTATCCATTATCAAAACTCGCACCACCAACCACAAGAAAAGGAGTAAGAGCTTCGGGGGCATGCTGGATTTTACGTGAGATTCATCAAAGACTTTTTCAAAATAGCCGCACTAATTATGACATCGGAAAAAGATACAAGGTTCAATTTCGATGACTCTGCAAGGATGCTAAGAAATCAAATCGACGTACAAGCACCTATAATGGCCGCACTGCACGGGATCGTGGATTTGAAATAATGTGTGATGTCGTGATTTTTCCATGGAGTCGTTGGGGCAAAAGAAAGAGAAAGTATTCGTGGCCATATACTATGCTAGTAAGACTTTCAACGAAGCACAAGAGAACTACTCAACAACTGAAAAGGAGATGCTAGCCATAGTATTTGCTTGTGAAAAATTTAGGCAATACATTTTAGGATCCCATGTGGTAATTCACACTGATCATGCAATAATCAAATACTTGATTTCGAAAAAAGAAGCTAAGCCAAGATTGATAAGGTGGGTGCTGCTGTTGCAGGAGTTTGATTTGGAAATCAAGGATAAAAAGGGATGCACACGTGATAGCTGATCACTTGTCAAGAGTAGAAAGAAGCAAAGTGATGAAGAAGAAAAATGATGTTACCAGAGAACTTCCTGTATGAGTAATTGTTTAAGGTTTCCTTCCAACTTCCATGGTATGTCATTGTGAATTATCCGGCCAGGAGTAATGCCTTAATTCAAATACCAAATAAGAAGAGGAAACTCGAATCGACAAATAGTATTATATTTGGGATGACCCACTATTATTCAAAAGAGGTGTTGACATGATAATAAGAAGATGTGTACCAGAAAGTGAACAAGGCAACATTTTAAATGAATGCCATGCATCACCATGGGGGACATTTTTCGAGAAAGAACAAATTTCACAAGATACTCCAATCAGGATTTTATCGCCCAATATCTTCAAAGATTGTGCCGAGTGGGTTAAATTGTGTGATAGATGCCAAAAGATTGGAAATATCAACAACAGGAATGAAATGCCCCTCAAAGGTATTATGGTGATACAAATTTTGACGTATAGAATAGATTTTATGACCTTTCCCACATCATTCGAAACCTATACATACTCGCTAGCAAGAGATTACGTTTCCAAATGGGTGGAAGAAGTAGCTTGTCCAAGGAATGATAATACAGCTTGTAATTTCTTTGCAAAAGAATATTTCGAAAGTAGATTTGGAACACCTTAACTATCATTAGTGATGGGGGAAACCTACTTTGCAAACAAAATATTTCCAGAAACTTCATGAAAGGTGTATAAGCCGAGACCAAAACATGTTTGCACATTTATGCTTTAGTTATGCATGCAAGATTATGACGTTATCACCGAAGGACTACTATCTAATCCCTGGCAACGGCGCCATAAAACTTGTTGAGACCAAAACATGTTTGCACATTTATGCTTTAGTTGGCGTGACGCAAGATTGCGACGTTATCACCAAAGGACTACTATCTAACTTCTCGCAACGGCGCCCATAAAACTGTTGAGACCAAAACACATGTACAAATTTATGACACTATTACCAAAGGACTATCGACTAATCCCTGACAACCTTGCCATAAAACTGATGGACATTATACTATATAAATCAAAAATCTCCTAGAGTAAATCATTTTCAAAGTTTGGTTTTGGTCTCGATATTCGCGACAGCGACAAGTAATAAAATGGAATTAAGTCCAGATATCGATCCCACAGAGATCTCAAGAATTTTAAATCAACTACCCTGACTACTCAATTTCCATACTATTTGGACCACTAAATGATAGTAAGATCCAGCATTAAGGTGCTGGAAAGTTAAACGATCAAAGGGAAATAACTGAATGAACAATAAACTTGAATATAAAGAATAAAGAATAATTAGTAGTTAGGCAAATGAATAGGAATTGAATAATTATCGATTAGAGAACACATTATGATCAATGCTATTGTGAATACTAATTCCTCGTTGTCAACTTGTTAATTTTGCTTGTGAATTTCGCATTTCAAATCAGTCTACATGCTAATAGTTCAAATCGATTTCATTACTCATACATTTCATTATCTAATTTTTTTGACCGATTATCTCGAATGCAGTGGAATTAGATAACTACTTTAATGTGTGGACTTCCTAATTTCTGGGTATTTTTCTTTGCAATACTTCACCTTACTTTCCTGATCGTACACCTTAGCTCCTGCTATCTAGCCAAGCAAGGATATACAATCCTGTGTTACTCTTCCTCCAAATTAAAATAGATCACCCTCTCTGATTAGATCTCAACTAACACGAGACGACTTCACTATTCAAATTGAGGTGAACTCTCTCTGCTTGTTTAAATCGATAACTCATTCAACCCCATTCTCGATTCTTCAAGTGAGAAGAGGATTTTATCAAGTAAACTCACTAAGCTCATTAGGATCTCTAATAGCAAAGCACATACTTTCAAAGAAATATTCATAACTCCTGTGATTGTCATCTCCCGTGTCACCGTAGGACCTCCTTGAAATCGAGCAATGAAACAATCCTAAAACGGGTATAAGAAACTGATATTCGGGATCAAAACTCTATACCCATAACCGAAAGTAAATTCATATAAACTGAGCATTCGCAATTTGGTCGAAATAACAATAGGGAAAGATAATTTCCGATAATAGCATTCATTTAATGGAAGCTGGGTTCCCACCATCAATTACACACTACAAAGATTCCTCCGATCATAAGAATAACTCCGCAGATTTCTAAACCGGGATGTCGACCTTAAATTTTGTCCGAACTTCCAACATTCCGTGAATAATTTGAAAAGAATTGAATTCAGATCGGGCCTTCAGCTCCAAACGATAACATCCACTTTAAAAAATAAAGAAAACTAGGAACGATAAATCTAATCTAATCTATCCATATTAAGAAAATAAAAGAAAAGAAAAGAAAAGAAAACTAAAAATAAAGAAAATGAGCCTTCAGCTATCCAGACCTCTCGTCTGTGGCCGCCAAGCTGCTTTCCTCTTCTGGATAGCTGCGTATTTATAGGGTTTTTCAGTTGGGCCCTAATCCCAATGTAGCTTGTCAGGATTTTAGGAGTATCCGTGCCTAAGTCACCGCTCGTCGCGACCAACTTCCTTGTCGCGATAAGATCCTTGTCGCCGACTTCGATCTCACGCCGCGACTTCTCAACTTTAAGGTCTATGCAAATTCTTGAATCGTTTCATTAGTGATGTCGACATCATTCCCTTTGTCACGACATCGCCTTACTTTCCGCAGGCGTTTCACATGTTATGCCCTGATGTCGCGACGCCATTCTTTGGCCGTGACATAAACTAAATAAAAGGCATCTTTCAACCGATATCTTCTCGATAAAGTCGCTAATTCCTCCTCGTCTCTTTGGTTTACATCTCTTTATGGCTCAGATTTAATCCGTAATCTCTAATGTCGCGACATCGATATCTCTTCACGCGACATCACTTTATGGAAGCCAACCTTCAATCGAAAGAACGCGGTCGCGACTCTCGATCTCTCGCCGACATCAACTTGGCGGTTGCAGTCTTCACTTGATGGCTTTTGGTGTCGTGACTTCAGCCTCTTGTCGTGACATCAACGAAATAAAATTCAGCTTTTCAATGGAATCTTTTGATGTCGCGACCTCTATCCCTTGTCGTGACATCAACTCATTTTCAAATTTCGACCAAGATTCCCGATGTCGTGACATCGATCTCTTGTCGCGACATCGACTTAGTTCTCTAGGGCCTTCAGCTGGTTGTTCTTGGTGTCACGACAACAATCTCTTGTCGCGGATATCTAGTCACGCCTTTACTGCGTATTTCAACCGTCTCTCTTCATGTCGCGACTCGATCTCACGCCTTCGCTGCGATTCAATCCAGGCGTTTCTGATGTCGCGACATCAATCTCTTGGCCGTGACATCAACTAAAGGATCCGCAGGTTTCAATCGCTTTTCATGATGTCGCTGACATCAATATGTTGTCGCGTGACATCAACTCGACATCGCGATGCTTCCAATCTCGTCGCCACTCAGATCTTCCTTTGATCGCTTCGTCGCGACATCAATCCCTTTATCGCGACATCACTACGCCTCCACAAGTCTCAATCGTTGTTCTCGATGTCGACATCGCATCTTGTCGCGACTTCGACCATGACTCCCAGCCTTGAACTCATGAAACTTTAATGTCACGACTCGACCTCACGCCGCTAATTCAACTCCATTTTTACAGCCTTTTCATGAGCAACCATGTCGCGTAATTTCTATATCTTGTTATCCATGTCGCGACCGCATCGTGATTTCCTAATTTCCCGATGTCGCGACCTCATGACTGATCGGTAGAACTCTAAAACCGCATCAATGACTCAAATCGCTTCTTTTCATTTCTCGCTCCGCTAATCGACCGCACTTTTATTTCACTTATTTCCTCGTATTTTTCTAACGCTTTTTCTTCTTTCTTCCATTCTACTCGCTAATAACAAATGTGGGTGAGTTTCTTCATATTTCGCAAAGTAATTGTCTCTTTGATATGAAAATTGCGTAAAACGACTGTAATAGATGACTTTAAGCTCATCAAACTCCCCAAACTTAAAGTTTTGCTTCGTCTCAAGCAAAGAAAACAAAAGACGGTTTGTCCTCAAACAAATAAAAGAAGAATTTGTATGACATTTTTCTCTCGATTCGCTCAGCAACTAATTTAATTTAAATGCAAGGTATGCATAATTTTCTCGTACATCTAGCTTCAAGTCCAATAAAGTCGGGTTCTACTCTTTATATTCTCTGAAACTAAATCGTTGAAATTGTTTACAAACAACATATTCATTGGATCCCCTGAATAATAGATTATTTTCCTTTCTCATTTTCATATTGGAGTCATTTAACTCCCTAAAGTCCTTCAATTTTGATTATTTCTATTCTTCCAAATTCCATAGCTTGTTCTTCTATAATATCTCCACTAATGTAGATGATTTCTCAAATTTTCAAGATCAATCGCCTTGAGCTTTTATTGTGCCAGTTCGTACGGGTAGGATGGAAGGAATTTTAGGTTAAGATTACTCCCGAACCTTTCTCTCCCCTTCCTAGCTCTTTCTTCTTGTAGTTTCTATAATAAACTCCCTAAACTTCATGTTTGGGATATCACTTTTAATTTTTCTAATTCGAACTCCGTACGCCTATATTTCTCACTTGTAATTCCACTGGGAAACTTCCTTGTTTGTCAACATTCGCAGATAGTGCAATGTTTTAACTTTTAGGCTTTCTAATACTCTTAGCGAACTTCTCGGGTTAGTAGCTCCCATACCAGTGGCTAGGTACCAGTGGTTGAAACACCCCTAAGAACTTAATTGTTCAAGAGAGTTAGGCCACAAGATAAAACTTATCCCTATAAACTTTCTTTTCTATTGCATTTTCTGCTCTTTGTCTTTTTCTTTTCATTCCCTTTTTTTTTTTTTTTTTTTTTTTTGAGTTCCTCAAAAAAAAAAATATACTCCCCCAAACTTCATTTCTTTCTTCCTCCTTAAATTCCTGGGTAATCATGGGTTCTTTACTGAAGGATTGATGTCTTAGGATGAGTCAGTTTCCATCGGGTCTATTTTAAAACAGTTTGCTGCTCAATTTCTCGAACCACTGTATATGCATCAAAGATATAACAGGATGGCTAGAATGGCTCAAACCGGCCCAAGAATGGCTCCGTGATCATCTCTTGTCACCATCACCGAGGATTTCGCCTCAACTAATAATCTAAATAAATTCTAGAATTTGGTTTGAACAACAGGGATTAACCATGTGGAGCAATTCCTCGACCTACTTTTTTGTTAATGAGCATTTAAATCTAATCGGGTATTCAATGTGTTCCGATTTATCGTTCATACCACAAACTCAAAAATATGTTTTGTTCCTTCTATTGTATTACCTTCCTCAATTCCGACTTAACAAATAGACTTTAAGTAACTTTCAGACTCAGGTTTCAAAACTAAACTCGCATTAATTTGGCCCTTTATTCTACATTTCAAATTTCATCCCTAATCTAACTGCTTCATTCAATTCAAATTTCATTACATCTCAAAGAAGCTTTTTATTCGGGAACTAATTTCTACTTCTTTAATTTCCTCATCACAATCAACTAGCAACACAATCTGGAATCAAACAAATTCAAATTAGCACACAACAATTCAATTTAAATTTCTATTTTATTATCGATGACTCTATAAAGAAGCTTGATACACAAAGATGAGAGAAGGATGGTAATGAAAGAAGTGTGAGAAGGCCCATTTTTTCTTTTGAAATAGTCGAGCAAAAATGTTGGGGATTCAGTCTAATGTACCTAAACGGGCCGGAAATTCAGAATTTTCATTTCTCTTCTCGCTTTCTTCGGGGTTTCCTTCTCCATTGCTCAATGAAAATCTCATTGGGAGAGATCAACCTTCGCTCAACTCATCCCGTCCCTTTCCCAAGCCATTCATCAGATTTTCCCCATTTCGCCATAACCTCTAGAATTCGCAAGATCATGTTAATCGTATCTAAGCTTCGTACCATTCGTTTATAGATTCTCGTGATCTTTCTCGCTTCTTATCTCTATCATCCACTTCTTCTCAAAATCCTTTGTAGAGACCCACAAAAACTCGAATCCTTTATTTGCTCCCCCAAATTTGGCTATATCGCTTCAGATTCTTTCTTTATCGAAGTTAAGAGCTGAGAATCACGCTCAACCGGGTTGTTATAAAAAGCCTACGACTGAAGCTCAGTTTCAGCAATCGCATTGTGATCTCTTCCCCTTCATTTCTTTTTAAACTCTTCCTCACGCTTCCAAAATTCTTCCAACTGCCTCTCTTTCTATTCAACTCCTCTCCACCGGCCTGCCTTCTTATTGTAGCTCCACTTCATGCCTTTCTTTCTATTTAGCTCTTCCTCCCACCGGGCTGGGTCTCTTTTCTAATTTCTTTCATAAATGTGCTTTTCCAATTCCCCACGTAGTTTCCAACTTCTCTCTTTCATCTATTCTCTTCGCAAGGCATTGAGAGCTTCCAAAGCATCGAGCCGTTCTCAGGTTCCCCTGAGCTTTCTCCAGTCGAAGTTTCGTTCCGGCACAGGAGGAGAACTCCGGCTAAGGGATGGAGAAGTCTACGGTCGCTTCATCTCGTCTCGCATTGGCTCAAACATGTAATCATTATTGTCCGGTGAGTTTCCGGTGCTCTATTCCGATCACAGAACCCTGAGTCCCTTCTCGGCCTTCACTGGCTTCTCTCGTTTCTCTACCAAAGACCCTTCTTCGTGTTTCGTCCCTCGTTAACTCCTCGCCAAAAGGAGTGGTGAAGCTCGGGGTACTTCTTCTTCCGACTTAAATTCCTCACCCTGTTCTTCAAGCATAGAACTCGTGATCATGGCTTCAGCGAGGAAGCAAGCCTCTTTTGTTCCCTTCATGATACCTCATGATAGAGTTCTCTATGATAACTCCTATATCGGGATTCAGACTTCTGAAATGGCATACAAAGAACACAAATTGCTCTCTCACTGCACATGTTTTTCATTGGGATTAAAATGTAAGCCGTGAAATAAAACTACACCTAGCCTCTTAGTAAGGCTTCCTCTCACTACTATTCTCGCTTTCCTTCTTCTCGTCTAACCGCACTTTACCGTTAGTGAGCTTCGCAATCTTTCCAATTGATTTTTCCAACTAATCTGGAACCATGTTTGTGCACTGCCATGCCATAGGCCCCGCACGGCCTCGTCGCATGAGACCCGCACTCCTCTAACAAAACAGCTCCATCCTTCCTTCCTACCATATTTGAATAAAATTCTCTCACCGCGCCAGATACCCTGCTGTGTGCGCAGAGACTCTCCCATCCTCTCTGGGCCTATCATCTCCTCAAAGGAGTCATTAGTGGTTTTAATCTCCTCTCTCGCAACAAACCCCTTGTTAGCATAAATATTTTTCCATCGGGAATAAGCTTCATCCGAGATGAAATCTTCGCTTTTCTTCTCTCCTTCCTTTCCCCTTTTTCGCTTCTTTTCGAGAAGTCAGTTTCTGAGCTTTCGGTGCTTCGATGGTATCTCGTTTCCCACGATCTCATCTAACTGCTTCCTCTCGGGCGAGCTTCTTCTTCTCCTCGATTGTTCGTGTTCCTCATAATCTCGCCTGTGTTAGATCATGGAATTTCACCCATCGAAACGAGAGAAAAGCTTTTCGGTTCGAATGCCAGTGGTTTTCTGAGGTCGAGATCTCGTAAGGAAGACGAGGGTGGAATGGTTATGTGGGTCATGAATGAAATAGTTTCCAACAGCTGCAATTCAATCAATACCAGGGCTAATTAATGCTTCAATTCAAGACATGTCGCGACTTCAATTCCACTTCTTTTAATGAGATCATCAATTCTAGGCTTCAAGTGAGTAGCTGGGCATACGTCGCACCTTATGTCGCGACATACCTGTGGGAGCGCTGACAATACAGGGTTTTCCAGGAATTGTTTGATGTGGCGACAATCCTTCTCCATTTTGAAACTTAATTCACTGTCGCGACATCACAGTGGTGTCGCGACATGTATCTTCTTCTTTCAATACACCTAAGCCGTTCTTTTCCTAACAGTCACGACATCAATGTTTTGTCGCGACATAACTTATGTCGCGACATAACCTTCCCCGTCTCGCCCCTAAGCCTTTAACTCCAATGATTTCAAAACTTTGAATTCTCTTATTGTTCCAACCCATTTAGACGCCTCTTCAAGCATATTTTAAAACAAAGATTTAACAATCAATTCAAGTATATATACGGAATTGGGTTAGCCAGGAGAAGGTTACTCCCCTTTTTCTCATGTCGCGACTCTGCAAGTTGCTGGAATTATTCCTGTAGTTGCCTTGCTATTCATGTCTTTAAACCTTGCAGAAGATCACTGCAATATTCAAGAAAATTCTAATTAAACTACAATCGATTTCTAAAAATTAAATCTATCCTTCTAAAAACAAATCTGACCTAATTAATCAAAGAATTAAAAGAAAAGAAATATTTCCAAAATTTAAAATCAGAATTTAACTTCATGGGTTGCCTCCCATTAGCCGCTTCTCGCTTTGAGTCCTTAGTCGGACTTCATTGCCAGGGTACTCTTTTCCTCAAGAACTAGCTGAGTTCTTCAATTTCCTCTTCCCCGTCAGATAATGCTTTAACCTTTCATTCATCGACCTTGAATTCTTCCCCCATTATCAGCCCGCTGTTATCGCCTCCAAATGTAGTACTTGATACCACCGTGTATGGCCCACTCCAATAGGATTTAATTTCCCCTGAAACAACTTCACTAGAATTGAAAGCGTAACCTCGTTCCCTGTTTCCGAACTCCTTTCTCAAAATTCTCTCGATCATGCCATTTCTTTGTCTGTCTTTGTATATTCTAGCATTATCATAGGCTTCAATTTCTCGCCTTCCAATCGCATAACTGGAGCAAATTTTCTTCCTTGCAGAGCCTTAAAATCGGTTTAACTTCTTAATGGCCCACATTGCCTCAGATTCTAATTCAAGAGGTAGATGACATGGTTTGCCAAAACAACTCTGTATGGGGACATTCCAATGGGGTCTTGTATGCACCTCAGAAGCCCAAAGCCGCATCATCGTTCTGGGAAGACTAATCCTTCCCGCTCGAGCTCACATTTTTCAAGTATTCTTTGATCTCCCTGGAAATTTCTCGTCATTCATTGGTCCGGGATGATAGGCCAAACTTCATTACATGCTGATCCCATACTACCATGAGTTTTGCAAATATTTTGTTTGCAAATGAGTTCCCATCACGGCTGAGCGGTTCCAGTTCCAAACCGCTTCAAAATATTCTTTCGCAAGAAACTCACAACTGTTAGCATCATTCCTTGACAAGCCATCGCCCACCCATTCGAGACGCACCATCAAGCAGTTAAGATGTATAGGTTTCCAAATGATGGTGGAAAGGTCCCATAAAAATTCTATTCCCCAAACATCAAAATTTGTATCACCATAATACCTTTTAGGGGCATTTCATTCCGTCACGATACTTCAATCCTTTGGCACGATCACACAATTTCACCCACTCCGCACAATCTCCGAAGATAAGGCTAATAAAACCCCGCTACTGAGACATTCAGAGCTGTTCTTCTTTCAAGAAAATGTCCCCATATGTGGTGATGCATGGCATTCATTTAAAATGTTGCCTTGTTCACCTTCCGCACACATCTTCCATTATCATACGCACCTCTCTCGACAATGTCAGTCATCCCATATATAATATCTCATTGGCTGGGCCTGAAGCTTCCTTCTTCATGGTAGCTGAATTCAAGGCATTACTCCAAGCCGACATAATTCACAATATCATGATACCATGGAAGTTGGGAAGGAAACTTTAAACAATTGTCTATCCGGGAAGTTCTCGTTAATCGAACATTTTCTTCTTCATCACTCGCTTCTTTCTACTCTTGACAAGTGGCTCGCTTATCACATTGTCACATCCCTTTATCCTTGATTTCCAAATCAAACTCTTGCAACAAATAAATAATTCACCTTATCAATCTCAATAGCTTCCTTTTCGACATCAAGTATTTGATTGCCGCATGACTTCGTGAATTACCACATGGGATCCTATATCGCCAATTTTTCATACAAGAAAATACTATGGCTAAGATTCCTTCTTCAGCTGTTGAGTAGTTCTCTTGTGCTTCATTGAAGGTCTTACTAGCATAGTATATGGCCCCGAATACTTTCTTTTCTTCGCCCCAACACAGCCCTATAGCAAAATCACCTGCATCACACATTATTTCAAATCCTCGATCCCATTCTCGGTGCAATATTATAAAGGTGCTCAGACCAATTGAGCTTGATTTCGCTTTTCAAAAGCATTCTTATGAGTCATCAAAATTGAACCTTGTATCTTTTCCAAGAATCTCGCATAGTGGTCTCGCATTTTTGAAAAAATCTTTTGATAAATCTCCTCAGAAAATCCAAAGACGCCATAGTTGTGCCTTCTTACTCCTTTTTATCGTAGTAGTGGTGCAAGAGTCTTGATAATGGATACTTTAGACTGATCAACTTCTAGTCCAGTAGCAAAAATTTTATGCCCAAGAACAATTCCTTCGCTACCATAAAATGGCATTTTTCCCAATTCAGTTAAGAATGCTTGTCTTGGCATTTTTGAAGTATTGTTTCCGGGGATTGTTTAAACAGATTGATCAAAGTCGATCCATACACAGTGAAGTCATCCATGAAAATCACCCCCATCACTTCTTCAACCAAATCTGAGAATATGGACATCATACACTGAATGTAGCCGAGCATTACATAACCCAAAAGGCATCCTTTTCCGCAAAGGTACCCATAAGTGGCATGTGAATGTATTCTCTCTTGACCCCGGGCTTAACAGCAACTGATTGTGATCCTCGAATATCCATCCAAAACAAAAGTGAGGGTGTCTTGCTAACCTGTCCAACATCTGATCAATGAAAAAGGCAAAGGGAAATGATCTTTTCGGTTGTCAGATTCAACTTCGTGAATCAATACATACCCTCCATCCCGTCACCGTTTCGCTGAATCAATTCGCTTTTTTCATTTCATCACAAAGAACCCCCTTTCTTCGGGAACTACATGGACTCGGGCTTACCTAAGGACTATCCGAGATAGCAGATAAAACCAGCATTTAACAATTTGAGTACCTCCTTCCTGACTACTTCCTTCACATCGATTCAAATTTCTCCCGTGTTCCTACGCATGGCCTCAAGTCTCTTCACAGACCTTATGCATGCAAATTGATTGGATCGATACCCTTCGCTCTTCAATGGACCAAGCCAGCGATTCCTTATGCTTCCTTAATATTTTCAGCAATCTTTGTTCTTCAAATTTCACTTAGTCCGGGCCGAAATGATCACTCCAGCTTTTCTTTTGGTAACTCTAAGTAAGCATACAATTTTAAAATGATATGGAAACTCTTCAAAATCCAGCCCTTCTCGCACCGTTTCGATGAATTTCTTCTTTCCACTATTTTCCCCATTATCGCTTCTGTTTTGCTTCAAGCTCAACATGCTTCTATAGAATTAAATCATTGTGATGGAAATTCAGACAGACATCTTCAAGATATCAATCATTTCTTTTCATTGATAAAACCGGAGTGTTACACCATGGTTAATATCAGATTAAAGTATAGACAAAATCAGCTACATTGCAACTTTCCTTGTCTCTGTCTATATTTTGTATACTTTTGATCAAATTGAATGCATCAGCTTCTTCTCCAACCCTCAAGATAAGAACTCCTTTTTGCATATCAATAAGGGCAGCTCCAGTAGCTAGGAATGGTCTTCCTAATAGCAGAGGTATCAGAATCTTCTTCCACAGCCCGCATCGACGGGTTCCATCGGGAAAACAAATCTCCCAACAAAGGACCAAGACATCTTCAATGACTCCTTCAGGTTTTACCATCGACCGTCTCGCCATTCAAGATATAACACTTGTATAAGCCCCCCAAATTTAGTTTCTCGCAAATGTAAAGAGGCATCAAATCGATACTAGCCCCGAAATACAGAGCTTCCTGAATTCAATTCCTCCTAACAATACAAGGAATTGTGAAACTCCCCGGGTCCTTCATCTTATCGGTAATTCCTTTCGACATCGTGACCGTGAAGTGGCAAAGCAGATTCACTATTCCTTCCTCTACTAATTTTCTTTCGCTAAGATGTCCTTCTTAAATTTGATGAGTGGCAGTACTGAGTTACCACTTCAGTAAAAGGCATACTTATCTCCAGCTTCTGGAAGGTTTTCAAGAACATTGCAAACTGCTCCTCCATCTCGACTTCCGCAAATTTCCAGGGAAATGGAACTACAGGTTTCTGATCCCCTCGGGATGTTCTTCCTCTCATTCTTTCTTTTTCATTCTCCCATTCCTTCTCGATCTTTAAGCACATCTGGCTGGGCTGGTCATCTTTCTCTTTCATCTCTTAAATTCTTCCCACTCCTCAACCGCACCCATGCAAATTCTGGGGTTCTTCCTTGTGTCACTAGGGAAGGCATCTTTCCTCCGGGCTTTGCAGGTTGGGTAGCCACTTCGCCCCATCAGGTTCCGTACCTTCTCAGTGGTTGCATTTATGGCGTTTCCTAAAAAATTTGAGAATTGGTAGTAGTTAAGCCTAACTCAGAACTTTTGCTCACAGGTTCAACACTCTCTTATTATCCCCATGAAATGCAAAAGATCCGGCTCTTCTGGTAAAAGATCGGGTCCTCCTCTCGACCCCTGTGATTCATTCCCGCGCTCATTTCCGCGACGCCGGGCCAGTCAACCCCGGCATGTCATTGATAATTGCTGGGAGGGTTCGTCTCCCCGCCGGCCTTGAGAAGCCCCTCCACCATACGAGAAGTTCTCATGGTTCCTGAAAGGGCCGGGTGATAATGTGCCTGAAGGGGTTAGATTGCCTGAAATGGTAAGCTCGGCTCACCCAAATAATTAACCTCTTTAGCATCATAAAGTTCTTCACATTCTCCCGCGACTTCCCTTCAATAATTCCTTCAATGTTCTATTTCATGAGCGTTGTGTGTCTTTTCTTTTATTATTTCACCTTCAGGCATAATGGTATCCAATCGCTTCCATGGATGTCATCTCTCGCTTCAGCTCCATGATTCCCTTTCTCATCAAGCTTCTCTTGAAAGCTCGTATGAGTTTTCATGTTACATTTAGCCAAGTCTTCAATCAGCTCTTTCGCCTTTTCAGCACTTTTTCGTTTGAATGCTCCACAGCATGAAGCATCAATGATCCCTTTTGATATATCATTCAAAGCATGATATACAATGTCCATCTGAGTTTTCAGATCTATCCCATGCATTGGACATCTTCTCAACAAACGCTGAATCTTTCCCAAGCTACATACGTGCTTTCATCCTCCCCCCCGCTGAACACAATTATTTCTCCTTCTTTCGTGGTGAGGGCTAGTGAGGTAATCATCTTGGCAGTTTCTACTTATTCTCCCAAGTATCAATTAACCATATGGTAAAAGATTCATACCATGTAGCCAGTCAGATTCTTAGAGAGAATGGAATAGATGCAGCTTGCATTTAATTTCTCCCGTCTCACCCTATTCAACTTAACGGTATTAGCCATCCTGAGGAATCTTCCCAGGTGCTCATTTGGATCTTCGGGGGATGACCATGAACTCCATGCCGCTTGACCATTGTAATCTCATGGCCGGCCTACCAAAATTATTGAAGATCAACCGCAGTCATTCCGATCACGAGTATTCTTCCCAGATGACTGGGTCTCCGTAAATCTCCATCAGACGTTGACTCGGTGGCCTTCTTCTATATGTATTTCAACCTGATCCTATCTTTCATCTGCCATGGTTGAGTTTTCTACCTTCTTGGTCTTTCTCAAGCTTCTGAGCGTCCTCTCTATTTCCGTGTCAGCTGGAATCAGATCAGTGTTCTGTTTCCTATGCATCAAAGTTTTTTCTGAAAGCAAAACACACTCCCATTAATAGGATTAGTCAAATCATCAAAAATATTCAATGTGTTTCGTTAAAGGTTAGTGGCCAAACTGAACCACTGCTTGAAAATCTATTTTTGTTCTTTTTCTTTAAATGTCCAAATTAGTATTTCTTTCTTTCATCTGAATATTGATTTATTAAATTCTTTCGATCACTTAACGGCGCCATAAACTGTTGAGACCAAAACATGTTTGCACATTTATGCTTTAGTTATGCATGCAAGATTATGACGTTATCACCGGGCTGACTACTATCTAATCTCAGAATGCATTTATGTAAAACTTGTTGAGACCAAAACATGTTCGCATTTATGCTTTAGTTATGCATGCAAGATTATGAAGCACAATCGGCGACTACTATCTATCCCCAAGAACGGCGCCATAAAACTTGTTGAGACCAAACACATGTACAAATTTATGACACTATTACTAAAGGACTATCGACTAATCCCCGATAACCTCGTCATAAATCGACGGACATTATACTATATAAACCAAAAATCTCCTGCAGTAAATCATTTTCAAAGTTTGGCTTCACTCGATATTCGCGTGCCGCACGCGCCGACAAGTAATAAAATGGATTTGTCCGTATATCGATCCCACAGATCTCAAGAATTTTAAATCAACTACCCCGACTACTCAATTTCCATACTATTCGGGACCACTAAATGATAAGTAGCATCCAGCATTAAGGTGCTGGAAAGTTAAACGATCAAAGGAAATAACCGAATGAACAATAAACTCAATATAAAGAATAAAAGTTAATAATTAGTATTAGGCAACGAATAGGAATTGAATAATTATCGATTAGAGAACACATTAAGATCAATGCTATCGCTAAGTGAACACCTCGTTGTCAACTCATAATTTTGCTTGTGAATCTCAGATTTCAAATCGGGTCTGGGCGTTAATAGTTTGTACCGATCTCTCCACACTTTTGACATTTCATTACCCACTTTTTTGACTCCGATTCTCTCGAATGCAGGGAATTAGATAACTACTTTTTAACAGGGCTTCCTAATTCGTATTTTCTTTGCAATACTTCATACTCCATTTTCCGGACTGTATAATCTTAGCTCCTGCTATCTGGCCAAGCAAGGATATACAACTTCCAAAGTTACTCTTCCTCCAAATTAAAATAGATCACCCTCTCCTTGATTAGATCCCGCCCAACACTCGGATCGGGCTTCACTATTCACCAGGTGAACCTCCGCCGCTTAAATTGATAACCTGTCCAACTCATTCTGATTTCAAGTGAGAAGAGGATTTATCAAGTAAACTCAATAAGCTCATTAGATCTCTAATAAAGAAAGTTAATATACCTTCAAAGAAATATCTAACTCCCAGGATTGTCATCTCCGTGTCACTCAGAGGACTTCCTTGAAATCAGAGCAATGAAACAACTCTTAAAACGGGTATAAGAAACTGATATTCAGATCAAAAACTCTATACCCATAACCGAAAGTAAATTCATAAACTGATATTCGCGAATTTGGCCGGAAATCAATAGAAAGATAATCGGACAATAGCATTCATTTAATGGAAGCCGGGTTCCTCAATTATCGAATTACACACTACAAAGATTCTCCGATCATAAGAATAATCGCATTTCAACCTGATACGACCTTAAATTTGTCTCGAACTTCAACATTCCGTAGTAATTTGAAAAGAATTGAATTTCAGATTCAAATTCTTCGTACCCAAACGATAACATCCAATTTCGAAAAATAAAAGAAAACTGTAACGATAAATCTAATCTAATCTATCAATATTGAAGAAAATAAAGAAAAGAAAAGCAAAAGAAAACTAAAAATAGCCAAAAATGAGCCTTCGCCTATCCGCCGCACTCTCGCTCAGCCGCCAAGCTACTTTCCTTCCTCTCGATAGTCACAGACATAGGTTTTTCACAACTTAATCCCAATGTAAACACGTGGATTTGTGAGTATCCAGCCCTGGGTCATCGTTCGTCGCTAATTTCAACTTCCTTGTCAGCGACAAGATCCTTTGTCGCGACCTCGATCTCACGCCGCGAATTCAACTTTGGTCTATGCGTACCGAATCGTTTCATTAGTGATGTCGCGACATCATTCTCTTGTCACGACATCGCCTTACTTTCCTCGCGGTGTTTCACATAAGTTACCCTGATGTCGCGACGCCATTCTCTCACGTGACATCAACTAAATAAAAAGGCATCTTCCAACTGATATCTTCCGATGTCGCGACTGCCTCTTGTCGCGACATCTCTTTATGGCTCAGATTTGACCGTATTCCTAATGTCGCGACATCGATATCTTGCCGCGATATACTTTATGTAGCTTCGCTCTTCAATCGAAAGAATCTCAGGTCGCTGACTTCGATCTCTTTGTCGCACATCAACTTATGGGGCTGCGCTCACTTGATGGCTTTTGGTGTCGATTTCAAATTTCTTGTCGTGACATCAACGAAATAAAATTCAGCTTTTCAACGGAATCTTCTGATGTCGCGACCTCTGTCCCTTGTCGTGACATCAACTCATTTCTTTTCAGCTTTCATCTGAAGATTCCTGATGTCGCGACATCGATCTCTTGTCGCGACATCGACTTAGTTCTCTGGGGCCTTCAACTGGTTGTTCTTGGTGTCACGACATAACTTTGTCGCGACATCTAGTCACGCCATAGATTTCAACTGCCCTCTTCATGTCGCGAACACCTCGATCTCATGTCTTCGCAAAGATCTAACTTGTCTTCGGATGTCGCGATATCAATCTCTTGTCGCGACATCAACTAAAGGATCTCGCAGTTTCAATCGTTTTCATGATGTCGCGACATCAATATGTCGCTGACATCAATCGACACGCGCGACGCTTCAATCTCTTTGTCGCCACTCAGATCTTCCTTTGATCGCTTCGCCATCGCAACATCAATCCTCGTCAGCGACATCACTTCACGCTCCACAAGTCTCAACCGCTTGTTCCCGAGTACCGCGACATCAAGATCTCTGGCCGCGACTCGACCATGACTCGCAGCCTTGAACCTGCGGGTTCTTAATGTCACGACTTCCGACTTCACGCCGCGACCAACCCATTTCTTTATACCTTTTCATTTAGCAGTCCATGTCGCACTTCTATGTTATCTTGTTATCCATGTCGCACTGCATCGATTTCTTCAATTTCCCGATGTCGCACCTCATGATCGATCGTAAATCCAAAATCGCATCAATGACTTAGCCAGCTTCTTTTTTTTTTCATTTCTCGCTTCCGCTAATTGATCGCACTTTTATTTCACTTATTTCGCATTTTCACGCTTTTCTTCTTTCTTCCATCTCACCGCTTAATAACAAATCGTATTTTCTTCATATTTCGCAAAGTAATTGTCTCTTGATATGAAAATTGCGTAAAATCGACTAAAATAGACGACTTTTAAGCTCACGCATGGATCAAGCATGTAACGAGTTTAGCTTATCATCCTGCATCAATGGAGAAGGTAAATTTCCAACAGGGAGATCAAAAAAGAATACTTGAAAAGGACTATGGAGCTCAAGCAGTAGGCTGATCGGGTCTTCCAAACTCGATAGATGCACTTTGGGGTTGACAGATCAGATACAAAACCCCTCACTGAATGTCCCCATACAGAGTTGTTTTTGGCAAACCATGTCATTTACCTCTTGAATTGAATACAAGGCACACATCAAGAAGTTAAACTTCGATTTTAAGGTCAGTAAGAGAAGAAAGATTGCCTAACCATTCGAACTGAAGAATTGAGAAATGAAGCCTATGATAATGCTAGAATATACAAAAAGACAAGACAAAAGAAATGGCATGATCGTAGAGAATTTTGAGAAAAGAGTTCGCAGCAGGGGAAATGTGCTCCCCACATGAATTCTAGATCAAAATTGAGTTTCCTGTGGAAATTAAAATCCAAATGAGGCCATACACGCGGTGTCAAGTACTACATTCGAGCAGTTGGATAATCGAGGACTCGATAATGGGGAAGAATTCAAGGTCAATGGACGTAGGTTAAAGCATTATCTAAAACAGAAGAGGGAAATGAAGAACCTTAACCGGTTCTAAGGAAAAAGAAGAAGTACTAATAACAAAGAAGTCCAAATTAAGGACTCAAAATCGAAAGGTACGAATGGGAGGCAACCTATAAGGATTTAATTTCTGATTTTAAGTTTTGAAATATTTTTCTTTTATTACTTCGAAAAATTAGGTCGATTTGTTTTTATAAAGATAGATTTTAATTTTTAGAAATTAATGGTAGTTTAATTAGATTTTTCTAATATCAAGTAGTTGAGCTTCTCGCAAGGTTTAAAGACATGAATGGGAAGGCAACTACAGAACAATTCCAAAGAATCCTGGGCAAGAGAAGCTCACAACATGAGAAAAAGGAGTAATCTTTTCCTTAACCCACCCTCCTATATAGATATACTTGAATTGATTGTTAAATCTTTGCTCGAGATGCCCAAGAGATGTCTAAAAGGGTTAGGAACAATAAGAGAATTCAAGGTTCTTTGAGATCATCGAAGTTATGGTTTAGGGTCGCGGCAGTATGTCGCGACATAAGTGATGTCGCGACAAAACATCATGTCGTGGACCCGCTTTGAAAGGGCAATTAGTGAGTATTGGCTGTTAAGGTATATGTCGCGACACACCGCGGAAGTCGCGACAGAGAATTAAGTTTCAAATGAAAATGATGTCGCAAATAACCCCCAACAAGGTAGGAAATAGCCGGGAATAAAACAGAATAAAAGGATGTCGCAACATGATAATCAAACAATTCCTGTAATTCACCGATGTCGCACAAACTGCATGTCGCACATAAGAGTTTTAATGCCATTAACTCACTTAAAAAGCCCTAAATTCAATGATCTCAAATAAAGAGGCGAAATCGTCGCGACGTGTTTTTAATGAAGCAATAATTAGGCCTAATAAACATTGATTGAATTGCAATTTGTTGGAAACTTTATCATTCAATTAAACCACATAGCTATTCAATTCTTCCTCCTTCCAATCTCAACCCTCGAAAACCCTAGCTTTCCAAACCTTTGAAAGCTCTTCGCTTTCCAATGGCTGAAATTCTAATCCCAGTCCCTAACCTAGACGTAGATTATGAGGAACAGAACAACCAAAAAGAAGAACTCGTCAAGAAGAACACTTAGACGTAGATTCGGGCCGTATACAGCAATCAGAGAGTGCCATCAGAAACACCCGAAGCTCCGACAAACTCCCAAGAAAGAGCAGAAAAAGGAAAGGGAAAGGTGAGAGAAGAAGAAGAAGTAGAAGATTTTTGTCGACGGCCGCACCCCAAAGGGAAAAAATATTACGCTTAACAAGGGGTTTGTCACAGAGAGGAGATTCAAAATCCTATTACTCCTCGTAAGGAGATGATAGGAGCGTAGAGGGGTGGAGAGTCTCTCAAGACACCAAAATCAGGTATACAAAGACCGTAAGAGAGTTTTAATCAAATTTGGTAGGAAGGAAGGATGGAGCGGTTTTTGTTAGAGGAGTCCTGGGTTTCATATGAAGCCAAGGCCATCAACGGTACCTATGGCATGGCAAGCAGACAAACATGGTTCCAAATTCAAGAAACTTGAAACCAGATTTTGGAAGATTGCCAAGAAGCTCACTAATGGTAAGGTGCAAATAAAACCAAGGAGAAGGAAGGCTAAGAACATTTAACAGGAAGCCTCACCGAGGAAGCGGGCGTATGAGCCATTTCCGGCTTCGTTGTTCCAACAAAACACGTGGTGCACAAAGTGGAGAGAAAAAGAAGTCATGGTTGGCTGTATGCCATCCTAAAAGGATACAAGATCAATGTAGGAGTTGGTTGAAAATTCTACCACGAGGTATCATGAAGGGAATAAAAGAGGGTTTATTCTCACCCAAAGAACAATCATCGGGCTCTATGTTTGAAGGTCAGAAAGGAGTAATGGGAACGGTAAGAAGAAGTACCCAGAGCTTCACCACTCCTTCTGACAGGAGTTAGCAAAGGACCAAGAAACCATGAATAAAAGCAGAGAAAAGAGATGAAGCCCCAAATTAAAGACTGCAAGGAGACTCAGAGGGTTGGCCGATCAAGGAGCAGAGCACCTTAAAAACTCCACCTCGACAACAATGATTTCATTTGTAGCATACAAATGGCGGGCAGGATGGCAACTTTAATAGATTTCTCCTCCCATTCCTTAGCCGCCTCCTCCCGTGCGCACGTAAATTTCCAACATGGAGAAAGCTCAAGGGAGCACAAGAGAATAGTTCGATACTGAAGCTCAATGCCATGCAAAAGAGAACGGATGAAAGAGAGTATGATGGAACTCTTACAAGCAGAATTCGCAGAAGGTATTTATGAAAAAGAATTGAAAGTTAAGAGACTAAAGCATGGGAGGAAGAGCTAAATACGAAGGAAAAGGGATATGAGATGGAGCTACAAAGAAGAGACTCAGCAAGTGGGGAGAAGAGTCGAATGTAAGAGAGGAAATCGTATGAGAAAATTTCAAGCAGCAAGTGGGAAGAGTTTAAGAAAGAAACAAGGAAAGAGGATCAACTGCTACGTAAACTCAAACTAAGTCATGAAGCTTTTATAACAATCACTGAAGGGGATTCTCAACTCCTAACATTGATAAAGAAAAGAGATACAGAGCAAGAAGCCAAATTTGGGGAGCAAATCAAGGGCTTCAAGTTCCTATACAAGTCTCTATATAAGGATTTTGAAAACAAACTGGATGATAGAGACAGCAAAAGGATGTTGAATCCTACAGCAGAAGAATGGCCGAAAATTTGATCTAATTAACAATACCTCCAAATTTTTAGAGGTCATGACTGAAATGGAGAATACAATGAATGGCCTGTGGGAAGAGGCAGATGAGTCAACAAAAGGTCGATTCTCCAATGAGATCTTCTATCAAGATCAAGCCGAGAAGGAAACTAAGAAGAGAAAAGCGAAAGAAGGGAAATGAAATTTCCTCCATTCCCAAATTTCATTTGAATACCTTTAGACCTGATCCCTAATATCTTGCCGCCTTCCAAAAGAAAAGATGACTCTTCCCAAACTCGACTTACCCTCCTTATCCCATTTAATGTATCCAACCCGTTGCAATCAATCGAAATAAAATGAGAAATTTGAATTGAATTGTTGTGTGCTATTATGGAATCCGCTGTCTAATGTTGTGTTGCTTTGTGATGCATAGTCAGGGAAATAAAAGTAGGAATTAGTCTTAATAAACCGCGAGATGTCATGAAATGAAGTCAATGAAGCAGCTTAGGATTAGAAATAAGCCGAAATGTAGAATAAGGGCCAAAGAATACAAATGGATTGAAACATGAAGGCAAAAGTGATTTAAGCTCCAATCATGGTCCAATAGAGGAAAGTAATGAAATCAATAACAAAACATATTTTTTAGGATCATATGAAATAATGAGTCAAGGAACCCGTTGATACTAAAGAGTTTAACTACTCATCAACAAAATTAATCAAGGAACTCCTAATGGTTAATAATGTGAGGGCTAACCCGCATTCTAGAACTTGTTAGATTATTGATCGAGGCGAAACTTAGTGATACTGTACCTGACAAGAAATGATGCAGCCATCTCTGAAAGTTTGAGCCTATCTGCCATCTCATCTATATGCTAAAGCATATACCTTAGTTCCAAATTGAGCCAATCAAGCCTTATTTCTAAAATCGCCCAATTTAAACCCCAACCTTCCAAAAGAACTCAATCTTCCAAAGAAAGAACCAGTGATTACCAAGAACTCGAAGGAGGAAGAAGGAAAATCAAGTTTGGGAGGTTTTTGAAGAACCTGGCGAGGAAAAGACGTAAAAGGGGAATGAAAGAAAAGGGTCAAAATTAAATACAATAAAAAAAGGATAAGTTTTACCTTGCGGCCTAATTCTCTCGAACTATTAAGTTCTTGTGGGGTGTTTCAACACTCCAAGCACTTAATGCCATCCGGTAATGGGAGTTACTAACCCAAAGTTCCGCTAAGGATGTTAGAAATCAAGAAGGTAAAACATTGCACTATCCCTTGAATGGTGACAAACAAAGAAAATTCCCCAATGAATTACAATGAGAAATGGGAGCATACAAATTTAATGGAAGAAATCATGAGATGTCCCAAAAATGAAGCTCGGGAGCTTATTAAAGAAACTACAAGGAAAAAGGGCGCAGAGGAGAAAGAAGAGAGAAAAAGTTCAGTGGTAATCTAAACCAAAAAGTTCCTTTCTATCCTACTCCTTGCCCAAGCCTAACATAGTTTCAAAAGACTGATTGATCTTGGCTATTAATTACTACATTTAGTGGAGATCAATATGAATGTTTATGGAATTTGGAAAGGCAACAACAAGAAAAAACTGTGAAAGACCTAGGAGTTATGAATAATTATGGAAGATGAGAAAGGAAAATAACAATTTATTTTCAACAGATCCAATGATTATGTGGTTTGTAAAACAATTTCAACAATAGTTTCAGATACCATAAAAGAGTAGAAACCAAACCTTGAAATGGACTTGAAGTTAGATGTGCGTAAAACAATGCAATCCTTGTATTTCAATTAAATTGACTTCTACCGCAAAAACAAGTAATTAAAAATGTCCTACCTGCTTCGAGGACAAACAATTCTTTCTTTTTCTTTCGCTGAGGATAAGCAAAATTTTAAGTCTGGGGAGTTTGATGAGCTTAAAAGTCATCTATTTTTAGTCCATTTTTCCGGCTTTAATTTTAATGAAAAAGGAATAATTAAGATGCAAGACTATGGAATAACTAACCAAACTCAAGTAAATGGGCGTGGAATTCACAAAGAATAATTTTTGGCGGTAAAAAGAAGTATAAGGTGGATGAGCGTTAATGAGATAATTGGCCGGGCCGCAGCGGTAAAAGGCGCGCGCAAAGATGAAGGAACCCGTGTCGGAAGTTTTGCAGCAACCAAATGCATATCCAGTTAAGGTAGAAAACTCCAAATGGAAACTAAGCTACTGAAGAACAAGGCAAATGAGAGTTAAAGAAACTCCGTAGCCAAACCAGAAATGAAGAAGAAGAAGACTTCATGTCGCGAAGACCGACGCGGTCATGACATCGACAATGAATTGTGCCAGCCAGCCGCGACATCGCCAGGTAAGAAAAGAAGTCGACAAGATCGCCTAAAGAGAGAAGGTCGTGACATCGTGAAAGTGAAGAAATAGTTAAATCGTCGCGATAGAATCACCGTATACAACCGAGGATTAACCGTGGCTGGCGGAATTGATGTCGCTGATAGACCGTGGATGTCACGACAAGGGTTGATGTCGCGACGATGGAGGTCGCGACAAGAGAATCGCCTTGAAGCTTAGCGATGTGCTTGGTGAGATGAAGCCGAGGTAACTCGTTGGTTGGCCGCGATGAGACCTAAGCTCGGCATTAGTAGCGACTAGCTTGAAACCTCGTGAAGGGCATGAATTGATGTCGCGACAAGGACAGATGTCGGCTAACAGAACCATCAAGAAGATCGCAGAGCTATGTCGATGTCGCGACAAGAGATTGCTGTCGACACCAAGAAAGCACCGCTAGTTTGTGTTCCTTAGTCGATGTCACGACAAGAGATTGATGTCGCGACAAATGTGGCAACCATTAAACCTTCACGATATACAAAATGGTCAATACAAGAGATTGATGGTCGACATCGTATAACCATTTGAAGCCCGCAGAAGACGCAGAGCCGATGTCTTATTGCGAGATTGATACCGCGACATCATGAACGACTCAGTTCAAGGCCGCATACTTAGCGCCGATGTCGCGACGAGATCGATGTCGCGCTGGGATGATGTCGCGACAAGGGATTTGAGGTCGCGATTTCTGAACAAAGAATTTGGGCCAAATGACTTGGAAATCCATAACCATCGTGCTAGATTAGCCCAACTGAAACCCTATAAATACGTAGCTACCCGTAAGAGGAACCGCACTACGTGACATGTATTTAGAGGTCTCAGAAATAAGGCTCATTTTCTTATTTTTCTTTAGTTTCTTTTTTCTTTTTCTTTTCTTCAATGTTGATAGTTAGAGATTAGATTAGATTTGCAAATGGGTATGAAGTATTGCAAAAGAAAAATACCCAGATTAAAGAAATCCCTTTTAAAAGTAGTTATTTAATTTCCTGTCTTCGAGAGAATCAGGAAAATTAGATAATGAGATGTGGAGCTTGAGAACTTAACCGCACTGCTAAAACACCTTGACATTTTAAAACCTGAAATATTCAAGAAGTTTTATCAAGATTAACTACGTGAACTGGTACTTCACTATAGTAGTATACTGATGTGTCCTCCAAAGATAATTATTCATGTCCATTTATTTTCTTAACTATTCTTTTTATTCTTATTCTTTATATTCTAGTTTATTTTATTGTTCATTTATTTTACTCATAGTATAATTTCAAATTTTTGCCGGACCCTAATATCAATTTATGGTCCAAATAGTAATGAGTTTGTAGTCGTAGTCGATTAAATTTTCGAGATCTCGTGGATCGAGACCGACTTATATCCATTTTATTACTGTCGACTGCACTTGCAAGATATCGTGCCAAAACCAAATTGAAAATGATTAACTCTAGGAGACTTTTGTCTCAAATAAGTTTTATGTGCCTGGATTAGATAATATCCTTTCGTAATCAGGCAACTAAATTCAGGCACGGTTTCGTCCGAGGTCACTGCTTGTCCATTCTTAGTATATCTACCATAATATTCACCACCTCTATCAGATCTCACTATTTGTATTTGCTTCCTACATTGGTTCTCAACTTCAACCTTCAAGACTTTGAAGGTATCCAATGCTTCATACTTGTTATGAAGCAAGTACACATACATATATCATGAGTAATCATCAATGAAAGTGATGAAAATTTTTTTACTAGACATATCCATATCTAGACATCTTATGTTGGTATGTATGATTTCTAATATGTTCAAACTTCTATTGGCACTCTTCTTAGACTTGTTTGTTTGCTTACCCTTAATGCAGTCTACACAAGTCTCAAGATCAGTATAATCCAAAGTACTAAGTACTCCATCATTTTCTAATATGTTAATCCTATATATGGAGATATGAAAATCTCCAATGCCATAACATAGAAGAGTCCTCATTAATATTAGACCTCTTAGTAACAATATGGACATGTAGAGAATTATTAGTGGCTTTATTTTGTAAGGAAGTTCTATATAGACCATCTACTAAACTTTCTATTCCAATATGATTTGATTTATGAAATAAATTAAAAACATTGTCTTGAAAAGTAAAAGAAAAACCTAATGGAACAAATCTAGAAACATAAATCGTTTTGTGGAGAAACTTGGTACATAAAAAAGGTTCTTTCCAAAAAACTAAAACAAAGCCACTACTTTTAGAAGAAGAGCATGTCCTAATAGCCTCTATATGTGAACTCATCTATGTCGTCTGATAAGATGCCAGGCTCACTTCCCACGTGTGCTTCCTTAGGTTTTGCATCTTATCCACATGATTATTATTATTGTTCAATTGTTGTTTATCTTCATGAACCCACTTTTTGGTTGTTGCAACTTATTTGGCAAATAAATAGATTTACCAGCAATGAAGAAAACTAGAACTTGGAATTTAGTTGATTTTCCTCTTAGAAAATCTTTGGTGGGATGCCTATGGATTTACAAGATCAAAACCAACAGTGATAGAACCATTGAACCATATAAAACTCGTCTGATTTGCTAAAAGCTATACACAAGAATATGGAGTCAATTATAAGAAGACATTTGCTCCTATTGCTCAACTCACATTGGTCTAGAGTCTTATTGCCATTGCTGCTACTAGAAAATGTAATATTTTCTAAATTGATGTAACGAATGCTTTTTTGAATGGTGACCTCTCTAAAGAAGTTTATATGCAATCACCAATTTAGTTATACTGGGCTCAAACAAAGTTTGTCGATTTGATTGAAACTTAGAATAACGGTTTCACAAAAAATGGCACATATATGCATTTACATCTTCATCAAGAGATCAGTGACTAATTCAACCCATTTTAAGGTTTGCATGATTAGTCCTTCATTCAAATAACCCAGTCATAATTTTTTGTCTAGAAATGCAAAATCCTTGTGAAAATCTAAGAGCATCAAATCGAACTAATAAATCTTCTTATTTGCATTTAAAATTTGATATTTTAAGAAAAGGCGGGGGTCATGTTGTGCCAATAGAATCTTTAATGTTGATAATATCAATTCAATAACAAAAAGATAAAATTACTCACACAAAGATGCAAGAGGTTTTAACTTAGTTTAGCCAATCATGCACGGATGAGAGATAACCTTTCTACTATATGATAAATAATATTACAAAGATAGAATAACATACAATTGGGTTCTCGAAATATTCCATATTTCCCCATTCCTTAACTTCACACCTCGATCAGCGAAATCCCTCACTCCACTCTCAGACTCCATTCTTTCTCACATCTCTACACACCCCGTACAACATTTATAAGTTCATCTCTCCCATAACTTTTTCCCTTCATGACCCAAAATATTTATAGTGATATTCCTAACTACTTTCCTTATTCTATAAGGAATCCTTGTTCTACCAAGAAATCTTTCCTTATTCTATAAGTAAGTCTAATATTACAATAATATAACGACCTAGGAATTATCTTATAAAATATTCTTTACAAATAGGAATTTATACTAATTAGGAATTGGAGACATATTCCAATAATCAACACCTTGGATCAAATTCCATCATTGACTCCACCTTGAATTGAAATTCCTTTTGTCTTTATCTTGTGTGCTTTGTAATATTAAGTTTTTATAGAGATCTTCAATCTGAAGCTCTAACAATCCTCCCCTAGAACAAGTACCACTGGACCTTCTCTCAAATGATCATTCATCCATCCACTCTCTACACCTGAGGATTTTGTTTGGCTTCTATTGCGTTTTAGCTCACACCTTACATGAAGCACCACCTGATTCGAGAGTTTGCTCTTATTTAGGACAACTCATCTTCCTCATGGAGCAGCAACATGTACATGAAGCTACGGAGCACATCTCCTATTTGATAGAGCATAACATGGATTGTTACCAACTAATTAGTGCTCACCACCTATGTTTGACATTTGATGATTTACCTATATTATTAGTTCAAATCCCTAGCTCTCCGATACCACTTTGTTGAGAGGTGCGAAAGCAAGGATACTAATTTAATTGGGAGTAATTGGTAAATTGAAAGAAATTGATTATTTAAATCTCAAAGAATTATGTGTTGAGAGAGTAAGGAAATTTTATTGACACTATCACTTTGTTTTTCAATTACATTATAATAACTCAAACTAAAAAAACTAAATTCCTACCAAAGTAAACTTTCCATAAACTTGAACACCTAAATATTCTCAAATACTCAAAATAGAAACTAAATATGACAACTAAAATAAAATATTCTTCAACATGATCTTGGAAACTAATATAATTCAAATAGTTTCCAAACCAAATTTAGTTTCCAATGGGGGCTCCACAGCACAATAGGGGGATTTTAGATGGTAAAAACTCTTCTAATGGAGTACACTACGATCGGTGAACAACTTATACTAAATAAATGAACAAAATTTCAATATCCCAACAAGATCATCATTTGTTTCGGAAGTTTGAAGCCACGATTTTTTGTTTTGGAGCTACTTCTTGGCATTCTTAGCCCATAAAAAGGGGTGAGAGCGACTTGGAAAGAAAGAAGAGAGGGTTTACTTGGACTTTTCCCCTCAAGCCAAGACAATATCTGATTACAAATTCTTATTCTTGAAATAGCAGGCGTACACATTTCCTCTCCCTTACCTCTGATCTACCTCCTATATTTTCATTTGTACATCAAGCCTCCTCATTGGTTCTTAGTAACTACTAATTTTTTTTGAGAAGGGTACAATAAAAACACTAATAACCATGGAAAATATATGACATGATGATGCCAGTAGCCTTTCGGCTCCTAAGTCGTATACTGCATGTTCCGGGAAATTGAATTATTAATGCTATTAATGCTCACCCAGTGTTCCACGCAAGTTATTTAACTAGTTGGATGACTTAGACCTTATTTCAAGGTTCTAACTTAATAACTCAAACATTCTTGATGGAAGTGTAAGGCTATGTTTGGTTCTTAAAAAATTCGAGAGAAAATGTGAAGGAAATGTTGGGTTTAGGATTGTCCACATCTTCGTCTCAAGGGGTTTACAAGAAGATAGCTACTTCAAAAATCGGGTTTGATGAGGCAAAAATCAGGTTTGATGAGGATTTGATGGATTTATCATGAAGTCCCTAGTAAGCCCAAGAAGTAGTTTGGATTGAAGCAATCCTGTGGTGCAAAGACGTGCCAGACTCAAGGAGTCTGAAATAGGGGCAGAGCTTACGTAGGACGCAAGGTAGTTTGCAAGCTTGGAGGCCAAGTATCCGATGGGCTTGATATGATTTTTAGCAAGTGGATAACGGTCAAATCAAGAAAATCCGATCATCTAAGTTGTCAAACCAGAATTAGAAACATATCAAGTTTCTATTCTCAAGACGATACTTGAGCAGCAAGTTTCCTTATCCCATTGTGGTATCTTAAAGGCAAGTACAGAAAATAAAAGGTAGAGTAGGAGTCATATTAGGATAATGATCCAACATTATCAAGACTTCCAAGACCAAATTAATCAGAAAGACTAAATTCGGGGCTTTAGAGGTTGCTCAACATGGATTTTAGGAACAGAGCTTGAAGAAAGGCAAGAGAAGTCCAAATATACTGAAGGAGTGCGAAGTGCAGATACTCGATTGAGGTATTGCACGTTAAAATCCTTTTACCTTGTGTGAAAGATGATGTTCTTTATTTTCTTCATCTTATATTGATGCAATGTGGGTTATGGGTGTGCAATGCTTTTGAGAGGGGAATGATGGGAGTTTATCTTGAATTCTACTAGGAGTGATTAGGTTTCAAGAAGGGCCATGGGTAAAGAGGGAGTCTTGTACCACATGAGCCTAATTGTAAACCTTTAATCAAATTAGTGGAAATCCTTACATCTGGGCACATCCCTATGGACGTAGGCAGTTGCCGAATCACATAAAAGATTGTGTTCTTTTACTTTATTGCAAAAATATAATATATCTGCTCTGCACACACTAAGACAAATGGGGGTAGTTCGGTGAGCACCGAACTAAAGTCCGAATAAGGTCACAAATCAACACTAAGGATCATGACTAGAAACACACACTTATATTTGTCATTTGGTATCACAAACGGTCACTCTAAGTTACTGAGTGGGATCCTAGGTTTCTCTACTCGATTATTTATGAATTTTTGATGGATCCAATGAAGAACGGAGTGTCCATGAAATACCCTCGACTACTTGATAATGGAAACTATGCTTACTGGAAGATACACATGAATACTTTCATCAAATCACTAGGAATGGAAGTATGGGAATCCGTTGTATCGGGATGGACCATGCCAACCAAAATTAAAAATGGGGAGACGATGATCAAGCCTGAACCATAATGGAACTGTGAAGAAAGAAAAACAACCTTAAGAAACTTCACTGCTCTCCATGCTATTCAATGTGGTATGGATGACAAGATGTTATGACTTATTGCCTCTTCAGAATTTGCAAAAGAAGCATGGGACACCCTCCAGAAAAATATTTGAGGGATCTAGATATAGAGATCTAAAGAAAGAAAAAAGCAACAGAACCTTGAAAAGGGTTCGATCTTAGATCTTGAGCAAAGAAGATCATGGAGACCAAGAAAAAAATCAGTTGTCTTAGAGCTCTCACGTCATGTTTAAGTATTACTCCACAAAAAGAAAAGATTACGGGAAGAAAATTCACATCATATCGCCCCAAAGACGTCCGACTTGGATAAATATTCTCACAGACAAACTGATAAAGTACATCAGTAGCATAGAGAAAGGGAGTGAAGTTCAAACAAGAGAACTCTCCAAGTCGAGAATTGCAGTTGAGAAGATGGTAAACCGGCGTCTCGCATCAAGAAAGATACCAAACAAAGGTGTTAACCATCTCTGTCAAGAATCAATGGAAAGCACTGTAAAAATGACACAAAGGTATTAAGAAGATTCAAAATAATTTTACTCAAACCAAGACAGACAAGAATGAACAAACAAAGAGTCTTGGTGTCTTCCCTTCCACCAGAAATATGATAAAGAAAGAATGGTATTTCGATAGTGGTTGCTCACAACACATGATGAAAATAATTGTTTCTTAAATGACCTTCAACCATTCAGTTAGGACTGAGTGATCTTTGGGGACGGTGGAAAAGGAGTTATGGGAATTAGTTTCTTGATAATTCTAAGGTTGTCCAAAATAAAGAATATTTTTCTTATTGAAGGACTGATAGTAAATTTGATCAGTGTGAGTCAACTTCATGATGAAGATCTGCTTCTACAATTCACTAGGGATAAGTGTATAGTACGTAATCAAAATCATTGTCATATCATGGAAGGGCAAGGGTCTTTAGACAATTGCTACCTACTAACCACCACCAACCTTTGTATGAATGAAATGCAATAAAATCAAGGAACATGGTTCCAACAGTTCGGACATGCCAGTAGTAGTGTCATCACCATCATTGAACAATCAAATCGAAGACATCCAGATTTGAAAGCCTCATTGTCATATCATGGAAGGGCAAGGGTCTTCAGACAACTGCTACCCACTGACCACCACCAGCCTTTGTATGAATGAAATGCAATAAAATCAAGGAACATGGTTCAAACAGTCCAGACATGCCAGTAGTAGTGTCATCACCATCATTGAACAATCAAATCGAAGACATCTAGATTTGAAACCCAAACCTGATCATATGAGTAGTTCTAGAAAGTCAAGGGAACATACCCTGCCTAAAAACACCAAGTTTCAACTAAGTATGACAGCAAGTGTAATGAAATTACTTCACATGGTTCTAATAGGCACTATGGCAAGTGAGAGCATTAATAGGAAAAGATTTATCTATGTAGACGTTGTACGCACGATCAATCTCTACCTTGACCAGTCCTGCCAACGAACTAGAACTCTCATAACCACTTATGTGATCTAGAAAGGGATGTCGATCCAAATGAGGAACAGAGGAATTCACCTTCGGTATTATCCTAACAGGGGATCATTTCAAGTGAGAATCATGCCAGTGATAGAATCACCCAATGAGAAGGAAGGCTTCTTCTCTCTAGGAGGGTTAAAAAAAATCCTTCATCAGTAAGACACCTTTCAAAAAGTAAAAAGAATGAAGAATGTCCCTCAGGATTCCCAAGAATGTTTCGGTTTGTGAAAGAAGCCTCCTCTTCTCAATAAAACTATGGACTGTACCTTGTAGAGACACTGAGCCACTGAATCTACCATCTCCTCTGTCCCCCCAATTCTAGCCTTCAACAAAAAAAGAAAAAAAAAAAGAGGAGATAGAATGATACAAGGGAAGAAATTAATTTTTTTTAATTCCTTCACATTGTATATGGCCAAGATGTAAAAAGGGTTGTCCATCAATTGAAACGAAAATCTTCATTCCAAGTGTCAAGTGCCTCCTACCTATCTTCTTTAGTGCATCTTTTTGTCTCATTCTTCAAAAGGCATTATAGTCGGATACATAGCCAAAGGGGGAGATTGTTGGGTTTGAGATTGTCCATATCTTCATCTCGAGGGTTCTAAAAGAAGATGACTACTTCAAAGATCGATTTCGATGGAGATTTAATGGTTTAAACATGAAGTCACTGGAAGAACCACGAAGTGGTTCGGACTAAGGCAACTTTACAACATTGGGACTTGCCAGTCTCATAGAGTTCGATCTAGGGTCAGAGTTGATGTGGAATGCAAATCAGTTTTGGAACCTTGGGGGCTAAGGTACTTGGGGTGCAAGGCCTAGGATTGTTTTAGGAAGTGGATAAATATCAAATCAAGAGGATTTGATCATTAATGCTATCAAACTAAAATTAGAAACAAATAAGGTTTCTATCTAAAGAGGATACTTAGGCACCAAGTTTCGTTATCCCGTTGGGATAGCTTAAAGGAAAGTTGCAAGACTTTGGAAGACTTCCAAGACCTAATTACAAAGGCTATAAATTCAAGACTTTGGAAGTTGCTCATCATGGACTTCACGAGTATAGAATGAGGAAGAACAAGCAAAGTCTGGACGTGTTGAAGGAGAGTGGAGTGCAGATACTCAGTGAGATATCACACGTTAAAAGCCTTTCACTTTGGGTGAAAGGTGATGTTTTAAGTTTCTTCATCTTATATATAATGTGGGTATGGATGTGCTATGCTGTAGAGAGGGTAATGAAAGGAGTTCATTCTGAATTCTACTATGAGTACTGATTAAGTTAAAGAAGGGTCGTGGGTAGAGAGGGAGTCTAGTGACTACAAGACTAATTATAACTCAATCAAACTGAAAATCTGTATCTAGGCACAACCCGTGACATAGATACTCAACCATAAATATCAGTGGTCTCTGTTACTTTCCTGCATATATTTTAATATTTGCTCTACACACACTTTGTCCCACAGGCGAGTTCAGACTCATCGTGCTCCTAAGTCTGAACTTTTACACAGTCTCAACATTAGGAACTGTGTTCAAGACCACACATTTATATTTGTAATATTTAAATTAATCTTTTTATTTTTCTTATTTTTTCCTTTTTCTTGGTAGATTTGTAGGGGAACACTTCCTTCTCTAATTCATTCCACCCGTATCATTTCTTTCCTATCAAAATGCTATACACTTTTATACTTTGAATTCCTTTTCCATCTTTCTATTTAGTTAATTCAATAATTTTTTTTATTGTCTTGCTAAATGAAACTCTATTTCTTAGTTTTCTTGACTATAAATTTTACAAAATATTAAGATGTTCGTGAGGTTTTGTACTTATATTTTTGAAGTCAAACATAACCTAAAATTTTTTATTTGAAAAAACAAGGTATTTCAATTGCATTAATGACTCAATCAAACATTGAAAAGCTTTGTCAACTATCAGGTGGGAACTCTTCCATACAAATCTGTGAAAATTTTCTGTTCCTTTCAAACCCACCAACCATCCAAATTAAAGACCCTCCATCTCTTCAAACTCTTCCTATCTTTATAAACCCAACTAGAAAGCCAAAGTCAAATGAATAGAAGAGAAATGAATAACTTAGGCCCCGTTTAGTTCACGAAAATTTTTAACTCTATCCAAAATTCAGAATATGAAAATTTTCAATGTATTCTAATATTTAGTTTTCATTTTCAGAAAATACGTTTCGTACTTAAATTTGGTTGAAAATAAAGAATAAGAAAATCCGTTTTGTAAAACCATTTTCTTGAAAATGAAGTTAATGAAAATAATGAAAATGTGTTTAAAATGCAGGTTGCTATTCACAATCCCATGTTTTTGTGAGCTTAATGAGAAGAAAATTGAAGTGGAAGATGAAAGGGGAAGAAAAGAAGAAAATAGCCACAATCCCGTTTTTCGTTTTATCCAAATCGTACAAATCCCGTGTTTTCGATTTAATTCGAAAACAAGGAAAATAAAGACATACGCTTTTCATTCATATATAAAATGTTGAAAATAGTGAATTCATTTTCTTTGTTTTCAAAATTTGTTTCTGTTCCCATTCTCGTAGAATTCAAACGTGTTTTCCTTGTTTTCAAAAGTTTGAATAGAGAAAATAAAATTTTCTACCTACTAAATAAGGCCTTGTGCATTTCCTATTTTCTTGACTCGTAATCCTAATCTTGCTTCCCATAAATTTCTTTTTCTATCTACCACCCATCAGATTCTAAATGTTTAGGAATGTTAGCCGGATATTACACAACAAAGCTCATGATAGTACTGTCATATAAACGAACTGACCCTCAAACTTTTTTTTGATCCAATGCTGCTCCTAACATTTGTTCCATAGCTTAAATCTGTTCATGCCATCAACGGAGTGAACAGATAGGTAAACGGACATCTAACGCCTATCACGTGTCACCCATTGTCAAGCTTCTTATCGGCCGACGCTTGCTTAATTTGCCTTCACTCCATTGACAGTAAAGACATATTTGAGCTACGAAACAAACGTTATGAGGCAGCATTAGACTTAAAAAAAAGTTTGAGGGCCAAGTTGGACATATGACCAAAGATCATGGACATTTGTGTACCTTAATCCGATGTCACGATTACGCCGCTTTATTAAATATACTTCTAGCTAATAATTTCTTATGTGGAACAGGCTTTAGGAAAAAAATGGTAATCAATTTACTACTACATGTTAAAATAGGCATAAATAACCACTATTGAGTTGATTTAAAAAGAGAGGCCTTTTAAAAAAAAAAAAAAAACAAAGAGGCCAATTCTTTTAGGCAAACTCACTCAATTGAAATCAATGTTAAGCATTCTATCCAAACAACTTAGTCTTACTTTTGTGTTAAGAATTCCAGTTCAACCGTATGATAATTATAAACTTTTGTTCTTGTATTTCAAATTAATTTGATATCTCTATACGATGTTTGATTTTAGATTTTTTGAAAACCACAAAGAACACAGAAAACACATTTGGTTCCTATTTGATTCTTTTTTTTAAAATCACATCGGTAAATAATTTCAAAACGTAAGAGGAATATCATTTTTGTGTTTTCTAAAAAACTTTATTGTTCTCTTAATTTAGTGTTTTCCATGTTTTGTGTTAACAAAAAAGAAACTAAAACCGTTCTCCATGTTTCTCTCTTGTTCTCCTTATTTTAAACAAAATAGTTTTAAGCAATTGTAAACGTTTCCCCAATTTAAATAATAAGAATTAGCCAAAAACAAAATGACAAGTATCTCAAGTGCTTTCCTAAGCATCGGTTTTCAAAATCAGTTTCAAAGACTCATTTTCTAAATTGTTCCTAAAAAAACAGCTTTTTAAAAATGTAACTAAATGTTCTCATTTTTCTCATTTCTTGTTTTTCTCATAAAAATGAAGAAGTAATATAATTAGAAAAGACTTGGACTTTTTCCATTCAGTTAAGATTCATGTTCATTCAAGATCCCTTACACCATGCTGCACGTTTTAGGACTTGGCAGCTCTGGCAAATGTTATAAAAACAGAGCATGGTCTGCCACTCATTTTATCACATGCACAAGAGTTTCTACCTAGTCTCTCTCTCTAGGATACTTAAATGGATATAGCTGGGAGACTCGGATAATGGAAGACGGTTTAAGAGTGTTGTTTTTTTACAAGCTTTAATAGTACTTTATTATTGTTTTTAATGAATACATGGCTCCATTGATAGAAGCAAGAATCTGCGTATTCCTCCACTATTCCAGGTGCAAACTTTTCCTTACTTCTATATTATTCCATGGTAGTATATAAATGGCCAAATATAGTATTTGTCTAAAAGCACAAAATGTTAATTATTTTATATAATTACTTGAAATTTATATTTTATAAAACTTGGGTCCATGCTTCATGGTTTTTTTTGTTTATATGGAAGTATTAGAAACATAGCTTTCCATAACAAAAATTAAGGACAAAAACTCTTACTTTTTCATTTAAAAATATTTTTATGAATCGACAATCATCGTGTGCTTCTTCTGAAAAGCACAGAAGTGATTTTTAAATTTTGTTAAATACTCGCTTTTCTTTAAGAACATTCTCCATGCTATGAGTGCTTAACATTTTTCCTCAAGCATCTTATATTATATATAAAATATGGTGAAAAACATTATTTTCTTGTTTTATCGTTAATTGTGCCACTCTGCCTTATTTGGTGCTCTTTCTATCTAAATACTTCTTGCCTGGCTCCTACAGCCCCTGCGGCAAATCCTCCAGGACATACTACAACCCCTATGGCAAATCCTCCAAAACATACTGGTTCATAAGAGATGCTTCAACATAAGTCTCAGACAGACTCTTCTGTTTATTATTAATTTCAGAAATGATCATTACTATGGTCAGTGATCCATAAATAATTGTGTTACGCTTCTGCATAAGATGGTGCTTTCATCCCAAAGACAAAAATAAAAGATTAGCTTAGGATTTGGAGAATATTTTGTTATCATCTTATATTAATAATGGGTTATATATGACTGGTAGGGAACAAGTGGAGTTCATTTTTAAATTCCATCTAGGGACATTTAGGTTTCAAGAAGAGCCGTGGATAGAGAGGGAGTTCACAACATAAGATCAATTGTAAACTCTTGAATTATTAGCAAATCCCTTATATTTAAATAACCTCGTGATAAGAAGGTTTAACCACGAAAAGATTGTGCTTTACTCTATTGCAAATATTCCATATATGCTATGCACACAATAATACACATGCTGAGGGGTTTGAAAATCAAAATATTGACTAATATTTCGGGATATATCGTGGTGTCGCGAAGACGACACTATATATCCCACCGATACACAACTAAAGTTTGAATTTTTTTGTAATTATCTACGAAGTATTTTGGGAATTTTAAAGTTTGAAATGTGATCATAGTCCAAACACCCAAGGATTGTGACCGTGTCCAATAATTTTTATATCTGTGAGGAACAAATAGAGAGAAAAGTAGAGGAAAATGAAAAATAAATAAAGTTAAATCCACTGTATTATTATTTGTTATTTTAAACTTATATTATTTATTTTAATTGATTAATATAAAAACTTAAATAATTTTAAAATATGTAAGTTTCTAAGTAAATATATGATTTTCTTTTTATATATTAGACAATCAAATATAAGAAAATAATTTTTTAGCCTTTTTATTCCTTTTTCAGGAACCAATCACAACCTAAGTATCCAAGACGGCAAAAAGAAAAAAATTGGAGCGTCAATGTCAGCTAATCCAGGTTGTTGTATTACTTCAACGACGGAGGAAGACCGGCAACAGATAGTTCAAGGGGCCATTAAATGTGTCCACTAGAAAGAGACTTATCTCTATATATAAATTGCACCAACTTGCTGATTACACTGGGACACATAAATTAAGAATGGGGAAGTTCTTTACCAGTGCTTCTGTCTATATTTTGCTTTTAGCTTATATTGCATTATCAATGGGGACATGGTGTCTGCTGGTGGAAGCAAGAATTCCCAATTTCTCAGCTATCCAAGGTACAAACTTTTCCATGCTTCAGTTTCTTGATTCATTCAACTTAATGGGTGCAAATTTTGAAAATTTTCAGCTAGCTAGCCTATCCACAAGTCCTTTATGGGGAAAAGCTTTTTAAAGTTGTAGACTAACCAGTTTGATGAGTATAGCTTAAGTCAATATGTTGATTCAGAGAAAATATTATGGACACCATAAAATCAGCTGCAGTAATTAATCTGATACGTCAAATGATAAATCTGACATTTAATTATTTTCCATGGTCATCTTTGGCTTTCTGATGTTGCTATTTTCTGTTTGCCTCAAAATTAATAATAGACAGCCTGGTGGGTACGGTGGAAGATACTCGTATAACTATGAAGCCTAGTACTACCATTCGAAGGCATGCCAGAGAAGTTACTCGTCCATCTACCGGGTCTCCCCTTCCAAATCCGGGTCCTATTGGGGAGTAAAGGGAACTACTGAAGCAGCCAAATTAGAAACTGAGATTTCTGCATTTGGTTGAGGAGTAGTAGATGCATGTTCCTTGTAGCTCTATAAAACATTTCTCCAAAGGGGTTCTGGCTTTCTTACTCTTACTTTACTAATAAAATAAATAAATAAATAAATAAGAAGAGTATATAGAAATAAAGGAAAAAGAAACACTGTATATGTAGCTGATATGTTTTGTTGGAAATAAACAGTTTTTTCTCTCTATCTTTCATGCATATTGAATTATGAATATATACTCATCTATGATTGAAGCAAGTTAGTTAACTTTGTCGGTGAGCTGGAATACGATTAGATGAAGTGCCATTGCTTGTTTTTTTTTTTTTTTAAAGGAAAGTGCCATTGCTAAGCTCTAAACCTGAGAACTAACAAGTTGCATAAAACTAGTTATTGACTTAATTTTTTTAAGTGGCTAATTAAGGAGGGTTTCAAATGGAAATTTTTTTGATGATATCAGGTTGCATATATGCATTTGGTTGGGGAAATGTTTCTTGTTTTCTTTTTAAATTTATTTTTTGAAATATGGTTTCAATCTCTTAGCCTTTTTTTTTTCTTTTTTTTTCTTTTGAGGTTTGTTAAATCTTATTTTCATTTGATGTTTGCTAAACTTTATTTTGTTTGGAGTGTTTACTAATGTAAAAATTTATAAAAAGAAAATTAATTAAAATTTTTACTCATCACATGACACGGCATCTTGTGAGATATATATTGGCAAAAAATCGACCGTGTATTTGACCTTTTGACCAGCGATCTAATTGCTCAGATTCGTTCCTTCTATGATTCAACGGTCCAGATTTTGTCTTTTTTTTAAAAAGTATCCAACGGTTATATTTTTTATCCAACGGTTGATTTTAAATCTGAAACTTAATCTAACCGTTCAGAATGATTTCCAAAGGATGTATGATGATTAAACGGTCAGATTTGAACAAAAATCAAATCCAACAGCTAGAATTAAATCACAACGGTGTTTTGACAATTCAATGACTATTTTGACTCCAAAAAATTCTATAAATACCCCTAAAATCATACAATTTCATTACAAACTCATCCATCTACATCCAAGCTCCATTTGACTCTCAAATTATTATTATTATTTTTTGCGATTTATCTCAATATTTTGAAGATCTTGGTTTTGAAGGTTTCAATTATAACAAATACAAGGTTAAATAAGGTATGTTTGTTTGTGAATTTATTTTGTGTTTATGCATATTTGATTTTTTAATGTATTTTAGTTTTATTTTGGTATTGAAGTATTTTATAACAAATATTTTTATATTATAGTTTTATTTTAGTTTAATTTGATAATATTAAATTAAATTAGATATAATTTTTGAAACATAATCTTATACGTCATACTATTAAATAATTATAATTATTTCATGTTAGAAACCTAGATTTCTTAGATATCATAATAATATTATGGAATAATATTACTAACTAATATAATTTTACTTAATTATAGTAGTTATTTAGTTAATAGTATTACTTTTATACGAACTTACATTGATTTAGAAATTGTTTAATAATATGATTTTATAATATTTTAATTTATTAATATTTATGCAATTTAGATATAATAATATTAAATGATTATATTGATATCATGTTAGTCTAAAGTTTAAATTAAGTTATATATCATGTTAGAAACAAAGATCTTAGATATCATATCATTAAACATATTAGTTATATACTATAGTTAATCTTAGAAACTAAGATCATATCTATCATATTATTAAACATATTAGTTATATACTATAGTTAAATAACGTAAATTTCCAGCTACATCGGCCTTCTCATTTCTTGGCTTTAAAAGACTATCAGAATGCACTTCGATAAATTATACGAATATCGTCTTCAACAACAGATATTTGCTTATTTATATCTTTTATAAACAACAAATTAAAGATTTCCATTAATTTCAGCATTTTTGCACTTTCGCTTTACCGATATTTTGTCAAAATATCCACCGATGTTTTACCTATATTTCTACATATCCGTAAAATCCTGGGCACCGAGCATCCGACATCGAGCATTTTGATACTCGTCAGCAAAGTTTCAGCCATAAATGTTATCACAAGCACTTCCACAATGAAGAATAATTTTATATAGGAATATTTTTTATTTTTTTTTCTTACATTGTCTTTTCCCTTCTAACTTTCCCTTGTGTTTCTCAAATCAAACATAACCAACAATTTTTTTATTTGAAAAAAACAAGATATTTCAATAGCATTAATGACCCAAGCATACACCGAAATGCATTGTCACCTATCAGGTGGGAACCCTTAATATCCACCAACCATCCAAAGACCTTTCTCTTCAACTTCATCCCCTCTTTATTACCCAATTTGAATGCCAAAGTCAAAAGAATATATAGAATGTAAAACCTGAGAAAAATGCATATTTTCTCGTAGTGCTTAAATTATAATTACGAAATCGAAATTTTCAGATTCTTGATGAAGAAACGAACTTCATCGTTGAATTCGGCTCATAAATCTAAAGCACTCGGGCCGAATTCTCAATAACTGCCAGACAAATAATTCCATTGCCACATGACTCGCCAGCGAGCCACACACTATGACTATGTGCAAGTGCTACACACTCCAAGAGATTTCGGACACGCGATACATGATAAATTACAGCTGAGTAATACGTCGACACACGACACTTAAATAAACGCGCTTCATTTGTAACTACGCACAAATAAAAATAAATAAAGAAAGCTCAAATTGAATAATAAAGAAAAAGAAAAATTAAAATTAAAAAGCAAATATGAGGGCAAACAAAAGAATTTGGTGGATAAGTATGGATAAGAAATAAAAGAGAGGGGGAGAAAAGAAAGAAGAAAGGAGCAGAGAAAGGGAGAGAGAAAGTGAGGGGGCGGCTCTCCGCTTCTCTCAAGATCTACTAGATCGAGCCGCTTGCCACAAGCGAAGAGTGCAGTTCATCCACGCAACGAGCTACGCGTGCGCCAAAATCATCGGCCATTAATCGCTATTATGAATTTTCACAGATTTTCGATTATTTCTAACTTAAGAATTTAATGACATAGGTTCTCTTCTAAAATAAAGGATCGGTACAGGATTTAGTCCCAAAGATTCGGGATCGAATATCAAAATTCTTAGACTGGGTTCCAGCAATTCCGACCGTGGTCGGGAGATTCTATTCGATCCCAGGACTGATGCCTTCTGGCTTTGTCATGGTTTTGAGATTATAGTGATTCGTGACGAATAGAACCAAAAATGGTTCATAAATTTCGTGAAGGGACCGAAAGGTGCCTTGTTTTTATGGGTTCGAGATCAAAATATTTCTACATATTACATTGATCAATAATACGCCGCGCGCGAAAAGACTACGCTGATATGCTTCTTCGACATGTAAATTATACGCAGAAAATATAATTATCCATGTTTCGTAATGTTGTAATTAGCTCCTATTATGCATGTAATTACGATATGGCATGAAATGACATTTACACATTTCATATGCACATGGACATCGCGTCAAGTCGGGTGTGTGCGCATGGTAAAGGTTATTCACCACTCTTGGTGAATGTGTGGTGAGCTCAAAAATGGACAACGTCCAAATTGAGGACTCACATTTCGTATATATAAAGAAAAAGAAAATAATAATAATAAAATCGTGGTCGGGGCGAAGCAAGACGGGTAGATCCCCTGCCAGGTGAAAGCACCCAAATTCATTCAATTTAGATATGATCACCTACGCGAAAGACCATAAAAATGTCGCAAAAGTCACGCGACGATCCTAGGTAAACCAAAATATGGCACAAATGTATAAATACTAACGGATTTGGTAAATCTGAAAGTAAATATCGAGGGTCGCCCAATGAGTTGTCATCGCGAAACACTAATGATCGGGTTTTCACACTTGGCGCCGCATGGTGAGTCGGGTCGTGACTCGAGTTATGTATGAAGAGTCTCATCTCATTCATGACATGAAATATTCAATATGGGATCGCATTTTCTGTATAATGCGGTATGATACATGCTGCCATCGAGATGCATTTCAGTGGGGAGCAGCCCTGTAGAGACCCTCTATCGCATTTCTCACCCCGTCAGGTAGAAAATATTTCAAGTACTTGAGATACACAGGGAGCTGAGACAGGTCCAGGAGTTTAGTTATGAAAAAGGCTGGATTATGGTCTATTCAAGTATTTTGTAATATTCTGGATAGAATATCCACAGACATGTAAATGAGAAGCTTGTAATAAAAACTATTTTGACTGCCCACGTAGTGCTAATAGTTTCCTGATTTTATACTATTCTCGTGCAATTTGTGGCAGGTAGGTATCGGATGAAATAAATCGAATGAAAGCGAAGTGCTGGAAAGGAAAAGGGCGGCTACTGCAAAATTTCGTGCCTGGGTCAGCGACAAGTTTTTTTCTGGCCCTGTGTCGCGACATGGCTTCCGTGTCGCGACATGGTCCTTAGGTCAGGCGCACGACCCGGCCGAGCGGGTCAACGGGCGTGTGCTCGATGCAGCTTCGCCTCGTGGTCGCGATAGGTCCTTCACATCGCAAATACGTTCCCGTGCATGCTGTGCGACGGGTCGTGATTGAAGGTTTTCTCTGTCGCGACAGAGCTTTTTTTTACCCTGTGTCTTGATAGGATTTGGGGTTGGGCCAGGGTGTTTTGGGTCTCGACAAGGGCCTTATTATGTCGCAATAGAGTTTTCCCCATGGGTAGAATTTCCATGTCGTGGACATACCGCTCTATGCTCCGACGCAGTGGCACGGCATCTCGACGCAACCGTGTCGTGGGCGCCGATGACTTACGCCTCCCGCGCGCGACGACACGCCCAACACGAGCAACCTGGACGGCCTTAGGCAGTGCGACCGAGCGCCGGGTGCACGCATCGAGTCTTCTTCGGGCGCGCGCACGCCGGCGTCATGTACTCGACGCAGCGACACGTGCCTGAGCAACGGTCAGCAATTTCGGTGAGCACAACGAGCGCACGAGCGCGCGCGATGAGACAAACACCGTCATTACGTAGGTCTCTTTCGACGCACCACACGATGGCTCAAGCCACAACAGAGATTTGTTTGTCGCAACAGAGTTGTTCAGTAGCAAAAAATCGAATTCCCCGTGATCGGGGCATCACAAATTGGTATCGTGAGCTGTGCATACAAATACCTGTGGACTCCTCGATGAGCACGTTTAGATCACGACATCAGGGATTTTGATGATTAATTTGTGCTGTGTATTGCATGATATTGTGTTGTATACTGAAAAAAAAAATCATATACTTGGTAAATAGTATATGGAAAATGAGATTTATGTAAATTAAATAAAATATGTACTACCACTGAACATGGAGAAAGAAACTTCACCCGCAGCTGGACATATTTTCAAATGGCAAGTCAAGGAAGGGGACGCAAGGGTCGTCCAGGAGGTGTTAGCCGCAGCACCACCGGTTGGCTGGGCAGGGCCTTGTGAGGTCGGGTGTCAGTAGCTTGCTTCCATTGTACGTTTAGTGCAGATGGGGTCAAGGGGGGCCAATTAACCTCCAACGGTTTATAGCACATCATCCTCCGAAATTTATTGGGGGAGGGGATCTAATGGTAGCTGATCATTGGTTCCGACAAGTTGAGAGGATTTGGAGGCTATGGAGATTACCTCCGATGCTACGAGGATCAGGCTAGCCACATTTCGGCTAAAGGGTGAATCCCAGGTATGGTGGGATTAGGTCAAAGTCTCACGGGATCCGGAGACAATGACATGAGGAGAGTTCCGAGAGCTCTTCATGGAAATTTTCCCAAAGATCTCGCTAGGCATGCAAGCTCGTGAGTTCCTTGAGTTGAAGCAAGGGGCATGATTGCTCGAATACGTAGCCAAGTTCACCGAGCCGCATGTTTCGTGACTATGTGGCCACAACATGGCCAAGGTGGGGAGGAAGCAAGTTTGAGACGGCCCGGCTATCCATCCAGGGCAAGATTATAGGATTTCTCCTACAAGACATGGACTCTATGGTCAGGACGGATATGACCATAGAAAGAGAGGTAGAAGATGCATGGAGCATCCGAGATACGGGTGCTAGTGGCAAGAGGAAGGAGGATTAGCCTTCTTCTAGTTCGGGAAAGAAGCAGAAGACTTCTATTCCATGAGGATTTCAAGGACAGGGCCGCGACCATCAAGGCCAAGGCCAAATCAAGGTTTCCAATCAGTCAGGACATTGACGTGTTATTTCTGCCATTAGCCTAGACATATGAGAAGGGATTACCCTCGGTGCAAGGATCCCAGAGCAGACAAACTGCCAGCCCTAATCATTAGTGGGACAAAGTGACATAGTTTGTTCATTCTCACCCTAAGGCGCGTAGGAACCAAAGATCATCCTGGGGTGTCGCACAAGCGTTTTTACTACACATGTTGCAGAGGCCAGTGGTATGGGTCGAGGTCGAACAAGTTCACTGGCCGACTTGGGGTGGACCCAGGGGCTTCACACCATCGTATCAATCGGACCGAGCCAACGGATCGCCAATCATACAGGCTATGTTTCGCGATCTCGCCTACGGGCAAGGATACTATTTGATCGTGCATTACATTCATTATCCATCTAAGGCATCATATGTGAGAGAACCAGCTTAGAGGTCGAGATCTCGAGAAGCCGTTTGTATGTAAGCTCTCCCCAGGAACTAGGGTGAGTGTGGATCCGATATGTCTGGGGTCATGGTGCTGTAGATCTCCCCGGATTCTACTAACTGTGGACCCAAGGGCCGCTGACATACCGTGAGTTTCGATGTCATCCTCGGGACGGACTGTCACGGGTTACCACCCGAGTCGCCATCGACAGGAATGTACGAGAGCTACCGCCTACACATCACGGTATACGGTTACGCTCCGGGGGACAAACACAACGTTTTACCCCGCATCACGACTCGATGGCAATGCACAATTAATGGGTTGGCTAGCAAGCCTTACCTCGTGAGGGATCCAGGAGAGACAAGATTCGATATACCTCGAAAGTAACCGCGAGCACGCAGGATGTTTTTCCGTGATTAGCTTACCGGATTACCTTACGTAGGGATAGACTTCCTCGTATTGAGTTACACCCTAGTACGCCAATCTTACTTTTATTACTTTGCATGGGATTTGCGCTCAATGAAGTCAGGAACTCAAGATCCGTATACGTGAATTGGCTGGGATAAGGGTTTCATTGTAATCGGCACTTCACCATGGGGCGCTCCAGTTATGTTTGCAAAGAAGAAGGACAAGACCCTTTGATTGTGCATTGACTATCGACAGTTGAACAGGGTTACAATCAAGAATCGATATCCATTACCGAGGATTGATGACTTGTTTGATCAGCTGAGAGGGGCGCGAGTCTACTCCAAGATAAACCTTCGCATCAGCTTATCACGCCTAAGGGTTGTGGGGGCGGAGATCCCTAAGACATAGACGAGATACCTAGTATCAAGTGAGTCTGGCGTTGATGCCATCTTGCCGACAAATGCTCCTATGGTATCTATGATCTCATGCATGTGGTGTTCCAACCCCACTTAGGATCAATTCATATCGTAGCTTCTCAGAGATCTACATTTTGATCACCCCAGCTCCGAGGAGGAGCATGAGGATCATTCCGAGGGTCGCTCTATAGATTTTCGAGACCATCGCCAGACGCCTGCCCGCAGCCATGAAGGCTACCGGCGCGAGATTCTGGGCACATACGTCAACTTCCAAGTGTGTTAGTGCACTCTGGGCAAGGCCGAGGTCAAGTATGAGCCAGAGAGGCCGAAGTCAGTCTTCGAGATCCGCAGTTTATTAGGATTGGTGGGGTACTACAAGAGGTTCATTGAGGATTTCTCCCGGCTAGTAGTACCTATGACAAGATTGACCCGGAAGGAGGTCAAGTTCGAGTGGAATGACTTGTGTGAGAGGGCATTCCAGGAATTGAAAAGGAGGCTTACTTCAAATTCCTATTTCATATAGTCCCTGAAGGGAAAGAGGTACACAAGCATTGTGATGCCTCAAGGATCGAACCGGGATGCATTTTGATGTAGTCCTGAGGGTAATAGCTATGGTTCTCCTCAAGAATTAAAGAATCACGAGCAAATTACCTCCCACACATGACATGAGAGTTGACTCGGCCATAGTCTTACTAAGATTTGGCGCCACTACCTTTAATACAAGGAGTAGTTTGAGGTATTTAGACCAAGTCCGAAGTATATCTTCACACAACTGACCTCAACATGAGGCAAACATGTGGATGGGAGTTTCTCGGGAGGATTGACTTCCACTTTCAGACACCATCCCGGGTAAGGCAATGTGGTGGTCAGATGCACCCGCCTAAGTCATGAGGAGTACTAGCTAGTGTATCTTCTCGGGAGTGGCAGATGCTCGAAATTGTGGGACAATTTTGACTACAAAGCATTGATCACTGTGCTTAGGGTACTGGGGATTTTTTGTGGGCTATGCCCCTCTCCCCTTTACCGAGTGCAGAGTGGATTGAGTCCTGGGGCATGTGACGCAAAGATAGTGTCCATCAAGGACCGAGTACAATAAGGTACGGGTGACGAAGGCTAGGCCATTCACACATATGGTGGCCTTCGATATAGGGGACAAGTTGTGGTTCCCTAGTTGATAGACTTGAGAGAGGAGATCCTTAGAGAGTTCCACTGCTCTCGATTCGCTGTGCATCCAGGTGGCATGAAGATGTACCGTGATCTTCGTCGTTAGTATTACTAGAGCGGGATGAAGAGACAAGTTGGGGACTTTGTTCGACGATGTCTTAAGTACCAGCAGGTTAAGGCTGAGCATCAGAAGCCAGCAGGGCTACTCCAACCATTGGAGGTAGCCGAGTGGAAGTGGGAGCACATCACGATGAATTTTGTGACCCACCTACCACGGACACCGCCGAGGCATGATGCGATATGGGTGATAGTGGACCGACTCACTAAGTCGACACATTTTCTAGCGGTGTGGATGACCTTCACATTGGAGGAATTCTATAGGTTGTATATTCGGGAGATTATCCGGCTACATGGAGTGCCCGTCTCTATCGTATCGGACAAGGATCCCAGGTTTATGGCACACGTTTGGAAGTGTTTCCAAAAGGCTATGGGGATAAAGTTGACGTACGAGCACCCACTTTTCACCTACAGTATTGTGGTCGGCCTGAGACCATACAAGTTTTAGAGGACATGCTGCGAGCATGCGTCCTGGATCATAAGGGTAAATGGGAGGAGCACTTACCCTTAGTGGAATTCCGCTACAAAGAACAGCTATCAGCGAGTATGCCGCATGGCACCTTATGAGACTTGTATGGAGGGGCCATGTCGATCCTCACTTTGTCGGGATGTGGAAAGAGTTCCATCAATGGGTCCGACCGATTAGAGACACTCGGGAAGGTGGAATTGATACCTAAGCCGCCTCTTCACGGCTCAAAGCCAACAAGAACTACGCCACACCAAGGTCGACCCTGTAGTTTGAGGTGGGTGATCATGTCTTCAAGGTGATGACTAAGAGATGAGTGATCGTATTCAAGAAGCGAGGCCAAATTTCGAGGTATATCGAGCCCCTTCATGATACTCAAGAGTGGTGGGCACAATATAATTCCGCTTGGCATTACCACGAGCTTATTAGGTGTTTATGAGGTGTTCCACGTCTCCATGCTCCGGAAGTATACTCTAGATCCAGCTCATGTAGTGAATTAGGGAGAGATTGTTGTTGATACAGATGGGACCTTCGAGGAGGGACCAATGCTTATCTTGGATAGCCGGGAGCAGGTTTTGTCACACAAGACCGTGCGGCTAGTGAAAATATTGTGGCAACATCGAGGAGTGGAGGAGCAAACCTGGGAACACGAGGACACGATGCGGGCCACCTATCCTTTCCTATTTAAGGATGAAGGTAAGTGGTTTAGTCGTTTAGTGATTAATGACTAATGAGCAAAGGACTGCACGCTGCATATGCATGTGATTCTATGGTAGAGGTGTATGGAATTCTCGAGACGAATTTTTTAAGGGGGAAGAATGCAAAACCCAGAAAATGCGCTTTTTTAGAAAATAGTAAATAGGCAATTTTATTGAAACCGGAAATTTTCTAGATCTCGATGACAAAATGCATTTCCACCGGCTCAATTCGCCCCGTGAAATCTAGGTTACCCAAATGACCCTCTCGTTGAATCTCTGAGATAGCCCAATTTCATGTTTTTTGAGACACCGTGTGTCGGGTGACACATGGAAGGACCATATGGATGCCACATGGAACCTTAAGAGATAGACATGTGGCATGATAGCCATGTGGCGTAACAAGTGACACATGGCACTTAAATGAATGGCTCATTTAGAGCCATGTGTCAAATGGAGAAATAAAGGAAAGTAAATCAAATGGCATAATAAAGAAAAAAAAATGAAAATTTAAAAGCAATGAGAGTGGGGCAAAAAAAAAAAGAATTCAGTGGGATAAGTGGGCAGATAAGAAAGAAAAAAAAGAAAGAAAAGAGAGGGGGAGAGAAAAGAAAGAAGAAAGGAGCAGAGAGAGGGAGAGAGACAAAGGAAAAAAGGGGTTTTCCGCTTCTCTCTAAGATCTACGGAGATCGGGTCGTCGGTTTTCGTCGGAGCAAGAGACAAAGTTCATCTGCGCAACGAGAGCTATGCGTGGGTACCAAACTCAGTGGGTTTCGTCGAACTCCAAGAGGTAGGGAACTTTCTTTCTTTGATTATTTCTATATCCTAAAAGCCATTTAATGGCATGGGTTCTCTTCTGGCCTGGATCATCATAGGATTAGGTCCCAAGATTTTGGGACCGACATTAAAATTTTGACCTGGGTTCCCGGCATTCCTGACCGTGTTGAGATTTGGTTTGATCCCGGACTTATGTCTTCTGGGCCTTTGTTGTGTAAGGTTTTGTATCACAAAGGATCTCGGTGACAAATGTAACCAAAAATGGTTCACAGCCGTGAAGGGACCGAGAGGTGCCCTGTTTTTATGGGTTCAAGATTGGGGCCATTTTGTGTGTTGTTGCTTGATTGAATAACATGTTGTGTGTAAAAAGATTATGTTGATATATGCTCTTTTGATGGATGTAAATTATAAAATATAATTATCCATGTTTTGGTAATGTTGCATGTAGCTCTCATTATGCATGTAACATGATATGGCATAAAATTGCATTTTCGCATTTCATATGCACGGGGACATCGCGTCAAGTCGGGTGTGTGTGCATGGTAATGGTTATTCACCATTATTGGTGAATGTGTAGTGAGCTCGAAAATGAGACGACGCCCAAAATTGAGACTCACAGTTGCATAATATGAAGAAAATAATAATAATAATAATAAAATCTCGTGTGGTTGGGTGAAGCAAGATGGGGTAGATCCCTCCCCCTACAATGCGCGCGACGATCCTATGATATAAACCCGAAAAATACGTGGCCCACAAATGCATAACACACAGGATTTGGTAAATTCGAGTAAATATTGGAGGGTCGTCCAATGGGTTAAATCATTAGGTGAAACACCAATGACTGGTTTTCACACTTGGTGTCGTAGGTATGAGGGAGTCAGTCAAGACTCGGGTTATGGGCATAAAGAGTCTCATCTCATTCATGACATGAAATATTTAATATAGGATCCTAACCCGTACTGGAGACAAGGCGAGGCGGGAATTTAAAATTTCAAACCCGACCCTAACTCGCTCCGATCCCGACTTCCCCACTCCCCTCCCTTTTGAGTTTTGACAAATGCGCTACTCTTCATCTCGGTTTGTGTCTCTCTCTACTGGTTTTGATTTTTTTCTCTTTTCGTTCACCCTAGCTTGAAGCATGCTGTTATGTCGCCCTCTTACACCAATGTTTCTGAAGCGGATTTTTTATCTCTTCGTTTACGACTAGTTCAGTATTAAATCTTTTTCTCTTCTTTCATCCCAAAAACATTTTTTTTTCTCTTCATTCCATCTCAAAAAACATATCTTTTTCTCTTCGTTTCATCCCAAAACAAATATCTTTTCTATTTATTCCATCCCCAAAAAACAGATTTCTTTCTTTCGTTTCATCCCCAAAAACAAATCTTTTTTCTCTTCGTTCCATCCCAAAAAGCAAAGATTTTTTTTCTTTGTTCCATCCCAAACAAAAGATCTCCAACAACTGGTTGATAGGGTAGAGTTTTGACAACGTTTGCAGTGGCTGGGAGCAGTGAGTTTGGGTGTTGATCCGATTGTAGAGATTCCTCCTGATGTGGCCTTTTCATCACTTCTTGATCTCAGCAACTCTCAAGAAAAAAAATCAAATTTTTCTCCATAAAAGAAAAACTCAAAAAGGTGAAGTGATATATATGGGAGAGAGAGAAATAGGGAGGCATACTACCGGGGCAAGCGGGGCGAGGAGGGGTGGACGGGACTAAACCAAATCCGTCCCAAACCCGAATTGGGTTTTAGAAAGATTTCCTGTTAAAGACCCATTTAGACACGTACCAAACCCATCCCATTAGGGGTGGGGCAAGGCGAGTACCAAGATAAATTGGGTACATTGTCATCCCTATCCATGGGCTGCTCGACATGTGCAATTAGAAAATGCATGGCCTGCTAAAATGAATTGGTAATGGTTATTAATGTAATTTGTATTATTAGTTTAAATGAAGGTTAAGAAATTGCATGATTATGCCTTATAAGGGTGACTTAGCCCATATCTTGTGTTCAATCAGGATATCGAGTGATAAATGGACAATGACATTCGTTATGGATTAGGCGTGTCGACCATGGATATCTCGCCATAATTTGCAGTCAGATCGCATTGCTAGAAGTCGCTAATGACGGTGGGTTCAAATAGACTCTGGTTCTACTACCAACGCCTATGTGCAAACCATAGGCCGCACACTTAAAATGGGCTAAAAACCAAGCCCTAGGCTTAAATTAGTATTTCAGCCATGGGTCTCCCTTTACAAGTGATTAATCTTATCTGCCTTAGAGAGGAGGCGACAGAAGGTTCTCAGGAGACACAACCTCTTGCTAGCACACTCGTCTCTCTTTGAGGCTCTCTGCAGGAGGTTTGTTCAGGTGGATAGCTATAGAGTGGCGCAGCCATCTGCTACACTTCAATTGACGATGAAGATCTTCGCATGCATTCGAGACAACAAAGGAAAGACGACTTTTTGGCTCAAAAGGTATTCTTCCTTTCTTAAACCATCTAATTAGATCACATGGATCCTTAGTTGATTTAGATATACAGAATCTTTTTGGGTTTTTCAAGGTATTATGTATGTACTATCAAATTAAAGAATCCCAATAGTACATGTTAATTCAAAAATATTGGCTATACATTCACATATTTTAAGAAACTATGAACATAAATTACATGATATGTGTAAGGAATTTAATGATACTTACAATGCTGACCCATATATAGATTTATTTTCATAACATATATCATAGACGAGTATTTTTATAATTTTAGCATAATATTAGTATTTTTTAATTTTTCATTAATAACCAAAACCATGGTTTTTTTTGAAGAATATTTACTCTTTGGAAGAAAATCAACCATGGCTTGGAAAAAACCCACACACTTATATGTCAAGGTATCTCCATCTATTATCCGTGAATATTAATCAAGTCTCGCTAAAGGTTGAATTTTCTATGGTAATAGGCTTTGTCAACATGTTTGCTGCATTCTCAGAAGTATGAATCTATTTAAGCAATATCTCACTAAAAGCTACAATACTTCCTTGGCAGCTTCAATTATTGCCATATACTTTGACTTACTGGTAGATAATGCAACCAGGGATTGTACCATAGACTTCCAACAAATAAGTCCTCCACCAAGCGTGAACACATAACCTGTGGTGGACTTCCTGTCATCCAAATAAGAGGTATGTGCTAAAACAACATGATATGTATCAAGGGGGAGAATGATATGCATCTAGTGCTAAAAGAGAATGCCACATTTAAATCATTCCTTAATGCTTGTTTTATGTGTTGGAATGTAATGGTAATGTATGTTTTGAATTTGTTAAAATTTATATTATGTAAATTATTTTTAGACTAGTTTGAGGGAGCTGATGACTTTTCCCAGAGCAACCGCCTAGTCAACAAGCAAAAAGGGAAGCATTGTTAGCCCAAAGATACATCTAGTTGAGGTTTTGATTATAACAAACCAAGGTTATTAGCTACTAATGGTTAATATTGAGTCAGAGTGATAAGCCGGAAGCTGACAAGCATCAAATGTGAAGATAATACAAGCTTTTAAAGATGACAATGATGAAGTTGATCAAGCACTTAAAAATGAAGTTCACTCAATCAAAGAACCACATTTAGACAAGCAACAAAGATTTCTCAAGCTCAAGCATCATGAAGATTTTGATAGCTTAGAATCTATATAAGGTGAATGTATTGGTGCAATTTTAAGATATCATCTTTACATGCATTTTCTTCATAACTCGTTTTTTGTAGTCTAAATTGAATATCTTTGAAACACAAGACGAGCATCAAACCTATGCATTTCAGTTTAAAATTAGCCCAAAAGTGTTTTTAAGGTGTGAATTGATTTGGAAATGAAAAGAAACTCCTAAAGACCATTCTTGCCTTTTGGCATTCCTTTGCATACTTTGTGATTTTTTACTTCATTTGACTTAAATTGGATTAAATTTTTGAAACCCCATGTTTATTTGGGTCAAATCTAGTTACTTGGAGTTTAAAATAAAGCAGAGTTATTTAAATTTAGAAACTGATTTGGTGTGGAATAAAGTTGAAACGAACCAAAAACGACTTTTTCTATCAAGAAACTAATTGAGCTATCCAGGTCATCTGGTTGGGCAACAGGTCGACCGTTGATCTAAACGTCAATCGCATTCAGTCTAAATGGTCGGCATCAAGTTGCAAAATGGTTGATCGATTGCGTTTAGAAAGGTATGTTTTTCATTCTTATGAATCGATAAAGCCAACGTTTGATCGATTGGGAACCGGATAAGGTGTGAAACTCGACCGGTTGGATGCAGTAACTCATCGGTCGATCGGTTGTGTGAAATGGTCGACCGATTGAGTACAACGGTCATATTTCAACGGCTAGAAAATAGTGACTTGGAGTGCACATGAAACGGTCAATCGGGCCAGGAAATGGCCGATTGTCGGACAAACGATAAAATCTCCAACAAAGAGTAAATAGATAACATTCTAGTGTACAACGACTCAGCATATATGAAATCACAACTGTCGGTAACTTAAATGCTACCGAATTCCCACTCTATAAATAGAGTATGAGGTGGGATCACTTAAACAATTCAAGACACTTATTGTATATCCTCTCAAACATTTTCTTGTGTAATCACCTCAAACTAAGATTAAGTGCATTCTCATTTACATGAACATATCATGCACATTTGTATTTATCGTGTGGTGTGAATTCTGAGCATAAATATATTGAGAACTTGAGAGGTCTCAATGTGCCATGAGAAAAGCGAAGTGTGTATAACTCAAGGATTTTGTGAACAGCCACCGGAGCCACAATCAACAATCAAAGTGTACAAACTCGATTAGAGGGGTTGGAACTTCGAGTGTGTATAGCTGAAAAAGGTGTCTATTGAGTCATAACTAAGTGTAAAGAAGCTCGGCTGGAGCTTACTACTACTGGAGCTCTCACCGCTAGTTGCTGAGGAGAAGTGGATGCAGAAGTGCCTTAACCACTATAAATCCGGAGTTTTGTTTTTTTTGATCTATCTCTTTAATTTATTATTTTACATTAAATTAAAGATATGTTGTTTTTGCAAAGCTTGGAGAAAAACCAATTTAACACTTCTGCTCCACACACACACCCCTCTTGGTTAGGTTACAAGCCATACTGAACTTCCATCCTTAATGTAAAACAGTTTTAATACCAATGGAACACAGTTATAACACTAATGTAACATAATTATTCCCACTTAACACACCTATTACATTAATGCAATATAGCTGATTTAACTATGTTACATTAACATAATAACTGTGTTAGATTAAAGATAATTGTGTTACATTATTAACATTGTTATTTTGTGGTGAAGAAAGATGCAGATTTAATTTGATGTTTTTTTTTTCTCTTATATGAAAATAAATGTGGTCCAATTGGTCAACTCATTATGGGCAATTTGGTTTTCATAGGTGAGAGTGTATGTTTTCATTAATTTAGTATAAAAAGTGCAACTTTACATAAATGGGTGAGTTGTTTCTTAATTTGGTCCAACAAATGCACTTAAAAACATAATTCCCTAAACAATAATAATAAGGAAAGGTCATAAAATTCTCCTAAAACTCGGTTAATAGTCATTAAAAGAAAATATTAATTAGCTTTTTTAATTCACCCACTCCAGAAGTAGCTATTATAAAATAAACATTGAACTTTTATAAATGAACATTTATATGTGGTGAATGACCAGATGTATGTACCAAGTTAGTGTTGTATGATCACACTTTAAGAGTATTAAAACAACCTTTCAACGAGGGTTATGAATCCTCATTTACTCATCTTTAAGATGAGTAATGAGGTCATTGTAGGCCTCAGAAAATCTCTCTCCAACTAATAGAATCCTGAGAAAATAAGACCTCTATCTCTCCATCTATCTCTGTCTTTCTCTCCCTTTTGTCTCTCCATCATTCTCTTCTCTCGTTTCCCTTCTCTTCTTATATATAAAGAGAGAAATATATAGGTTGGCATTTTATAATATTTTCTTAACACCAACCTCAAATTAAAATTATTTTATTTACAATAAAAAAGGTGGCGGTGAATAAAAAGATGGGGGAAGATTTAATGTTTTATTTTAAATACAAACTAGAGATAATGTAGATAATTTGCATTAAAAATTTTTAAAAATAAAATTGAGAGAAAATCAAAAGTGTTAGACCAAATCAATTCATATTTTCTTGATAAACTCAATAGTCAATACACTGCATGTTTCCCGATCCATTTTTCTATTGGTAGTTGAGATGAGACAGTCAAGCCAACCTAGCTAGCCAACAGGCCTAAACTTTCCGTGCCGTGCCATAGCGAGGTTTGACTTCTTGGTCGAATCTTCCGACAAAATGACTACACCCCACTATCTTCAACTTGGAACTTCCCTTCCTAGTTCCTGACGGTAATATATATAATAGGAAGTAGGAACAAACAAGGATTAGCATTAGCAGAGAGGGTGGAGATGAGTAGCGTAAGGAGGATGAAGCTGGGGTCACAGGGCCTGGAGGTTTCAGCACAGGGACTAGGATGCCTGGGCATGTCTGCCTTCTATGGCCCTCCCAAGCCGGAGGAGGACATGATCGCCGTCATCCACCACGCCATCAACCGCGGCATCACCTTCCTTGACACCGCCGACCTCTACGGCCCCTTCATCAATGAAATCCTTCTCGGCAAGGTTGCTTCCATGCATCCCTCATCAATTCTCTCCTTTATTTTCCTTCTTTTTTTTGAAGGTTTTATAATGGTGAGTGTTGGTTGGGGGACAGGGTCTGAAAGGAGGAATGCGGGAGAGAGTAGAGCTGGCCACAAAGTTCGGGGTCATAATGAGGGACGGGAAGTTTGAGTTTGAGGTGCGTGGGGATCCGGCCTATGTGAGGGCTTGCTGCGAGGCGAGCTTGAAGAGGCTGCAGGTTGATTCTATCGATCTCTACTACCAGCATCGCATCGACAATCGCGTCCCCATTGAACTCACGGTTTGTCTCTTCTTCCCCCCACTTTTTACCTTTCCTAGTTAGGATTTATAAGGAGCTACACAAAATGTCCTAAATTACACAAATTAATTATTAAAATTTGTTTTGGTTTATTTGGTGATGGCCGGACAAAGTGATTATAAAATGGTCCCCGATGTCACTTAATCCATATTATAGAAGCACCATGATTCAGAAATTAGAACTAGGCTTTAAAAGTTCTCAAACATATCATCAATACAAGACTTTTTGACTTTATTTTATGTTTTCAATTACAAGGCATTCAGTTTTGTGTATTATTATTGTATAACATATCAACCAAGATATATCATTAGACGGATTTGGTCCGCTCAATTAAGAAAAAGACGCTTTCAATGGGAAGTGGGAACTATGCCCTTAACTCAGAGGGAGGATTTAAAATGTAATTTCCATCCAAACAATCCAACTATCAGTGTGATTTCATCAGTTGTTTCTAGACTCTGCCCTTAATTTGTGAATGGCCCATTTGGAATTTCTTCTAAAATTTACACATTATTATGCACAAGTCTTACACAAATTTTCTTATGGAAACGCAAAATCATCAACCCTAACCCTATTTGTTAATGATTTTATATCCATAATCATCATCTTGCTAGACTACTAACATAAAAAATTCCCCTGTTCAGGCCAAGCTATTTTTTTTGTCTATTCTTAATGCAAATATTTAAATGGTTTGAAAGATGGGAGAACTGAAGAAACTAGTGGAAGAGGGTAAGATAAAGTACATAGGACTGTCCGAGGCCTCTGCTTCAACAATCAGAAGAGCTCATGCAGTTCATCCCATAACAGCTGTGCAGTTGGAGTGGTCCTTGTGGTCTAGAGATGCAGAGGAAGACATAATTCCTACTTGCAGGTGAGGCATCCATGAGAAAAACAGAAAATCCTGTTTGGGGTGGTGGATTTAAATATCTTAGTTTCTTAGCTAATCCTCCTTATTTGCTCAGAGAACTCGGCATTGGGATCGTTGCATATTGCCCTCTAGGACGTGGATTCTTTGCTTTAGGGGCTAAGGTGGCCGAGAACTTGCCAAACGATGATGCAAGGAAGGTTCATATAAATGCATACCATATACCATTTAATTTTCATAATATAGATTAAATTACATTACATTACATTAATTTGCATAATTGCAGTACCTACCAAGGTTTCAGCCTGAGAATCTTGAGCATAATAATATCCTATATAGGCGGGTTAGTGAAATTGCGACAAGGAAGGGATGCAGTCCATCACAGCTAGCACTGGCCTGGGTTCATCACCAGGGGGATGATGTGTGTCCCATACCTGGAACTACCAAGATTGAAAATCTCAACCAAAATATTGGGGCTTTGTCTGTGAAACTAACTCCAGAAGAAATGGCTGAACTGGAAGCCATTGCTTCAGCAGATGCTGTTAAGGGTGACAGATATGATCAGGGCAATACATTAATCTGGAACAACTCAGACACTCCGCCCCTTGATTCCTGGAAACCTTGAAAGGGACATGATTAATCTTCCATTACAATGACAGTGACCCCTTACCACCTTGTAAAATCATATATATTTGCATTTTTTTTTTTTGGTGTTTTTGGAGTGTTGAAAAACTATGGATCGGAGTTTGTAGAGGTTACTTCATCATGGAGACAGGCAGTGTGTTTTTCTTATTACTGAGAACCAGAATGCTGCAGCTTGAAATAAGAAGTTGAATAAATTATGAACTCGAGCAACTCCAACATTTAGACTATGTTTGATAGAAAAAAAGAAAGTGAAGGAAAATAAAATTATAGTTAAATCTCATATGCTATTTTTACTTATTATTTAAAACAAATTTTATTTATTTTAACTCATTAATATAAAAATTAAATAATTTTATTTATATTTTCTTAAAAAAAATAGTCAAACGATTAAACATAAAAAAAAATCATTTTTCTCAATATTTTTTTCTCTCTTATACTTTCTAAAACCAAACACAACCATAGTATCTCATCAATGAGACATGATTGTGTCTTTGTTTTCATAATACACAATGAAGCTAGTGATTTTCATGTTGTCATTCCACTGAAACCAAATGGAAGAGGGTATCAGAAACTATTATGCCAACTTCTGAATAGTGTTACTAATGAGATACTTTGTTAACATCATAGTGTCGTTCAGCCTAATCAATGGAGCTCATTAATAAAGATAATACTAGGACCATTAAGATAGGTAAGATAGTACTAGGAGAATTAAGATATTACCTATAGTTTATTAAAATGTTACCTCAACTGTGTTAAGGTATTATCTCACCTATGCGATCGCCGTTTTGACCTATTGGTCGAATAATCAGACAGGATAACCCCATTATCTTGATGGGAAAGAAATTCGAACGTCCCTTCCTTTTCGTGCCTGTAAATAGTAGGAAGTAGGAAGAAACGATTTGCAGAGTACTGGAGAGTGTAGGGGAAGATGAGTATCGTAAGGAGGATGAAGCTGGGGTCACAGGGCCTGGAGGCTCGCAGCACAGGGATTTTGCAGCGGGCATGTCAGCCTCACGGCCCTCCAAAGCCGGAGGAGGAGATGATCGTTTCATCCACCACGCCCCTCAACAGCGGCGTCACCTTCCTGATACCTCCGACACGCATGGCCCCTTCACCAATGAAATCCTTCTCGGCAAGGTCCTTCCATCAATTCTTTCCCCCCATTTCAATTCTTGCTTTTCATTCACTGTTACCCCAATTTGATTGCTTTGGTTTTCGGTCTTCGGGTGGGTTGGTGGGGGTTTTGGACAGGCTCTGAAAGGAGGAGTGAGGGAGAAGGTTGAAGTGGCTACCAAATTCGGGATTGTATATGACGACGGGATGAGTGAGGTCCGCGGCGACCCGGCCTATGTTAGGGCGGCGTGCGAGGGGAGCTTGAAGAGGCTGGAGATTGATTGTATTGATCTCTATTACCAGCATCGCATCGACACTCGCCTGCCCATTGAAGTCACGGTTTGTGCCCTTTGTTCTCCCCTTTTTTTTTTTTTTAAAGCAACAAAATTTTAACCCTTTTCTTTTTCCATTTCTAAGTATTTACTTGAGTGACCTTTGTTAGCATGAAATGAATCATGAGAGTTTCCATTGGATCATATAAAATATATAATGTTCTCATATTTGAATCTCTAGTTCTTTCTTTTTAAAAAAGACATTAACAAGAAAGCCAAATATTTTGACCATTTCTATTTAGCTAAAAATTTTAAAAATTCAGCCATAAATCCTCAAAAAGTAAAAAAAACAACTGAATGCTGAAAGCAAATTTACTTTCAGCAAAAGCCCAAAGAACAAAGGCCACCTTAGATTGATCTTTGTCTGATTGGTTCAGTCTATGTATTTGGGGATTCAAGTTGCTTAATTTGCCAATTTTAGAAGTTGATTGGTGGGTTTTTTTGCTTAATTTGAGGGGAATGCTTTTGAATGATTGATAATTCTTTGAGAAGTTTCTTATCTTCTCCAAGTAGAAGCTCAACCATTATATGCCTATCCTATCTGGAAATTGAGTATTGTTTCACCACCCATTTCAATCATGAAGCCATTAGCGCTAAGATTCATCTTGTGTTGGGCAAAACTACTTGTTGACGCCATAGGTGCTATCACTACTTAAAAAAGATAGTGTTAGTGAGAACTCTGGAACTTATGGCATCAGTCATTTTAAAGTATTATACGCTATATCATCCAATATTATCAGGCCTACTTATTAGTTACTAAGAGACCTCTGTCCTTCTGTGAATGATGCAGCCATAATTTCTTATGCACAAATTAATCCGGTCAAACTTCCTTATGGAGAGGCAGAGAATCATTAGACCCCATATTTGGTTCTGTTTCTTAATCCCATTCTCATCATCTGGCTGGGTTACAAACTGAAATTTTTTTCATGTCAACGGATACTTATGTAATAACTTGGTCTGATTAATTACCCTAACAAAAAGGCTGTAAGAGTGTATGCTGATTATCTTGCACATTTTTCTGTTTATTCTTATATGAATTTCTCTGTTTTAAGACATGATTTCTATTGTAATTAATCTTCAATTTTTTTGTATGCTTGTCATTCAGATGGGAGAACTGAGGAAACTAGTGGAAGAGGGTAAGATAAAGTACATAGGTCTAAGTGAGGCTTCTGCTTCAACAATCAGAAGAGCTCATGCAGTTCATCCCATAACAGCCGTGCAGTTGGAGTGGTCCTTGTGGTCTCGAGATGTAGAGGAAGACATAGTTCCTACTTGCAGGTGAGGCATCTACAGTAGCATTTAAAGGCTTAATTCCTAACTAATCCTTCTTATTTTCTCAGAGAACTAGGCATTGGGATTGTTGCATATAGCCCTCTAGGACGAGGATTCCTTTCTTCTGGGCCCAAGATGGTTGAGAACTTGTCAAACAATGACTCCAGAAAGGTTTGTACTCATATATACCACATGCATTTTAGCTTTCATACTATAAAATACATTGCACTACACCTAGCATATTTTAAGCATCATTGATAATCGTTGTGAATTTGATGAATTTAATCTCCTTACATGTCCATATATGACTTGTGTTTGGGAATGGATAAGCCTTATCAGTTTGAAAGTGCAGTTAGGCACCTCTATGAATCAAATTATTTCTTTATTATTTTTCCCCCAACGCCCTTGGAGATATTGAAAATCAAATTGTGCCTGTCACTGTCTTGTTAGTCCTAAGCCTTCTTTACATAAACTGCTATTTCTTGTTCCTGATTCTTTTCATTATGGTGTTACCGAGGAATGTTGAAGAGGGTACTATTATTTTAATAAGAAGTTCAAATGGAGTTATTTTGAAAAACCAAAAAGGAGCTACTCCCTTGAATTTGTAGGGCCAAGTGGAGAAAGGAAACGAATTTTATCTGTACATGTGTATCTAGTTTATATCTTCGATGGTGCGCTTCCTGACCTTGTGCTATTTTTAAATTTGACACCACAAAAATATAATCATTTGGTTAAAAAAAGGCCCTTTTCTATCTTATTTGGCAATGACAAACTTTGGGGTGATTTGAAGCTTGAAGTTGTTTGTGACAAAGTACCTTCAGCCACAGCTAAAATTCTTGTTGTTTTCATTGTTATTAGAGCTGGGATGAGAAAACTGCCTGCAGACTATGCTCGAACCGACATGACCTAAGTTTTCTGGAGAAACAATTCATGGAAATTATTGTTTTCTTTATAAACTTTGGGGCCCAGAAGTGGAATAGTTTATACTTCACCCAAGATGTACAGAAGGATTATAAAAGAAAGAATATTACTGAACTTTAGCATCCGCCAGAATACCATGCCCCTTTTACTTTTCTACTCTGTTTTTCTTTATATTTAATTCAATAATTTTATTCAAATCACTGTACTTTCTTTATTTTGTTTAATAATTTTGTATTAGGCAAAGCTGACACCAGGAAATGGTTTTTTACTGCTGATACTGCTAACTTAGAACACTAGCTGATTTAGTTATTATAGTTATTTTAAATTTTTGCGAGGATGTTTCCTGAGATAGATGGTGGCTTATTTGGACAATTCATGTTACCAAAATACCTCGAGTTTGTTGATCAAGATCTCATAATCTGCTCAACTGAGAGGGCTTGGTTCTATCTCATGACTAGGAAACCTCTGAATTAGGATGTTAAGAAAGTATATCCTCTTTTATGTGGGGTTTTCAATTTTGTTACTGAAATGTGTGCTTCATATATATTGCAGTCATACTTCCCGAGGTTCCGGCCGGAGAATCTCGAGCACAATAAAATCCTTTACGAGCAGGTTAGTGCCATTGCGACAAGGAAGGGGTGCACCCCATCACAGCTAGCACTGGCCTGGGTGCATCACCAGGGGGATGATGTGTGCCCCATACCAGGAACTACCAAGATTGAAAACCTCAACCAAAACATTGGGGCTTTGTCTCTGAAACTAACTCCAGAAGAAATGGCTGAACTAGAATCCATTGCTTCAGCAGATGCTGTAAAGGGTGACAGGTATGAGGGCACTGCATTTACCTGGAAGAACTCAGAAACTCCACCCCTAGCTTCCTGGAAAGCTTGAAAGAAGAGGCATGATCCTTACATCTGTAGCATTATAGAGATAACTCCTCATTGCCTAGTAAACTCTATGTGTCCTGCATTTTCCCTTTTTTGTGTTCAAAGAGTGTTGAAAAACCTTAGAGTTTGGTGCATCATAGAGTCAGGCAGTGTGTCTGTCTGATTTCCTGAGTTTAATAAAATGTAGTAAACTGTCTTTACTATGACTCAAACCCCTCTCCTTTTCATGTCCTATCTTTAAACATTGAACACTCTAACCAATTGAGCTAGGCATGTGGACTACAAGAATTTTTTTAGATACACCTTGAAATGATAATAGTTTTTAAAATGGCCAGTTATGATTTAGGGTTGGTCAAAACTGATAATGAGTTTAAATTCCATGTATTTGGTCACATTCTACATCGGCTAGGAGAGAAAGGATATGAAACAATATAAGTATGAGCTCCTTTTAACAAAGTAAACGCATTTTATAGCTGTAAGAAGAGTCCCTTGGGCTCAAAACGTATAATATCTACATGATTGGATGCGGGTCACATAAACTAAGACAGCCGATTCCGACTTGGCTGGGTTTGTTTAGTCCTTAAGGGGTGTGTGTTTGTTCGATTTGACCATGCAATCCAATAGGACATAACAAAGATGTTATGTTTGAATAGAATTGTGTTTATCACATCCCATATTAACTAGGGGCTCCTCTTAATATGGTTAATGTGTTCTAAAACCGTGAGGCATGTGGTATCTTGGTGGATCTTACATACTTAGTAATTGATGTTAAAGACATGTCATGAGCAAATGTAAAAATATACTTAAAGGAAATTGGGAAATGAATGTGCTTGTGGTTTTATCCTCTGATTCTTTTAACTTTAAGTTCTTTTTCATTTGTATTTTATCTAGGTGTCCTGATTAAGGTTTGATCTAATGAGACATTATAATTTAAATCTTGAACTTTTAAGACTTTTGTATTCATATACTGAACAAAAAAGTTTTTGGTTAAATATATGTATTTTAGTTTTCTTAGTAGTTCTAGCATCAAATATCCGTAATTAGAATCCGAACCTTGAGATTGTTGTGGTGACGTTCAATCTGACAACATGGCTTCAATTGAATTTGAAATTGAGAAAAAAGATTCATATTATCAATAAAAAAATAAATTTGAATTTTTAGGTTTTATAAAAACATGAAATTTAATTTTAAAATTAAATATAATAATTGTCACATGGATTCCTATATAATTTCATGGACTAAGTCTTCAATTTTCTAGAAGATAAACTTAGGGCTTATTGAAGACATAAAAGAATGAGAAGAATGATTTGTATTTCATTATGTGACGAAGGGTACATATATACACGTACATAGCATCCTTGGATGCTATTGTAAAAAGAAATATAATTAGTAAATATACAAATTATCCGTATACAATGAGAAAGAATCAAACAATATAAAAATAGATTAAATCAATTAAGAAAAGGTTCATAAGAGAAATTATTCTCTGCCATTGACTTTCCTTTATCATAAAATATAATCAAATCATAAAAGACAATCAATCAAGAGGAAATTGATGGAGAAGAAGTATCTCATGATATTGACTTTCCTTTATCTTGCCCCCTCAAGATGGAGCTTTGAGAGGAGAGTTTAATCTTGTCACGGTAATAGCTGAAAGTGAGTGCTACAAGAGGCCAGTAAGTGCACGGACGGCCGGGACGGGACAGAGAATACGTGAGCTGCCTAGAGGAGTTCACATTGAACTTGTTCACGAATGAAGTGATAGTCGAGAGCAACATGCTTCATTTAGGAGTGGAATACTGGATTAGTGTAGAGGTTCATCCCACCAACATTATCACAATAGATTACCAGTTGTTGCGGGAGAGATATACCAAGCTCAGTTAACAAAGAGCATATCCACCTAACTTTGATAATAGTAGTGGGAACTTATTTATATTTTGCTTCCGTAGAAGAAGGAGAAACACTGTGTTATTTCTTAGAGCTCCAAGAAATGGGATTGCGACCAAGATAAACAATTAATGTAAAACTCGATAAAAAATTTAATTTTTTTGAAAAAAGGGTAAAATAGTAATTTCGGTTGAAAACTGAAAATTTTCTAAATCTCGGATGACGAAACAGACTTCACTGTTGAATTCGTCTCACGAAATCTAGTTATTCCGTCGAATTTCACCGGATTCTGAGACAATCGGAATTTCACGTTGGCAGACGGATGTCGCGACACATGGCATGACATGTATGAATTTAGTGAATGACTCACATTGAGCTATGTCATGATAAATAATGGGAAAGATAAAACAAGAAAATAAAAATAAAAATAAAAATAAAAGAAAAGAAAAGGAAATAAGAAAAACAAAAAGAGGGAAATAGAGAAAAAACGGGAGAGCAAACAGAGTGAGCGGAGAGAGAGAAAGAGAGAGGAGAAAAGTAGAAAGAGAGAGGAGAAAAGTAGAAAGAGAAACTTATCTCTAACATCTACGAAAATCGGGCTGTGAGTTTTCGGCGGAGCAAGAGGTAAAGTCGGTCCACGCAACGAGGCATGACTTTCGTACTAAAATCTGAGTTTCACAAACTCCATTGGTAGGGAATTTTCCTACTTAGAATATTTCTAGCCTAAAGGCCATTTAATGGCTTGGAGTTTTCTTTGAGGTCGTGAGAGGACGTAAATTTCAGTCCCAAAATCTTGTGACTGAGTATAGGAATTTTTAGGAATTTTCTTGATAGTCCTGCCGACTTTTTGGATCAGTTTTAGGACAAATCCGGGGCTGAATTTTCGATTGTTTCGACACTGGATGTGATTTTCGGAACTGCCGAAAGCAGTCCCTGACTAGGCTGAGGTTTTGTTTTGATCCCTGGACCGATGTCTTCGAAGCCTTGTGGTGTGTTTTGTATCACAGAATTTGATTGATTCATTTAAAGCCAAGTAGTGATCGAATCAACAAATTTATATCCTAGATTTTACATCGAAGTAGCAAAGCTAACATGTATAAAGGGCTCAAGGGTTTAACACTGGGATGGGTTTTCATGAGAGAAGAGTTACAGCATTGAAAATGGTGTTTTCTCGCTGATCTTTTAGTGGCTTGTGAAAATAAACAGGGTGAATTGGCTGAAAACCCAGCCAACTTGAAGTAAAAGTTAAGAAGTCCTCGCCACCGGGCTTAGGGTTACAGTTAACCGACATGTCCTCGGGTCTTTTTCCTCGTGTTGGGAGCATGACATAGTCATTTCGAACCGGATCTTCATTTAGCTGAAAACTCTAAACCCTAAAAGTTTTCTCTTGAAAGATGGCATTTAATGAGCATAAATGCCCCCAAATCTGGTGAGAACACGCCCTAACCTGCTCCTTCCAGTGAACTAATAGGAGATACGACTGGGCATCAGTGATCTAATGATAAGCATCCACTGAACCAAAAAACCTTGCCAAATACATGTTAGAGAGAGCATGCCTAAGAGATTTAACCTAAGGTGAGAAGCAGGAACACAAATACCCTTAAATACAAACATGAAAAGCATGAGAACATGCAGCTTGCCTCAAAACCAATTACCCAGCGGGCCTTCCCTTCAATGACGAGGGTTTTAGTCGAGCATCCCTTGATTTGTCATCATCAAGGGGTGTTTGGCTAGAGTGAAAATGTAAGAAAGTGAAGGAAAGGGAGAAAAAATCAAAAACCAGCCGAGGGAGATGAAGCTTCATGCCCGATTTTATTGATTGATTGATGGACTGAAAGTTGATTGATTTACAAACAAGATCAGCTTATAGGTGCTCGATAAGGAAATTACAAAAATGTGCAAATGAACCAAAATTATATCAAGGGCAAACTTGTATAAAACCACAAAAAGGCGGGTCAAAAAGGCCAACAAGAGGTGCAGTGGTAACAAAGAGGTGAGCGCAGCTGCGAAATCTCTAACCCCGCAAGATTTCCACCGAAATTCTCCTTCTTCAGCATTTTTGCTCCAACTTTCTTCCTCCGTTCGATCATGCATCTTCGACCACTGTTCATCGTGTTTGAATCGAATTGAAGATAATGAGATTTTTGCCCTGCAAAACTACAATAATAGAGCTACAAAACATGATCAGTAGTAGAGCCGGGACCTTAATGTATCAATTGGGTTATTTAAGTCGATTAGTACGTAAAAAGTGCTTAAAACCTGTAATAAATAGGGCTCAAAATAGCACTATTTGGGTACTAACCAGTGACGAACCGTGAAGGGACCAAGATGTGTGTTTTAGATGGGTCCGAGATTTGGATCATTTTGTGTGTATTGTTGGAAAAAAGAAGTAATATGTTGTTGTGTGTAAAAACTCATGTTAATATGTGCTTGCGTGATGTATTAACATAGAAATTGTGATGAATGTAAATTATATATAAGAAATATAATTATTCGGAATTTATAAATGTTGCATGTAGCTCTTATTGTGCATGTAGCATGACATAGCATGAAATGACATGATTGCATTTCATATGCAAGGTCACATCGCATCGAGTCGGGTGTGGGTGCATGGTACTGTTATTCACCATTCTCAGAATGTGTGGTGAGTTTCTAAATTGACAACGCCCAAATCGAGACTCACGGTTGTATAAAACAATAGTGATAATAAATCTAGTGTGTTTTGGGTGGAGTAAGTTAAGGCTGATTCCCCCCCATGGTGAAAGACCCAAATTTTATTCTTGGTCAGACGTATGGATCCAGCGATGAAAGTTCGCGAGTGTCGGAAGGTGTTGTGAAGCCTGAGGCTAGACCCCAGAAATTCGCAACCCAAATAAACACATGAGATTTGATAAATTAAAATCGAGGGTTGTCCATGGTTTAAGCCATCAAGTGAAACACCAATGATCGGTTTTTCACACTTGGCGCTGCAGGAGGGAGCTCTGGCCGAGACTCTAAGCCAGGCATGAGGAGTATCATCTCATGTATGATACGAAACATTCCATATAGGATTGCATTATTTATATGGAATATGATTTGATGTTTTATGTGCGCCACGATGCATTTAGGAGAGTAGCCCTCGAGGAGAATTTTTCATTGTAATACCACCTTATCGTGGGACCCCTTTAGGTACAAAGTGCACAGGATCAAGAAGATTCAAGGTCCAGACGAGGCCGTGATCATGAAGGAGGTCGTTGTGGCCTTGATATTTCCTTTGTAAAAAGTATTTTGTATAAAAGAATTGTAACTAAATTCTTTTGGAACTATTGTCTAAATAGTCGGGTATGTAATTATGGTAAGAGGGTCGTGATAGGACTCTTACGGACTGTAATTAAGCATTTTATTTTCATATTTTAGATTTAAATGTGAATGAATGAGTCATAGTAAAGGGATGTATATTGGGGATATGGACAGATGGACCCTGTGGGGTCAATACTACTTCTGTTGAGACCCTGGATGGATTATAATTATACTGATATACAGGTTGTATGTTGGGTAGAGCTCTCCGAACAAAGGAGACTTTGTCCGATTTGTTTGTGAAAATATGGATCCCGATAAATATGACACAATAGTATAGTATCGGTCAAATTCAAATCCATGTGAGAATTCCATGCTTGTTGTCAACGAGACCCCTAGATTGGGGGTGCGTCACAGCCTTGGTATCGCAGCATGTGTAAACGATTACCTAGGGAGTCTGTGTGGGTACTACAAGTATGGCTTCCTGATAATAGCTCAGGTCGCTTAGGTATCAAGAGTTTAGGTACACGAATGCCAAGGGCTGACGGATATGGGTCTAAGTCGCCGACCATTGAGTTCCCTCAGGTTCGCAGCTTGTACATTTAACGGTATGTGGCTACTCTATGAAAATGATGGGCATTGGGTTTAGACCATTGCATGCATTGTACAGTTTCATGTTGTGTTCTACGGATTGCATTACGTGATCGTAAAAGGCAAATTGCGTGAATTATATACATGGTAGAATATATATAGGAAAAGATGAACACTAGAAGAAACCAAGCAACCCTAAGATTTCGGAAAATGGATGAACTAATAGTTCAGATGTTGATGTCTATTAGTGGTTGGTATGTACGCTTAAATAGACAATGAGAGAAATCTCGATATGGGCTTAGAGGTTGAAACCTTTGAAAAGTCGGTGCGTGAATTCTTCAGGAATAAGGGCAGGAGTGTTGGATCGATATGTCGGGATTGCGGAGATACAGATCTCCAAGATTCTACTCACTATGACCTATGGGTCATGGACATGTCGACTTGATGTCAACCGAATGGATCGTTGATCGCACACCAGTCGCTATCACTATGATCGTAGGAGAGTACCTACACATAGGACGGTAATTGTGTTATGTTTCAGGGGGAGAAGCACGATGCTTTACCCCAAACTGTATACGACTACAGGTACGGATACGATGGGTCAAGCAGCAAGCCTTACCTAGGAGGACAGGAGATAGATCTGGCTCACTCGGTGGTTTGTGAGTATGAGGATGTCTTTCCGGATGAACTATCGGGATTACCTATGCACAGGGATGTAGACTTTGTTATTGAGTTACACCTTGGCACGTCGCCCATCTCTATGACTCCTCATAGGATGGCACCGGTTGAGTTGTAGGAACTCAAAGTCCAACTGCAGGAATTGTTGGACAAGGGTTTTATTAGACCGAGCACTTCACCTTGGGGTGCTCCTGCTCGCTTGCTGGCACATGATTAAGACCCTTCGACTGTGCATTGACTATCGGCATTTGAACAGTGTTATAATTAAGAATCGGTATCCGTTACCGAGGATTGATGATTTGTTTGATTAGCTAAGAGGGGCGCGAGTCTATTCCAAGATAGACATTAGCAATCAAAGCAATAGTTGAGAGTTAGGCCGGGAGCATCCCTAAGATAGCTTTAGGACGCTGTATGGTACTTCAGTTCACAAAGGATACCCTTCAGCCGACGAATGCTCCAGCCGCATTCATGGATCTCATGCATGTGGTATTCAAACCTTTATTCGGGACCAAATTTGTCGGGAGGTCTTTATCGACGACATTCGATCTACTCCTAGTCTTGTGGGAGGAGCATGAGGATCATTTCAGAATTGTTCTCCAAGCACTCGTGGACCATTAGTTGTGTGCCAAAGTCTGCAAGTGTGAGTTTTAAATTTTATCAGGTGAAATTTTAGGACACACCGTGTCGACTGTGTGTGTCAAGAGACCTTAAGAAGGTGATGTCAAGTATGAGTTAGGAGAGGCCAAAGTCAGTCTTCGAGATACATATTTTCTTGGGATTGACAGGATATTACAAGCGGTTTATTAAGGATTTCTCTTGGCTAGCCGCACCTATGACTAGATTGACCCGGAAGGGGGTTAAGTTTGAGTGGGCTGACCTGTGTGAGAAGGCATTCTAGGAATTGAAAAGGAGGCTTACTTACAAACTTAGCTTCGATAGTCCCTAAATAGTGACAGAGTATATGTGTACCGTGATGCCTCTAGAGATGGACTCGGGATGTTTTGATGCAGCTTTGGGGAGGCTAGAAGCAGGTTCCGTATACCTAAAGAATCATGAGCGCACCAATTCACATGATAATGGAGTTAGCGACCATTGTCTCGCTTTAAAGATTTGGCTACTACTTATATGGTGAGCAAGCTTTGAGGTATTTTTCAAAATTACAAAGACTCGGCGATATTTTCACATAGCTGACCTTAGTACGAGGCAACGCAGGATGGAGTATCTCGAGGACTATGATCTCACTTTGCATTACCATCCCGATAAGGCAAAATGTAGTGGCCGATGTGCTTGAATGGAAGTCACTTAGGAGCATCGCCAGTGTAGCCTCCCAGAGGGCAAAGATGCTCAAGACTATGGGATGGTTTAGATTGCAATACAGTGATCGGCTCAGGGAGCGTTAGGGAGTTTGGTGGCTACGCCATCCCTACTGAGTAGGGTGATTGAGTCCTAGGGGCAAGACGTAGAGATACAAATTCATTAGCGACGGTAGGTCGATACAGCAGGGAAGGCCGGGCTATCCACATATATGGTAGTCTTCTCGTGATAGGGACGGATCTGTAGTTCCCCAACCGACTAGTCTCGAGAGGATCTTTTGGGAGTTCATCGCTTCTCGATTCAGGCATCCAGTGGGCACGAAGATGTACCGTGATTCACGCCAAAGATATCGAGCGGGATGGTTTGACACGCTGAATTTTGTTTGACAATGTCTCACGTGTCGCTAAGTAAAGGCCGAAATTTAAACTAGTAGGGATAATCCAACCTTGAGGTAGCGGAGTGGAAAGGGAGTACGTTATGGATTTTGTGACCCAATTGCCAATAACACAAAGGGAGGCATGATAACAGATGGGTTATAGTGGGACTGACTCACTAAGTCAAGCCACACTTTCTAGTAAAGATGACCTTCACACTGGAGGAATTCTACCAGTTGTTTATTCGTGAGAATGTCCTGCATGGCGTTATCTCTATCTATCTGACACAGGATCCTAAGTTTACTACACACTTTCGGGAAGAGTTTCCAAAAGGCTACGGGGACACAACCGATTTGCATGAGCACGATGTTTCATCCAATGCATTGCATGATCACCGGAGTGACCATGTGTTTTAGAGGATATGCTGCGAGCATGCGTCCTAGATCTTAAGGGTAGTTGGGAGGAACACTTACCCTTAGTGGAATTCGCCTACAACAACAGTTATCAGGTGAGTGTTCAGATGGCACCCTATGAGGCCTTAGGTATAGAGGCCATGCCGACTCGACTTGTTGACAAGAGGTGGGAGAAACACCCATCACCGGTCCGATCCGACGGAGACACCCTGAGAAGGATTTGATCTCGGCGGGCCTTCTACGGCTCGTAGTCGGCGTAAGAACTACGTTTGATGGGACGACGTCGACCTCTAGAGTTTGAGGTGGGTGATCACGTCTTCGTGAAGGTGATGCCTAAGAGAGGAGTGGTCGGATTTGGCAAGCAAGGGAAGCTAACGTCGAGGTATATTGGGCCCATCAGGGTACTCAAGAGGGTGGGCACAGTTGCATATCGGTTGGCGCTTTATCAGGTGTCAATGAGGTGTTCCATCGCCCATTCTACATACCTGTGATCCAAATTTCATGTAAGTGATCAGTGAGAGATTACCGTGATACTATCAGATCTTTGAGGAGGGACCAGTGCGTATCTTGGATAGGCGGGATAAGGTTTTACGATGCAAGACCGTGTGGTTAGTAAAAGTGCTGTGGAAACACCGAGGAGTGGAGGAGGCAACGTGGGAACGCGAGGACACGATGCGGGCCACCATGCGGGCTACCTATCCTTTCCTATTTGAGGACGAAGGTGCGTAGTCTAATATTTGGCATTAGAACATTACTGCATATGCATGTGTTTGTGTGTGCAGTATGCGTGAATTTCGGGACGCAAATTCTATTAAGGGGGAAGCACAAACTGGAAAAATTTAATTTTTCTGAAAAATGGTAAAACGGTAATTTCGGTTTAAAACCATAAATTTTCTAGATCTCGGATGACGAAACGAACTTCACCGTTGAATTCGTTTCACGAAATCTAGTTACCCCGTCGAATTTTGTCGGATTCCGAGACAATCGGAATTTCATGTTTTTCAAGGTATCGAGTGTCAGGTGACACATGACATGACATGTGATGCACTTGTGTGAATGACTTACATTAATCCAAGTGTCAAGTGGAGGAAATAATGGGAAAGATAGCACAAGAAAAATAAAATAAAATAAAAGAAAAGAAAAGGAAATAAGAAAACAAAAAGAGGGAAAATGGAGAAAAACTGAGAGCAGATGCAGTGAGCTGAGAGAGAGAGAAAGGAGAAAAGTAGAGAGAGAATCTTATCTCTAAGATCTATGGAAAACGGGCCGTGGGTTTTCGGCGGAGTAAGAGGTAAAGTTGGTCCACGCAACGAGGGTTACGCGTAGGTACCAAAATCTTGGAGTTTCATCAAACTCCACGAGGTAGAGAATTTTCGTACTTGGAATATTTGTAGCCTAAATACCATTTAATGGCTTGGGATTTTCTTTGAGGCCGTGAGAGGCCGTAATTTTAGTCCCAAAATCTAAGGATTGAGTGTAGGAATTTTTAGGAATTTTTGAGATTGTTTTCGGACAGCCCGGCTTAATTTTCGGACTGCTTAGACAACCGGGCCGAATTTTTCAAGACTGCTTCTGACAATTCAGATATAGAATTTTCTGAACTAAGCTGGAGTAGTCCCGAACTGGTCGAGGTTCGTTTGACCCGAGACTGATGTCTCGGTTTTGCGCGCGCTTTTGCATCACAAAGAATTTGATGAACCCGAAGGGACAAAGAGGTGCCTTTGTTTTATATGGGTCCCAGATTTAAAGCATTTAAGGTGATGTTATTGGAAAAAGAAATATGTCGTCTTCAGAAAAATCATGTTAATATGTGCTTATGATGTATTAATACGGAAATTGTGATGAATGAAAATTATATGAGGGAAATATAATCATCTTGAATTTATAAATGTTGCATGTATCTCTTATTGTGCATGCAGCATGACATAGCATAAAATAATACGACATTTCATATGCACTTGGCCACATCACAGCCTGTGGGTGCATGGTATTGTTATTCACCATTCTCAGAATGTGTGGTGGTTCTCTAAATGGGATAACGTCCAAAATCGAGACTCACAGTTGTATAAAACAATAGTGATAATAAATCTCAGTTTTGGTATAAGTCAGCGTATTCCCCATAGGGTAAAAGACCCAAACTTTATTATTGGTCAAACAAATGGATCCAGCGATGAAAGTTCGCGAAAGTGTCGGAAGGCATTGCGAAGCTTGCAGTGAGACCCCAGAAATTCGCAACCCAAATAAACACACGAGATTTGATAAATTAAAATTGGAGGGTTGTCCAATGGTTTAAGTCATTAGGTGAAACACCAATGTATCGGGTTTTTCACACTGTGCGGTGCATGAGGGAGCTCTGGCGAGACTGTCAGGTATGAGGAGTCTCATCTCATGCATGATATGGAACCTTCCATAGGATTGCATTATTTATAGTGGAATATGATTTGATGTTTTGTGTATTCCATTGCATGTGCATTTAGGAGGTCTCGTGAGAAGAATTTTTCTATCGATTATCAAGCCACCCTGCTGCGGGTATCCCTTCGTGGGTACTAAGGAGACGACGCTCCAACGAGGCCGATTACAAGGAGGCACAGCGGTTTGATATTTCCTTTGTAAAAGTATTTTGTATAAAAGAATTGTAATTAAATTCTTTGGAAACTATTGTCTAAATAGTATGGTATGTAATTATGGTAAGAGGTCGGATCTGACTCTGCTGGACCGTAATTAAGCCGCTTATTTTTTAATATTTTAGATTTAAATGTGAATGAATGAGTCTCGGGAAAGGGATGTACATTGGGGATATGGACAGATGGACCATGGGGTCAATAATACTTTGTTGAGACCTTTTAGTGGGTTATAATTATAACAAGAGTGTCAGAGCGCTTGCGAGCTCTCGAACAAAGGAGACGCAATTCATTTGTTTTTGTGGAAAATATGGATCCCATAAATAGATAATAATAGAGTCAGATCGAGTCACCCGAAATCCATAGGAATTCCGCGAGTTGACGGGTTGTTAACGGGACCCCCGGATTTGGGGTGTCATAATTAATGTACCAGTAGAGGTGAAATCATCGTTGTTGCTTGCCCAATCAACATCAGAGAATGCATGAAGCATGAGTGGAGAGTGACGATAAAGAACAATACCATGGTCTAAAGTACCACTAAGATAGCGGAGCAACCGCTTAAAAACACCCCAATGCTCAATGGCTAGTTGGTGCATGAATTGTGACAACTTACTGACCGTATAAGCAATGTTAGGGCGAGTAAGAGACAAGTACTGCAAATGTCCCACCACAGTGTGATATTCCAAAGGATTAGAGATGATTGAGCCGATATTAAGTGTGAGAGCAGGAGAGGTGGCTAGCGGAGTAGCAACTGGATTAATACCAAACATTTGGGTCTTGGTCAAGAGATCTCGAATGTATTGATGTTGTGACAAGAAGAGCCCATGTTGGTGAGGTAACACCTCAACGCCAAGGAAATAGTGTAAAGAACCAAGGTCCTTGATGGAGAACCGAAGGAGAAAAAGTATATGAAGTCTGAGTGGTCAGATTGGTGTTTCCGTGAATGATGATATCATCAACATAAACTAGAAGATGGATGGTGCAACCGCCATTATTGTAGATGAACAAAGAGGTTGTTGTTATATGGAAGGAGATGGACAAAGAAAAATAGAATTGAAAAAGGAATCTACATATTGATAAAAAAGATGTAGAATAAAAATACAATGACTCAACTAAATTCCTCAGTTCTGCAACCCACTAAGACATGTTGCCAATAACTAATTTGACTTGAAAAACAATAACTAATTTGACTTGAAAAACAGAGATAACAGCTAGTGCTCTTAAAGACTAGGACCTTCACAAAACAAAATAGAAGACCAACAAAGACAACATCTCTTAATTCACTAACATTCTCCTCCTGAATTTGAGCTACACATACACCCAATTTGTCTCTAAGAGTCTCAAAATGACTAACATGGAATGACTTTGTGAATATGTCTACAAGTTGATTTTTTGAACTGCAATACACTAGGTTTACTTCACCTAGATTTTTGCACCTCCCTTAAGAAGTAATACTTAACTTTGAAATGCTTTGTTCTTCCATGGATGACTGGATTATGTGAAATGGCCAGAGTGACCTTGTTGTCCACAAAGATCTCTATGTTGTCCTCTCTTGATGCACATGTAGATCATCCACAGTTTCTTTCAACCATAGCTGATTTATGTTGTAATTGTTGTAATAAACTCATCTTCTGTAGTTGATTGTGTAATACCCCAAAGTATATCCTAACAGTTTTATAACATGTTTAGGGTACAATAAAAATAAATGTACATTTTTTCGGAATAAAATAATGCTAAAAATAAAATAAACAAAACCTGGAATTAATCTAAGGGTCAAGGGTAAATTAGTAATTTACCAATCCAGGACTTAAAGGTCAAGTAAGACAGTGCATCATGCTAAGTTAGAAATTAGATGTTGATTTGAGAATAAAGGAAAATGAAGGATTGTTGTATAAGTAAAAATTAAGCCAAAATGGGACACTCAAACATGGTCTTAGAATTCCCATTTGGCTTAGAAAAGTTTAGGGCATTTATGGTGGAAGAAGAAGAAGAGAAGAAGAGAGGAAGAAGAAGAAGAGAAGAAGAGAAGAAGAGAAGGAGAAGAAGAAGAAAGAAGGAAGAAGAGAAGTTCAAGAATTTAAGGTATGGATACTAGTTAAGGAATTGTATGGAATATGTGTATGAAAATATCTTATAGAAACTATGTGTTTAGAATGTGTAAGGAATTGTGTTTAGGTTGGGGGTTTTCCTATTTGTTGGTTAGGAATTCTCCTACCTTCAACAATGAAGCTGTTTGGTCAGGGTCCTCAATGGAGGAAAAATTAGAGTAAAGAAAATGTCTGGTTTTATGAGAGATGTGCCTCTTTAAACCCGCATTTTTTGTTTTTCCATATCTCGACCATCACTCATCTAAACTGAGTGATCTGCAATTATGAGTAACTAGACTTCCAGAGAACAAATCTCCTTGAAATAGGTTTATGCAAATTAACTCCCATTGGTCCTTAAAATTCACAAAGTGAGCTTTGTTTTCTTAGTCAATTGCCCGCCATATATAGTTTTTTGGGTTTTGGAACAGTTTTTGTATTTAATCCATAAGTTGAGTTTCACTCATCCAAATTGAGTGATTCAAAATTCTGGGTAAACTAGACTTCTAGGAGAATAAATCTCCTTGAAATAGGTTTATGCAAATTTGGACCCCATTGGTCCCAGAAAATTCATCAAAGTGAGGCTCTGTTTTCGAGTCAATTCTGGTTCAGTTCTGATACAATTTTCGATTTTGGAATAGTTTTGGTATTTAGGCCATAAGTTGAGTTTTACTCATTCAAATTGAGTGATTCAAATTTCTGGGTAAACTAGACTTCTAGGAGAACAACTTCCAGGAGTTTCTTGTGGACCATAGAGATCTGTATGGATCAGCTTCAACCTCAATGTAGCTCTCTAAGTTGACTCCTTAAAGGGAAATCTAACTTGCTTTCCCATCAAACAAGCCTTGCAGCTTGAGAGTTGCTCTGCCAGGTTTGGTAACCTTCTTGCCATATCATTTCTTTGCATAAAATTCAGGCATTTGTGGAGAAAATTCCCTAGTCTTTTGTGCAATATCTCTAAATCATTGACTTGAAATTTAAACGCAACTTGCTCCTTTTTGAGAGGATTAAGAGAAAATCTTTTTTGTTGCATCTTTATCTTGAACAACTCTTGACTTCCAGAATCAAAGATCAAACGTTTTCTCTCTTCAAATAGTACCTTAAATCCCTTCTCTACTAACTGCCCTACCCTTAGTAGGTTTTGATCAATCTTAGGAACATACATTATATCATAAACCAACTTAATCCCCACACAACTCTTTATAGCTACAATCCCTCGACCCTCTACTACAAGTGTTCTCCATTTCCAATTCTCACCCTTGATTCTATTAACTTATCAAGGTTTCTAAACAATTTCTCATCACTTGTCATATAGTTTGTACAACCACAATCAACAAGCTAACTGTCACATGGAGTACTAGAAATGAAACAAGAGGTAAGAAACAACTAATCTACCTCTTGCTAGACTACAGCATGTGCTTCACCTTGCTGTTGATCTCCCTTCTCCTTGTAGAATTTCTCAATGTGTCCCATTTTTGACATCTTCTACACCTTACATCAGGCCTTCCCCACCATCTAAAATAGGGATGATTTTGTTTGCCACAATGCTTTCATGGAGAATATCTTCCTTGTTGTCCGTACCGCTTTCCCGTAACAACTTCGAAGTTTACCGCTACTTATCTTCTTCCTTATCCATTTCTTCGCTTCTCCTTCCGAGTTTTGTTCCACTTTGGCCCTTAGAGCCTCTTCGACGCTTCCTTTTAGCCTCATCCACCTCCTTTGTTTAGGTGCTTGTAGAGCACTAACCAATTTTGCTAGCTTGATTTGAGACAAGTTTATGGTGTTCTCCAATGAAGCAATGGTTAACTCATACCTCTCAGGAAAAGAATCAAGGATCTTTTGCACCAACCTATCACGAGGCGAAAGTGCATCTTCGCCTTTGTTTTAATGTCAACCAACTTGGTCGAAAAATTCTTGATTATCTAGACTCTATTTGCAACCCTCAAACTCCCTTTGATAAAACTAACCCCTTCATGCTCTTGATCTTTTCATCTCCTGGCGTACTTTGCTTGAGGAAATCCTATATTTTCTCTTAGCAAGAGTCACAAGCCAAGGTTCTTCTAAAATGGTTGGTGAAACAAAGAAGTATACAAACAAAGCCGCCTTGCTTTGCGGTATTCATCTTCTGCATGCCTGATTTTATCCAAGGTCGATTGTCGTGAAGTGCAAATCACCATAGTCATTTTCCACGCTCCCAAGAATCATGAACCTCCATGCGAATTGCATTTCACTACCCAAGCATGATAGTTCTCCTTATCGAACACCGATGGAGCTAAGACAGAGAGATTACTCAAGCGTGCTTGCATGTTCACTCAGCTTCTTTGAATGCACACTTACCTCTCAATCACTATCACAAGCTATTCTCACAACCCCTTAAGATCAAGGAAGCTCTGATACCACTATTGTTATATGAAAGGAGATGGACAAAGAGAAATAGAACTAAAAAAGGAATCTACTTATTGATCGAAAAAAATTGCAAGTAATAAAAATACAATGACTATACCTGAATTCTTAGTTTTACAAACTCCACTGGGCACACTTCAGCAACCACCTGACTCAAAAACAGATAACAACTAGTGCTCCTAAAGACTAGGACCTTCACAAAGAGGAACACAAGACCAAATCCAAGACAACAACTCTTAATTCACTAATAGAGGCTTTCCAAATAGTTGGTGCCAACATAAATTAGTACTAGCTGTGAACTCATGGTACCAAGCACAGGGGGCCTGCTTGAGGTCATAAATGGCCTTACGGAGTTTGCATACAAAGTGAGGGGAGTCTTGGTCAACAAAGCCAAGTAATTGAGACATATAAACATCCTCAGATAGTGTACCTTGCAAAATGCATTATTGATATCAAGCTGTTGAAGTGCCCAGCCTTAGCTTGCCACAAGATTGAGAATGAGGCATACAGAGGTGGGCTTGACAACCGGACTAAAGGTGTTGTGATAGTCCATGCCAGACGCTGGATTTAAAACCTTTGCAACAACATAGCTCTCATACCCGGGCAACAGAGCTATCGGGATAAACGCTAGTATAAACACTCACTTGGAACCAATGGGATTGGAAGAAGAATTCATTGGAACAAGTATCCAAGTTCCATTCTTAACTAGGCAACATACTCACCGTGTGTGGATATTGACCCGATGCCAATTTCGGGGATCTTGAGAGCTTAAGTGATAGTGGTGGGTTCAAGGTCGATGGAGGAATAGCCGAAAATGAGGTTGCTTGGTGAGATGTTTGAAAAAGTTGTTTCTGGAGCGAGTGACAATGACAGCGAGGGGGTCGGGGTTATTAGGTGGCGGAATCTGAAAGTAGGGTCAGATGGTGTGGCTGCGGGCATCGGAATGTCGGGTAGCATTGCATCACCGACCGTGAGAGGCGTAAGGAGGATCTGCAGCTGTTGTTGCCGCTGGGAGGACTGAGAAAAGACACCTATGGACACCAATGAGGCATAGTTTGAGATGATGGACGGTCAAGAGACAAATGGAGAGACTCAAAAGGAAAGATGAATTCAACAAATTTAACATGTCACCATGTTTAGATATGACCAGAAAAGGGTTCAAGACACAAATAGGCACTATGAGTAGAATGTCGTGTCATGGAATGCATTGCTTAATCGGTTGCTCAGATGGGTGATGCTGAAAAGGTTTTGGATCTGTTTGCCGAATGGCAGGACTGTAGCCACCCCAGCAAGTTTACTTTGTCTGCTGTTCTCAAAGCTTGTGAAAACTCAGGAAATTCTAAGGGTAGGCCAATGGTGTATTCTCGGCAGTTAGGATTGATTGTGAGCTTGATGAGCGATAGTTGTCTTGTTGATATGGTCACCAAGTCCGAAAGGGCAGGTGATGCACTAAAAGTTTTGCAACTTTGAAGATCCAGCGTTGCATCCCGATGCACCATCGCACGCCTCAATGCGGCACTGCAAGATAGCCAGCTGAGGCAGTTTCTAAGAGAACAGACACTCAGGCGTTGTACCAAACCAGCCTACCTCACTAAAGTTCTGCCATTGATTTGGGTGACCTATTTTATGGTGAAAGCATCCATGCTTGTGTGTGCAAGTATGGTTTTGAATATGATAATTAATACAGTTTGCAATGCCTTGATCACAATGTATATAAAAATGATCATTCAAGATGGTTACAGGTGTTTTAGGTAACAACTAAGCGGGATCTAATTTCATGGAATGCCCTCTTATCTGGATTCTATGACAATGAAACTTGTGATAGAGGAGCTAAGGATCTTCGTCCAAATGCTTGTTGAGGGTTTCAACCCAAACATGTACACATTTATCAGCATTTTATGATCTTGTTCTAGCCTTGCAGATGTAGCCTTTGGGAAGCAATTGTACAAGCCCAAAGAGTAAAGAACAGTCTTGATGGTAATGATTTTGTTGGAACAGCTCTGGTTGATATGTATGTTAAAAGCAGGTTCTTGGAAGATGCAGAAACAATTTTTAACAGCTTAATTAAGAGAGACCTCTTTGCTTGGACTGTGATTATTGCTGGTTATGCACAGGATACTACAGAGAAGGCCGAAGTGTGAAGTGGTTAAATCAGACTTCCTGCCAGTACTTTGAGGAAGTGTGAAGTGTGAAGCCCAGTGAGTCTCACTCGCCAGTAATCAGAGTAAGGCCCCATTGCAACCTAGATAGTAGAAGGCAGCCCACCCTTGGCAACAAGGTTGATCATTCCAGGTGATATGTTTGTTTGCCACGGCTGTTGTTAATATGTGAAAGAAAATCTGCATGTTAAGATGTGTTCTGCTTGTTGGCCCACCAAATGTTGACTGGACCATCTACAGAATGCAAAATTTGACAGAAATAAAACACAAGAATAAATCAACAATATACGAGACAAAGAATCGACATGCCGCTCGACCGTTCATATCCACACAAAAGTGTCGAGCCCATATGAGAAGGATTTCACTATTTTCAATCAGCAGGTTATTGTTGGTCTTATATGAAACAAGACTCATCTTTTCTTTACCGCCTTCGTTACCTAATTCTCTCACAGTAAAACATAGAATGAGATTTTCTCATTTCCAAACACCATTTAAACTCCCACAAGCCCAAAAACATCCTTCAACAAGATATATAAAAGCCTCCCAATCATTGAGAGAATTGGGCAATACCTGCAACATGCATTCAACCCCCACAACCACCTTTTTTACACATGCTTCTACATTTTTTTTTGTTGTGCTTTTGCTTCAAGACATGGTCCCTATTTATCAGCCTCCAAGGGAATCGATCCATGATATTTTGGATCTCCATGTTTCCTGTTCTAGCTCAACAAGGTAGTTGGAAGATTTTGATTTCCATATTCACCATAAAAGAATATTTGTCTTCCATAGAAATCTCATCAAATATGATCTAATATTGCTATCATATGCATGTGTTAATTATGACCTCATATCTAAGGTTTAATAAAGTCATAACTCATGACTAAGGTTTGTTAAACTATTTATCAAACACTTTCTCATCTTAATCAAATTAATAAGGACCTCACCTTGGTTTGAGGTATTTGGTCATAATTTTTTTAATAAATTAAAATGGGAACCACATAACATAGATTTCCCTAGTAAATAAGGCGAAAGAGAATTGAGTTTGCGCTAGCAGTCTCTGAATGTGTTTTCTTTTCCTCTGCATATATCCATTGAACTAAATCCCTCTCGAATTTTTCCATGGCTGCATTCGTTATTCAAATGTGACGGTAGATGCCAACCTCATAAACCCGCAGCCGCCGGTGGCAGGCCCTACCTTTGCATCGTAAGCTCTTGTGTCAGGTGTTGTGATACTTTTGACCTTTCGGTCAAATAATCCGGCAAGATAATCGCCGCCCGTTATCTTGATGGGACAGAAATTCGAACTTCCAATTCGAACTTCCCTTCCTGCCTGTAAACAATATGAATGAAGTAGGACGAAACGATTTGCAGAGAGTACTGGAGAGTGAAGGGGAAGATGAGTATCGTAAGGAGGATGAAGCTGGGCTCACAGGGCCTCGGGAGGTTTCAGCTTCAGGGACTTGGGTGTATGGCATGTCCGTTTCTACGTCTCTCCAAAGCCGGAGGAGGACATGATCGCTCTCATCCACCACGCCCTCAACTGCGGCGTCACCTTCCTCGACACCTCCGACATCTACGGCCCCTTCACCAATGAAATCCTTCTGGGCAAGGTCCTTCCATCAATTCTCTCTCTGCTTTTCATCCATTGTTACCCATTTGATTGCTTTAAGGTTTTCGGTTTCCGGGTGGGTGGGGGGTGTTGTGCAGGCTCTGAAAGGAGGAGTGAGGGAGAAAGTTCAATTGGCTTCCAAATTCGGGATTATATATGACGGCGGGGTACGCGACGCGTGCGGCGACCCGGCCTACTTGAGGGCGACGTGCGAGGAGAGCTTGAAGAGGCTGGAGGTTGATTGTATTGATCTCTATTACCAGCATCGCATCGACACTCGTGTCCCCATTGAAGTCACGGTTTGTGCCCTTTTCTTCTGTCATTCTTTGGGTATTTCTTCTGTCTGATTGGTTCTGTTTCTTGATCTCATCATCATCATCATTATCCTCTGGCTGGACTACAAACAGAAAAAATATTCATGCTTAAGAATATATACTTATGCCTCCTGCCACCTGTTCTCATTAATTACTGAAACAAAAGATTTGTAGTAGTGGCGCACTATCTGCACATTTTTGTATTTATTTTTATATGAATTTCTCTGTTTTTAGGAAATGCTTTTTATTGTAACTAATCTTCATTCTTTTTATATGCTTGTGATTAAGATGGGAGAACTGAAGAAACTAGTGGAAGAGGGTAAGATAAAGTACATAGGTCTATCTGAGGCATCTGCTTCAACAATCAGAAGAGCTCATGCAGTTCATCCCATAACAGCTGTGCAGTTAGAGTGGTCCTTGTGGGCTAGAGATGTAGAGGAAGAGATAGTCCCTACTTGTAGGTGAGGCATCTCTGAGACCAAAATACTGTTTCCAGAGCATTTAAAAGATTAATTTCTAACTAATCGGCCTTCTTATTTTCTCAGAGAACTGGGCATTGGGATCATGGTTCGAAATCTCGGCCGGTTCGGGTACGACTCGGCCGAGTCGTATCCGCCTCGAAGGTAGCCGCACCGATTCCGATACCTGATACGATATACACATAAACTCGGTACTGAATCGGAAAATCTCAGAGGAGTTAACTCGATCAAAGGAAAAACAGGATTCCACGTACCACGATTTTTAACATCGTAACAACAAATAAAAATTTCAGAGCACCAGAGATTCTTCTTCAAAAGAAGAGAAAAAATAAAAATCTGACCTTGTGACTGAGTTCTCTAACCATACGCAGTTTCTCAACAGTGAATCAAAAAAATTTCATGGGGGGATTGGGTTGTGCGCGAGGATGAAGCAAAAAGGAGGGGAAAGGGAAGGGGAAGGGGAAGGGCCGAAGGGGAAGGGGAAGGGAAGGGGCCGAAGGGCTGCGTGAGGATGCAGAAGTGAGAAAGGAGGGGAAGGGGAAGGGGAAGAGGAAGATGAAGCGAGAAAGTGGGGACGGGTAGGTTATTTAGAAAAATTGTGTATGATTATATACCTATAAATTATTTGTAATATAATACGATAAAAATATAAATTATATTGTCATTATATCAAAAATATTATTAAATTTATGCTAATTTAATTGTTACTCTAATTTTACCTTTAATTAATTTTGACTTCAAAAGGAACTAATTTAATTTTTTGTAATATTCTTAAATAAATAAATTTTATTGAATAATTTATCTTTGATAACAAAATATCATATTTATTTGAAATAATTTAGAGATAAATTTAAAGATAAACTCCATTTTATTTTCAAAAGATAAACTCCATTTTAAAGCAATATCTAAATACAAAAGATTTTTAAAATCAAATGGTAAAATACTTATATGTTTACAAAATATTATTATTGATAAATAATTTATTTTGATAAGTATAATTTTTTATATATATAAAGGATTAATTTTATAATACACATATTTATCGATTTAACTATTTAAACAGAATTAACTATAAGTATATGTGACAATTTTCTCCGAACCCAATGAAGAACCCCTGATCCAAATAAAAGGGTATAAAAAAATATTTTAGATCAAATTAAATATTAGGGTAATCGGGTTTTGAGACGAGAGTCTGGCGATTCCTATTTGTCCCCAACCCGAGTACTCGATTAAATATATAATATATGAATATAATAAATATTTATTTATATTAAAGCCACAAAGTTAAAAAACCAGATTTTGAACTTTTCTTTAAGTTTATTTTTCATGATCACAATTTTATTACTATTATATGGATAAATTATTTTTAATATTTATGATTTTCTAAAATAATTCATTTCTGCACCATTTTAATATTTTAATCATCTTATTTACAGACGGCCGATACGACCGACATACACCGCGACCCGGGATACGTCTCGAGACCGGTCCGAAATCAAGCGACCGACACCGCGACTCAACCACGATCACAGATATGTACCCTCTAGGACGTGGATTCCTTGCCTTAGGGGCCAAGGTCGCTGAGAACTTTTCAAACAATGACTCCAGAAAGGTTTGTACATATACCACATGCATTTTAATTTTTATAATATGGATTGCATTGCATTAGACCTAGTATATATATTTTGAGCATCATTGATAATTGTTGTGAATTTGACGAATTTGATCTCTTTACATGTCCATCTACGACTTGTGTCCGGAACGTATAAGCCTTATCAGTTTGAAAGTATATAGTTAGGCACCTCTATGGATTATTTTTTTCCACCAGCGCCCTTGAGACAGTTGCACTAAATTGCACCATCACTTGCATTCGTTTGGGTCCTAAACCTTCTTTAATTGGTACATAAATCGCGCTTTCTTATTCCTGTTTCTTTTCATTATGGTGTTCCAGAGGAATGTTGAACAGTGTTTTATTATTTCAATAGGAAGTTCAAATGGAATTATAAAAAAGGAGCTACTTCCTCTAATTTGTAAAGCCTAGAAGAGAAAGGAAATGAATTTTATCTGTAATTGTGTATCTAGTCTATCTTCCTTAGTGTCGCTTTCCTGACCTTGTGCTATTTTTAACTGACTTCATGGCAACAAAATACCTTTAGCCACAGTTGAAGTTCTTGTTTCCCATTGTTACAAGAGATGTGATGAGCACACCGCCTGCAAATCACACTGCATTTCTTTTCTCTGAGGCTCTTTTTTATCAGGGAAAGCTGACACCAGGAAATGGTTTTTGACTGCTGATGCTGAAACTAAGACTACTATTTGATTTGTTATTTGGATGATTTATGTTATGAAAAGGCCTCAATGCCATAACCTAGTGTTATGGTGTCACAATGCCGCAATTTCATTTGGGTTACGTTTATGTTGCTGATCAAGATCCCGTTAATTATAATCTGCTTAAGAAATTGGGCTTGGTTCCATATCATGACTCGGAAAATGTCACAAGCGCATGTATGATCTTAACCTCAGAATAAATATGTTCAGAAAGTATATCCTCTTTTATGTGGGGTTTTCAATTTTGTTACTGAAATGTTTGCTTCATATTGCAGTCACACTTACCAAGGTTCCGGCCGGAGAATCTCGAGCACAATAAAATCCTTTATGAGCAGGTTAGTGCACAGCAACAAAGGAAGGTGCACTCCATCACAACTAGCACTGGCCTGGGTCCATCACCAGGGGGATGATGTGTGCCCCATACCGGGAACTACCAAGGTTGAAAACTTCAACCAAAACATTGAGCTTTGTCTCTGAAACTAACTCCAGAGGAAATGGCTGAACTAGAATCCATTGCTTCAGCAGATGCGGTAAAGGGTGACAGATACCCGAGCACCTTTCTTACCTGGAAGGACTCAGACACTCCACCCCTAGCTTCCTGGAAAGCTTGAAGGAGACATGATCCTTTCATCAGTAGCGCTATAGTGATATATAACTCCTCATTGCCTAGTAAACTCTATGTCTTGCATTTTCTTTTCTTTTCTTTTTTTGTGTGTTTTTGGATTATCTAGAGGAGTTGGTGCATCATAGAGTGAGTTGTGTGAAGCATTTTGATCGTCTGATTTCTTGTAGATCAGAATCCTAAAGCTTGAATAAAAAGGAAGTTCACTTTCTCTCTCTCTCTCTCCATCCCTCTGTCTCTCTCTCTCCCTCCCTCTCTCTCTCTCCCCCCTCTGTCTCTCTCCCTCCCTCCCTCTCTCTCTCCCCCTCTGTCTGTCTCTCTCTCTATATACTGTTGGGAAAATAAAAAGGAGTTGATATTTCTATTTTTAGAAATAGAAAGTGAGTAATTTTAAAATACAATGTGTTGAGAATTTTTTTAGATGCATCTTGGAATGATAATAGTTTTTAAAGGGACAACTGAGATTTAGGGCTGGTTAAAATTGATAATGAGTCTGAGGTCCACATATTTAGCGTAATTGAGGTTAAGGGCATGAAATATGAATAATAAAAATATGGTCAAAGGAAATAGGGGAAATTTTAACGAATGTGCAAATGGTTTTATCCTCTCATTATTTGAATTAGATTCTGAATCAGGCTGCTGGCATGCTAGCATATTCCTGGAGCAAGGATTGAAGGGAAAAAAAAAAGAAAATTAAAAAAAAAAATTGATAAAAAGAAAAATCATCTCTATAGCTGGTCATGGATAAGATGAGTTCCTTATGATGACCTATGATATTGTTCATTGAACAAAAAGCATGTCATCCTAGCAAGATCAATTGTCTCCTGGATTAAGCTAATGTTTTTTTAAACCTACTTCTTGTCATTCTTAGCCCATAGACAGAGAAACATAAACTAATGTAAGAATTTTTATGTGGTCTACATCTAAATTATTATGTGATATTTATTTAAATATCAAAATTAATATTATAGACTAATATAATAAGACTAAAATTTTATTGGTCAAGTTTGAGTTTAATTAGCTTATGAAGATGTTCTGATGGAAAAGTAAATTTTTAATCCTATAATGAAATTCTTCATCTTTCCACTCCAAATAAGTAAATTGGCCTATCATTTAGATGCATAAGAGAAAACCTCAAAGTGAAGGGTTAAGATAGAGAAACACAATTTCTATCACACTCATTGTTTGGTCTTCTATCAGGTTTATCGTTTAATCTCCTAACTATCATACTTTTTGTTTGTTCTTTTATCATGCTTATTACTTGGTCTCTTTAAAAATTCCCTACGTTATTTTTAATAATAAAATTGTGAAAATCATATTGTTAATTCTTAACTATTATGATTTATATGCAATTAGGGTTTAATTTGTATAATAAAAAAATGACTTACAAAGAGATATCAGGAGCTCGCACCATAGTAGATGATTGAATTCCAAACAACTATAAGCGGGGTATAAGAATGGCAATGGAGCGGGTTCAAGACAAGGTAACCGTATCCTAACCCCGTCTCGTTAATGTTAATCATTTCCCAAACCCGTTCCATTTAAAAACTTAGGCGGGATGGGGTGGGTTAGGTTTATAGTGAGACATTCCCATAAAGTACCTTTTGATTATGACCCAAAAAACTGCAAGTGAATAACGAGTCATTCATATTCTTATAGTAAGCCCAATCCATTATAAATATAAAACTTTTTGTCAAAGACATCAAGGGAAAAAAAAAATTATCTCTCCCAATGAATCCAAAAATCTAGTGCGATCAATAAATGCATAATTTGCCCGGGATAGAGAGATAGATATTCGATTGGTCCGATATTGGATCATTTCATTTGCCGCTCACTCGCTTTTTTTTTGCACTAGATCGAATCAATTCATCTCAAAAGATGCAAAAGATTTTAAAAGCCTTTATTTTTTTGGCTTAAGCATTATTTTTATATTTATTATTATTATTTTTAAATAATTGTAAGACTTCAATGGTTTGCAGCAGAAATAAACCATACTTGTCGAAGTGCAGATCTTGATGACTTCAATGCTTCAAGTGAGAATCAGATCATAACTGGAGTCTGTTTCTAATGTTCCATAATACGAACACCCTTTCTATGATTGCTTGGATGATTCTCAAATGTTGAAGATTTTACTCAGAAAACATATGTTATTCACGTCTCTTTGGAAGAGACATGTCTTCTGTCAGGGGAAGCATCCAATGGGTCTTAGTTTCGTTGTTTCACATAGGCAACCCATGCCCATAACCCAACATCTCCCACTTGCCCATGATGGGCTTTTTTTATTTCACATATCATCCGAAAAACTCAAGCAGAGAGTATTATTCATATAGGTGAACGAACCGTGTGACCTGAAGCACATCGATGGTGGGAGGTAGTGCTTATTTACCCCAAGTATCTTTCATAATACACATGACTAAAAGATTCAACTCTCAAGAATCCACACACTCGCATCTCTCTACAATTACTCAACATTCTGGGTTATCGCTTTATCATGAAATAACTCCTGCATTTGCAGGAATATAAGCAAAGAATATTTTTTCTTTTGCCCTCATATCAATCAGATTTGAGTTAACTCGCTTTTCTAGGAATGCTTCGTTAAGCCGAATCATTCCATGACTATGAGATACATCCTAAGATAACCAACATCAACTCATCACATCACGATATAGTCAAAAGTCACAAAGGGGTAAGGTAAGATGAAATCCATATATAGGATTTATGGGACTCACATAGCAAAGAAGCAGGGATTCATTCTCCTGCTTCCTAGTTGGTCATCTAGCACATGCAGTGTGAAATTCATGTTATGGTGGAACATCTTTTTCTTGAAAATTGAAAGAGTGTATGCCTGCTCTAAATTATAAAAAACAAATACCATATGAGTTCCTAGTCTTGTCGTGTCCGAAAGCCAAACCTGAACTTTTGTCTCATCTCCACGATGTCGACAACAAGTTTCCTCACTAGCTTCTTTAAATAGACACATGAATGGTGGCGTAAGGCATTCATGTCGATTCAAACAGCAATCTTATCTTGATTCTCATCAAGGTGACCTAGTAAGTGATAATATGACCAAAGTCGCTCCCACTGCACCTCATTCCTCTAAATTAAGGTCTCATATCTACTCTCTCCCACAGTGCTAGAGGCGATTACTTATGTGAGGGATTCAATCAAGTCTATCGTCATACATTATTTGAATTATGCTAAACATTTTCAACATATTCACAAAAAAAAAAAAAAAACAAGTGAACCATGTGAAATGCTCTTTATCTTATTGTAAGAAGATCACAAGTGTTTTGTTCCATTCAATCACATCCTACATAAGCCTAGGGATCTCACATGCCTTACAAATGCATCCCTAGCTATTGGTTTAGTAAATGGGTATGCTACCATCTAATTGGTACGAATGTGTTTAAGAACCACTTCATTTTGCATGGTCAGATCTCTGACGAAATGATATTTAATCAGGATATGTTTGGTCTTCCCATGATATTTCCGAATCCAAGATAAGCCAATGCAAATGCATGTCACATAGTAAAAGTCACAGGCTTAAAAGCTGTTTTAACAACCCTTATGCCTTGTAAAAATCTTCTCAGCCAAATTGCTTCTTGTATCGCCAAGGAGCAAGCTACATATTATGCTTCCATCGTTGATAAGGATATACAAGATTGTTTCTTGCTACCCCATGATATTGTACAATCATTCAGCAAGAACGCATATCCAGACATTGATTTTCGTTGATTAGGATCGCCTCCCCCAATCAGCATCTGTATAACCAATCAATCGCAAATCTCTCCCTTGGTAGCACAGCACATAATTTGTTGTTCCTTTTTAGATATCTCAAAATTCTCTTCATTGCCATCTAGTGTTTTATACCCAGATTAGATTGAAATCTACTTGCTAACCCAACAACATAACATATGTATGGATGTGTGCACACCATGGCATACATCATACTTCTGATGGCACTGGAGTAAGGTACTTTGGACATTTGTTCTTTCTCTTCAGGCGACTTGGGACACATATCAAGACTAAGGTTCAAATTTCTCTCAACAGGGGTATCCATAGGCTTGCAATCATGCATATGGTAACGCTTCAACATTTTCTTTGTATATGTCTCTTAAGATAAACCCAAGAGGTGTTTTGGGATGATCCTCAGATCTTAACACCAAGTATATATTAGCCTCCCCATGTCTTATTTTGAAATTTGATGATAACCACTTCTGGCCACACATATATCAATTTCTTATCATTTCTAGCTATTAACAAGTGATCGACATATAAGGATAGTATTTAGCCTTTATCATTCTCATAGAACCGACCCAGTTCTCACTCACATAGGTGATTTCTTATGGAAGGTATTCTGCTATACCCCACTTGTCTTTAACAAGATATAAGAATTATTAAAAGCTTCATTAATTCCTATTCAATGTTGTAGGCATCACTATTCCGACATAAAGTGAACAAGTAGGGAGATTTGTTCTTCAGAGGATCTTCAATGAATCACATAAAATTCGATTGTCCCTTTGAACCTAGATCTTGGGACTTGTCGTTTAGGTTGGGCTACACTGGGCGACTCTTAGTGTATAGGCTTTAAACCCATTCCCCGATGATTTACTTACTTCGCTTCTCCGTCAAACCTTCGTTAACGAATCCGCAATGTTCTCTTTTGACCTTATGTATTCAATGTTCATAATACCATTAGAGAGAAGTTGTCTAAAGGTATTATGTCTTCGACGAATATGTCAAGACTTACCGTTATATATATGACTATGTGTTCTTCCAATTGCTGATTGACTATCGCAATGAATGCAGATAGCAGGCACATGTTGTGGCCATATCGGAATATCTTCTAAGAAATGACGAAGCCACTCTGCTTCTTCACTAGCTTTATCTAGTGCAATAAACTCAGATTCCATCGTGGATCTAGCAATGCACGTTTGCTTAGAAGATTTCCAAGACACCGCTCCACCATCAAGTGTAAATAGATAACCACTTGTGGACTTTTAGTCTGCGGCCTATATCCAATTCACGCCACAAAAGATCCTTCAAGTAATCGCTGATATTTTTAGTGTAATCCATAGTTTTGGGTGTATTTCAACAATTTCAAAACTCTAACTATTGCCTCAATGGTCCGAACTCCGAGCCATTTGTATCTATTTCAATTTTTTGACAAATAAGCTATGTCCGACGGGTACAATTCATACATACATCAGCCGCTAATCAGTTCAGGTATATTCTTATTGTGAAAGGCTTTTGCCATTATTTTGATAGATGTAGATTTACATCTACAGTGTGTTCTCATTGACTGTTATCATTTTGTTTAAATTTCTTGAGAATTTTCTCAATGTAATGTGATTGAGATAATATCAGTCCATATGATGTTTTAAAGATCTTTATCTCAAGTATAACATCGGCAACACCTAAGTCTTTCATGTCAAACTTATTTTTGAACATTTCCTTGGTAGTTTTAATGACTTCATTATTGCTACCCATGATGAGTAAATCATCAACATAGAGACAAATAATGACAAACCCATGTTCTGTGTTCTTGACATATACACATTTGTCACACTCGTTGATTTTGAATCCATTTGTCATCGTTATTAATCACACAAATTTCATGATCGCATTGTGCTTGCTTTAATCCATAAAGGGATTTAAATGTTTATTAAACTTCTTTTCTTTGACCTGGAACAATAAACCCTTCGAATATCGGGTTGTTCCACATGTAGATTTCTTCATCCAAGTCACCATATTTAAGAAAGCCGCCTTACATCCATTTGATATCTCAAGATCAGGTATAGCCGCAATAGCTAAGCAACATTCGAATGGATGATATTCGCACGTGAATAGGTATCAAAATAGTTGCCTTCTTTGCTTGTAACCTTGGATAACTCGGGGCCTGGCCTTATATTTACCAATAGATCCATCTGCCATTTTCTTCTTGAATATCCACATTTATAACTTAGAGGTTTCAACCGTGGAAGATCCACTAGTTCCCACGTATGATTTTGCAAAATGGATTCTACTTCATCGTTTATAGCTTCTTTCCAATATGGAGCTTTAGGGCTCGACATTGCTTCCTTCAAGCTTTGAGGCTCATCGTCTAACAAATACGTTAGAAAATCTAGACCAAAAGATTTGACGTTTCTAGTTCTTTTGTCATGCTAGAAATCACTCATTTATTATCTTATTTGCTAACAGATCGTATTAGTTGCATCAGTTCGACTGGATTTGTAAGGAAAATACATTTTCAAAGAAAGATGCATTCCATTGATGTAGTATTAGCATGCATATCGATAATTTACGATTTACATGAATCGAAAGCGATATGCACTACTAATATGTGCATATCGGTAACCACGATCAGCTGTTTTTGGTCTATTTTAACATTTTAGGTATAGGTACCGCCACTTTAACAAGACACCCCCACACTTTTAAATTATTTGTAAAGGTCTTCGACCTTTCCCTGACTCATAGGGATATATTAGTTTTCCTTGTGAGGTATTCGGTTGAGAGAATATAATTTGCGGAAAAGTGCTTCCCCCACAAATTTTGAGGTAGTCCAGAACTTAATAGTAATGCATTCATCATTTCTTTTAAAGTTCTGTTCTTACGTTCAACAACCCCATTTTGCTAAGGTGAATAGAGTGCAGTAGTTTAGTGTATTATACCATGTTGTGAACAAAAATCACCAAAAGGTGTTTCATATTCACCACCTATAAAACTTCTTATTACCTTGATTTTTCTATCAAGTTGGTTCTCCACCTCATTCTTGAAATGTTGAAACATTTCCAATGCCTCATCTTTACTCCTCAATAAGTAAACATAACAGTATCTTGTCAAATATCAATTAATGTAAGAAAATATTTCTTACACACACCTACCGTTTGAATAAATTTCGAGATCATGGAATGCAGATGTATTAACTCTACCGTTCACTCTTTACTGGAGATTGATTGGAAAGTTCTTTATAAGTTGGAGATTCACACAAATCTACATTTATGATTTGGATCTATTTAATTTAAGCCAAACATTCCATTTAATTAATCCTATTCAATGTATCATAATAACATGTCCTAGTCTACCATACCACACATTTGAAGATTCAAGCATATAAGGCAAAGCATTGTTCTTATTGATATTATTCTTAATAAGTACAACAGTCATTACATTCATTTTGAAGAGCCCATTGCTCATGTACCCCTTTCCTACATACATCCCATTTTTGGTGAGGATGAAGTTGTCTGAGACAAACACCAACTTGAAGCTCTTCTTAATCAACAATGATCTAGACACTAGATTCTTTAATTTACAGCACGTACAACACATCATTGAGAGTAAAATTCGTGTGATGTCATCTTCAATACTACCTTCCACTTGTCAGCATTGGAAGAAGAGGTTGCCCATAAAGAGTTGTTCTCCATTATCTATGCTCACGGTATGATAAGGCATCTTCTTGTCTGAGAGCAAACATGGTGAGTAACCTTATGTGCCACAATTCTTATTACGGCGTATTGCAATAAGTTCTTTCAGAGACTATGGCTAAGGTTCATGTAAGACATCGTCTACTTGATCCACGGTAGCGAGGCGTTTCTTCTTGGGATTCCCTTGTTCCTTCGCGACTGTAAATGGAGTCCTTAACACCGTTACTTGCAGTAGTACACGGCATATGGACACTGTGGATGCCATGAGACCAGTTATAACATGCTTCTCTTCTTGTTGTGTGGTCTTGCTATGTTCTAACATTGGTCTGATTCCATGTGCCTTACGCCTTCTTCTCAGATGCACGGTTGTCTTCCTCTATTCTCAACCTCACTATCAAGTCTTCAAGTCTCTCATTCTTAAACATCAGTTGGTATTCTTGAATTCTTTCCATAGTGGTGGCAATTTTCAATAATTGCAGCCACTTTGAAGGATTCAGCGAGAGACATCCCTTACGCATGTATGTCATGCAAAATCATAGATCTTAAGACTTGACAGTCTGGTCTGGAATCAAGCATCTTGTAGATCTAGGAATTTTCCCACTACAAACTTCTTAAGCCACATCCTGAGTCTTTTTGTCGAGTTCCCATAGTTCTCTTGCAGTATTAAAGGCGCAATACAAATTATACAGTGTGTTGTCCAAGCCATTTAGGAGGTAGTTGCGACACAAGAAATCAACATGCTTCCATGCTTCCACAGTGGCAATCACTTGCCTATTAGTTTCATTTTTCTTCAATGCGGGAGCATCCTCTTGAAGGAAACGAGCCAAATTTAAGGTGGTTAGGTAGAACAACATCTTTTGTTGTCACCTTTTGAATTTTGTCCCATTAAACTTTTCCGGCTTCCTAGCGGCTCGCGATCATTGGCGTAATGAGCGTTGGAGGAGGCCCCACAGTAGAATTAGTAGCCATTCTACTGAACCGAATTTTGTTTTCAGAAACAATATATTATAAAATGACTTAGCCAAATTTTTAATAAAACAAGTATTAAATCAAAGTGTCTACTGTTCACAGAAACAGTATCTTTAAAAATAAATATGAGCTTAGCCGTAAATATATTAAAACAAACAGATTCTTCGATTTTTACTAATTGAAACAATAAACAATATTAAAACCAAACAGATTACTGTTTTGCAGAATTGAGCAATAAAACAATATTAAAATTGATATGTAAACTGATATAAACTGATATCTGAACCGAGAGACTGATATGTAAACTGATATATAAACTGATATAAATGAAACTGATATCAGGGCGAAATCAGTAGAAACGTAAACTGATAGCAAGCATGTATATAGAAACTTATCAATGTTTAAAATAAATAGAAATCCAGTGCAGTAGTGCTTGTATTTCAGAACTGTAGTGATATCTATGTTTGGCCCATGTCTGATGCAAAAGTAGTTCTGTATTCCCAGAACTGTAGTGAAATAACTATATTACAATACGTAAATCCAGTGCAGTCGTTTTGTATTCCAAAATTGTACTGATATCTATATTTAAAATAATTAATTTGTCTTAAGAAAATTGTGTCCAACACAAGACTTGATCAGTTTCTAACTTCTGCTCCTGGTTTCTGCAAACAGGTTACAACTTTGCTTTTAAATTAATTTTCTCTTCTGTTATGTTTGAATCTGTTCCGATCAGTTTGTTCACAAACAGGTTTTTGGTTTAATACTGATATAGATTAGAGGCTAAGCTAACACTTAATCTGCAATTATGGAAGTCAAAGTAGCATAACATTATGTTACCAAGATTTTATCTCAGTATAAATTGCATTGAACTTTGATCACATGGACCTGAAACTAAGAACAGGGAAGCTCTAGTAGTGCTTCCGTCTATTTGCTTCTAGCTTATATTACGTATCAATGGGAAAATGGTGTCGATTAGTAAAGCAAATTCCAAATTTCTCAGGTATTCAAGGTGCAAACTTTTCCATACTTCAATTTCTTGATTCATTCAATTTAAGGGGTGCAAGTTTTGAAAATTTTCAGCTAGCCCATCCTCAAGTATTTTATGGGGAAAAGCTATTTTTAGTTGTAGACTAACTAGTCTAATGAGTACGGATAACAACAATGCGAGTTTTTTCGGGGTCCTACCCCGTATTACCCTTAATGTGATGGATATATGATTATGATTATCAAATTTTTTTCGGGTTTGAGATCAATGTTATTGGGGTTTTGAAGGGACGGTGCGAGTTTAGGTATTGTTTAATGTTGTCCCACCCCTTCTCATTATATAAAAATGATTTTAAAATTATTTATATTTTATATTTTAATATATAATATTAATAATTATTATTATTACAAATTTTTCATAAAGTAAATATATAATATCTTATTTATTTATAATATATATTAATTTTAATATAATAAAAATTTTAGAAGCAGGACCGGAATGGGAAATGGAATAAGTAAATATGACAGGTTGGATTGGATGGGGCCTTGACCATTCCTACTGATTTAAGATATATTCATGGGCACATAAGATCAGCTGCAGTAATTAATCTGTTTTGTGGATTGAAAGTTCCAAAGGCGATAATAGTTCAAAACATTCATAAATCAAGCTGGTCTTTGGCTTTCTAATGTTGCTATTTTCTGTTTGCCTCTGAACTAATAATAGGCATTCTGCTGGATATGGTAGAAGATACTGATCATGTAACTATCAGGCTTACTACCTTTCGAAGGCGTGCCAGAGAAGATACTCGTCCGATTATCTCGTCTCCTATTCCACGTCCCGTGGAACGGCAAGGTCCTACTGGACATCATCATCAAAGCAGCAGACACTCATATATATTTGAAGTTATTACATTTGGTTGCAAAGTTGTAGAGTTGTTCCTTGTACCACAATAGACATTTCTCCGAAGGGGTTCTAGTTTCTTACTCTTAGTTTACTAATAAAGAAAATTTAGCTAAGGTAGAAATAGTACTAAAAAACGGTGTATGTGTGGCTGATAAGTTGTTGGAAATAAACAGTTTCTTTTCTCAATAGCATTGTTGAACCTTATACCCATGTGGCCAGGATTGAAGGAAGTTGACTGTTGTGACATGGAATAGTTAGATTGAATTGCCTCATAGCTCACAGCCTGAAAATTAAGAGTAGAAACATACCATCATCGAAAACATGTTTATGAAACTGAGCTTTAAACACACCTACCTCCAACCATTGACTGACGTCTGAAACTCTAGACCACAAAAGAACCTGTTGATTTTCCCTTGCCTTACTTTTAAATATAGTGTACAGAAAGATAGATTTTCAATTAGTGAAGTATTAAGAGGACACAGGATCTGTTATAGGTTCTCCCATCCAAGAACTATGTGGATTTGGAATCATTCTACTTCAAAATTTCAAAATTCGAAATCAAGCGTTGCACACTATATTGATGGTATACGAGAAAAAGTGAATTTTCAATTATTGAAAGTATTAAGAGAGGACTGGGATCACATTTATAGGTTACAAAGTGAAGCTATGTCGTTTAGAATCATTACCACTTCAAAATTTTAAAATTCAGAAATCAAAATTTCAAAATTCAGAAATCAAACATTTCACCATTATAAATGGTTAAAATCTTACATTCTCCCACTTTGTGTGCACGTTAATCAAAATCGTTGGGTAACAAAATACATGAATCATAGAGATAGGTCCTCCAATCATGAGTATTAGCAACTATGTATCGTGTTTTGTTTGCTTCTCAAGTACTTAATGTGGTAATAAAATTTTAATGAATAAAATACTATGTTTATTCTAAGTCCAATAAGTAATATATTTTACCAGTGATTAAAGTGCGCATGAAATGAGAAAATAGCAGAGATACATAAAGTTTCATAAATTGAATTTCTACATGATCCTTGAATTTCATTACTGGCATGCTTTTAGTCAAAGGATCAACAATCATCAACTCAGTACTAATATGCTCAATGATCAATTTTTTTCCTTAACATGTTCTCTAATGACTAAGTATTTGATGTCGATGTGCTTGCTTTGACTCCCACTCTTGTTATTATTAACGAAGAACACTGTAGCTGAGTTGTCACATAAAATTTTCAATGGCCTAGAAATATAATCCATAACTCTAAGCCTAGAAATGAAACTCTTAAGCCATACACCTTGTGAAGTAGCCTCAGAACAAAAGATGAACTCGACTTCTATAGTAGAAGTGACAATCAAAGTCTGCTTGAAACTTCTTCAAGAAATAGGGCCATAATAAAAATGTTGCTAGATGTTGATTTGCGAGAATCAACACAATCAGTAAAGTTTGCGTCAAAATAGCCAACCATATGCAAGTTGTTCGTATGTTTATATATAAGTATGTAATCTTTAATTACTTTGAGATTCCTTATGACTTTCTTTGTAACTTTCGATGGTGAATACTTGATTCACTTTGATATCAGCCTAACCTTCAACTACGATGTAATATAGGAGTCCAGTACAAACTGAGCATACATAAGGCTTCAAGCTCTTTGAAGCATGAAATATTCTTCATGGATTCCCTTTTCAAAATCAATTTTCCAAGCATTATTTTAGATTTAAATTATAAGCCCTTCATAGTGGAGCAACACTTGGTGAACAATCCTTCATCAAAGGAAATATCTCTCAAAAAAATTGTTAATATAGGTTTTATGATAGACCTAAAATCTGCTAGATCTATCTTTTATCATCCTTAAATATAGTGAAGCATAAGATGTCTCACCCATATCTTTCATATCAAAGTTCTTGAGGATGAATTGTTTATCATGCATTATGCCCTTATCATTAGTTAGTAAAATGTCATATCAGTATAAAACAAGGAAAAAAGTTTTACTCCGACTGACCTTCTAGTATATGCATTGTGATCCATGGGGTTTCAACGAGCAAATCGAAATTACTCCATGGAATTTGTAATACCATTGATGAGAGGCTTGTTTCAAACCGTATATGGATTTTTTAAGCTTGTAAACCAAATGCTCACCTTCCATAGAAGAGAAACTTTCAGATTGTTTCATATATACCTCCTCTTCTAGATCACCTTTAAGAAATGTCATTTTCACATCCATTTATTGTAACTTAAGTCGAAATGTGCAACTAATGTTAAAATAATACGAAGTGAATCTTTCTTGGATATGGGAGAAAAGGTATCCGTGTAATTGATCCCTTCTTTTTGAGTGAATCCCTTACCAATGAGTCTTGCTTTTTATCTTACAATGTTGCCTAATGTTTCTTTTGGTCTTAAAGACCCATTTACAACCAATGGCCTTTGCCCCTTTAGGAAACTCTACAAGGTCTCAGACTTCGTTGCTTTTCATGGAATCTAACTTATCCTTCATGGAATTATACCACAAATTAGACTCTTTACAACTTATGGCTTGTGAAAAGTTTTCAGGATCATTTTTGGCTCAAATATCCATTCTTGTGATCATCGTAATCACTAGGAATTATCGACTTCCTTCACGAGTAGATAATCTTAATGTTGAACCACCATCTCCATGAGGAGCTTGTGGATTCGGTATTGAATTGTAAAGGTAATTCCTGAATTTGTTGATCCATTAGAAGGTTCTTAACAACTTGTAGAACTTCCAATGACGGTATAACACCAAATGGAACAGAATCTTTATAAACTATCGCCCCAATCTATCGGATGACTTGGAAGGTGAGTTTCGGTATAGTGATGAATAGGAATTAAATCCCTGAATCAATTCCTCCCATTATTCATGTCATTTTCAAGAAAATTGGGCGTTTTTATTCCGCAATCCTAGTCGAATGAGATTAATAGTAAAATCGATAACCCTTGGATGTTTCAACATAGCCAATAAAGAAACCACTAAGTGTCCTTGGGTCAAACTTCTTCTCATGTGGATTATATATTCTCACCTCAGACAGACAACCCCAAACACGCATATGTTGCAAACTCGGTTTCCAACATTTTCATAACTCGAAAGGTGTCCTTGGGATAGTCCTAGTTGGAACACGGTTTAATATATACGTTGTCATTTTAAGTGTGTCAATCCACAAAAACTTAGGAAGATTGGGGTTGGTGGCATCTCCACCGTATCTGCTAAAGTTCGATTTATTCTTTCTGCTACACCATTCTGGTGCGAAGAACCAGGCATAATGCGTTAGGCAACCATCCCATGCTCTTGAAGAAACTTTGCAAAAGGCCTAGGTGCTTGTCCATTCTTAGTATATCTACCATAATATTCACCACCTCTATCAGATCTCACTATTAGTATTTGCTTCCCGCATTGGTTCTCAACTTCAACCTTCAAGACTTTGAAGGTATTCAATGCTTCATACTTGTTATGAAGCAAGTACACATACATATATCATGAGTAATCATCCATGAAAGTGATGAAATATTTTTTACTAGACATATCCATATCTAGACAGCTTATGTCGGTACGTATGATTTCTAATATGTTCAAAACTCCTATTGGCACACTCTTCTTAGACTTGTTTGTTTGCTTACCCTTAATGCAATCTACACAAGTCTCGAGATCAGTATAATCCAAAGTACTAAGTACTCCGTCATTTTCTAATATGTTAATCCTATATATGGAGATATGAAAATCTCCAATGCCATAACATAGAAGAGTCCTCATTAATATTAGACCTCTTAGTAACAGTATGGACATGTAGAGAATTATTAGTGGCTTTATTTTCTAAGGAATTTCTATATAGACCATCTACTAAACTTTCTATTCCAATATGATTTAATTTATGAAATAAATTAAAAATATTGTCTTGAAAAGTAAAAGAAAAACCTAATGGAACAAATCTAGAAACAGAAATCAAGTTTTGTGAGAAACTTGGTACATAAAAGGTTCTTTCCAAAACTAAAACTAGCCACTACTTAGAGTTCAGAAGCATGTCCCAATGGCCTCTATATGCCAGACTCATCTTGTTTGCACGATAGGATGCTTAGCTCACTTCCCACAGGCTTCCTTAGTTTTGCATCTTATCTACATGATTATTATTATTGTTCAATTGTTGTTTATCTTCATGAACCCACACTTTTTTTAGGCTTGTTGCAATCCTATTTGGCAGCAACAAATAGGATTTACAAGCAATGAAGAAAACTAGAACTTGGAATTTAGTTGATTTTCCTCTTAGAAAATCTTTGGTGGGATGCCTATGGATTTACAAGATCAAAATAAATGGCGATGGAACCATTAGGCAGTATAAAACTCGATGCATTGGCTAAAAGCTATGCGCGAGAATATGAGTCAGTGAGAAAGACATTTGCTCAGTACTCCAACTCACATTGAACCCAGTCTTATTGCCATTGCTGCTACTAGAAAATGTAATATTTTCTAAATTGATGTAACAAATGCTTTTTTGAATGGTGACCTCTCTAAAGAAGTTTATATGCAATCACCACCTAGTTATACTCATCCACCAAACAAAGTTTGTCGTATTTGATTGAATTTAGAATAATGGTTTCACAAAAATGGCACATATATGCATTATCTTCATCAAGAGATCAGTGACTCAATTCAGCTTATTTAAGGTTTGCATGATTAGTCCTTCATTCAAATAACTTGATCATAATTTTTTTGTCTAGAAATGCATAATCCTTGTGAAAATCTAAGAGCATCAAATCGAACTAATAAATCTTCTTACTTGCATTTAAAATTTGATATCTTAAGAAAAGGTGGGGGTCATGTTGTGCCAAAGAATCTTTAATGTTGATAATATCAATTCAATAACAAAAAGATAAAATTACTCACACAAATATGCACGAGGTTTTAACTTAGTTTAGTCAATCATGCCTACATCCACGGATGAGAGAGAACCTTTCTACTATATGATAGATAATATTACAAAGATAGAATAACATACAATTGGGTTCTCGAAATATTCCATGTTTCCCCATTCCTTAACTTCATACCCTGAACCGCGAAATCCCTCACTCCACTTGGTATTCCATTCTTTCTCACATCTCTACACACCTCGTACAACATTTATAAGTTCATCTCTCTCATAACTTTTTCCCTTCATGACCCAAAATATTTATAGTGATATTCCTAACTACTTTCCTTATTCTATAAGGAATCATTGTTCTACCAAGAAACCTTTCCTTATTCTATAAGTAAGTCTAATATTACAATAATATAACGACCTAGGAATTATCTTATAAAATATTCTTTACAAATAGGAATTTATACTAATTAGGAATTTGAGACATATTCCAATAATCAGCACCTTGGATCAAATTCCATCATTGACTCCACCTTGAATTGAAATTCCTTTTGTCTTTATCTTGTGTGCTTTGTAATATTAAGTTCTTATAGAGATCTTCAATCTGAAGCTCTAACAATCCTCCCCTAGAACAAGTACCACTGGACCTTCTCTCAAATGATCATTCATCCGTCCTCTCTACCTGAGGATTTTTGTTTGGCTTCTATTGCGTTCGCTCCTGACACATGAAGGACCCTTTGACTCAGTTTGCTCTAATTTAGGACAACTCCTCTTCCTCATGGAGCAACAACATGTACATGAAGATACGGAGCACATCTCCTATTTGATAAAGCATAACATGGATTGTTGCCAACTAATTAGTGCTCACTGCCTATGTTCGACATTTGATGATTTTACCTACATGGCTAAGTCTGAACCTTGCTTTGATACCAATTACATTTGAGAGGTCAGAAAGCGAGTTCATTCCCCAATTGGGAGTAATGGGTGAAATTGAAAACTACAATCTCAAGAATATAAAGTTGATGAGGAAATTTTATTGGACACTATCACTCTTGTTTTCCATTATTGTAACTCAAACTAACAAAACCTAAATCTCCTACCAAAGTAAACTTTCCATAAACTTGAACACCTAAATATTCTCAAATACTCAAAATAGAAACTAAATATGACAACTAAAATAAAATATTCTTCAACATGATCTTGGAAACTAATATAATTCAAATAGTTTAAACCAGGAATTAGTTTCAATGGAAACCACAGCACAATAAGGATTTTAGATGGTAAAAACTCTTTAATAGAGTATGCTTTCTGATCAGTGTTTAATATACCCAAATAAATGAACAAAATTTCAATATCGCAACAAGATCATCATTTGTTTCCCTGGAAATTTAATGTTGATTTTTTGCTTTCCGGAGCTACTTCTTGGCATTCTTGGCCCATAAAAAGGGGTGAGAGCGACTTGGAAAGAGGAAGAGGTTTACTTGGACTTCCTGAGCCAGACAATATCGATTCCCTGAGTGCTTATTCTTGAAAAACGAGGGGGGGGGGGGGGGGGGGGGGGGGGGGGGGGGGCGTACACGCCTCTCCCACACCTGCAGTCTACCTCCTATATTTTCATTTGTACATCAAGCCTCCTTATTGGTTCTTAGTAACTACTAATTTTTTTGAGAAGGGTACAATAAAAACACTAATAACCATGGAAAATATATAAGACATGATGATGCCAGTAGCCTTCATGCTCCTAAGTCGTATACTTCATGTTCCGGGAAATTGAATTATTAATGCTATTAATGCTCACCCGATGTTCTATAAGTTATTTAAGTAGTTGGATGACTTAGACCTACATTTCAAGGTTCTAACTTAATAACTCAAACATTCTTGATGGAAGTGTAAGGCTATGTTTGGTTCTTAAAAAATTCGAGAGAAAATGTAAAGGAAATGTTGGGTTTAGGATTGTCCACATCTTCGTCTCAAGGGGTTTACAAGAAGATAGCTACTTCAAAGATCGAGTTTGATGAAGTGTGATGATTTATCATGAAGTCCTAGTAAGCCAGTAGTTCGGATTGGAAGCAATCATGTGGTCTGACGTACCGGACTCGAAGTGAAATAGAGACAAGCTTCATTAGGATGCAAGGTAGTCTGCAAGCTTGGAGGCCAAGTATCCGATGGGCTTGATATGATTTTTAGCAAGTGGATAACGGTCAAATCAAGAAAATCTGATCATCTAAGCTGTCAAACCAGAATTAGAAACATATCAGGTTTCTATTCTCAAGAGGATACTTGACGACAAAGTTTCCTTATCGGTAATAATTTATCTTAAAGGCAAGTCTGAGAAAATAAGGTAGAGTAAGTCATATTAGGATAATGATCAACGCATTATCAAGACTGGGAACAGTGTCGGAAAGACTAAATTTGGGGCTTTAGAGAGTTTAACCGGCAGTTTGGGAGGCTTGAAGAAGGCAAGAAGTCGGATGTCTTGAAGGAGTGCGAAGTGCGGATACCGCGATTGAGGTATTGCACGTTAAAGTTCTTTCACCCAGCAGTAATCGAGGAATGTGTTCTTTATTTTCTTCATCTTATATTGATGTAATGTGGGTTATGGGTGTGCGATGCTTTTGAGAGGGGAATGACGGGAGTTTATCTTGAATTCTACTAGGAGTGATTAGGTTTCAAGAAGGGCCGTGGGTAAAGAAGGAGTCTTGTACCACATAAGACTAATTGTAAACCTTTAATCAGATTAGTGGAAATCCTTACATCTAGGCACATCCCTATGGACGTAGGCAGTTGCTGAATCACATAAAAGATTGTGTGTTCTTTTACTTTATTGCAAAAATATAATATATATGCTTTGCACACACTAAGACAAATAGGAAAGGGGGGTTTGAACACAGAACTAGTAGAACAAGGTCACTGATCCGAACACCAAGGACTTTGACTAAAAACACTACACTTATATTTGTCAATTGGTATCCTGAGTCACTACAAGTTCGGAGTGGATCTAGGTTTCTCTACTTGATTATTTATGAATTTCAGATGGATGGAGTGAAGAGCGGAAAGTCCGTGAAATACCACTCAGACTACTTGATAATGGAAACTATACTTCTTTGGAAGATACACATGAGTACTTTCATCAAAACACTAGGAATTGAAGTATAGAATCAGATTGTATGGGATGGACCATCGACCAAAATTAAAAATGGGGAGGCGATGATAAAGCTGGAACGAGAATGGAGCGCAGAGAAAGAAAAACAGCACGAAGAAACACTTGCTCTCTCCCATTCTATTCAATGTGGTATGGATGACACGATGTTATGACTTATTGCCTCTTCAGAATTTGCAAAAGAAGCATAGGACACCCTCCAGAAAAATATTTTAGGGATCTAGATATAGAGATCTAAAGAAAGAAAAAAGCGACAGAACCTTGAAAAGGGTTCGATCTCAGATCTTGAGTGAAGAAGATCATGGAGACCAAGAAAAAATCAGTTTCTTAGGAAACTCTGCATCGTCATAACAGAAGTAGCTACTCCACAAAAAGAAAAGATGATGGAAGCAAAATCATCATATCACGAGTGGATGATAGCATTCTCATATGACAACGGATAAAATCCCATGATAGCATAGAAGGAGTGAAGTTCGGATAAGAGAACTCTCGAGTCGAAATTGCGATTGAGAAGATGGTGTAAGGCGAAGTGTCCAAATCAAGAAACCGATGTAAACGAGTGAAAGAACGCTAGATTTCCTTGAGTCGAAGCGAATGGAAGCACTTGTAAAATGACATAGTGTATTAAGAAAGATCGAAAAGAATTTTACCAGGCAGAGACGGACAAGAATGAACAAACAAAGAGTCTTAGTGTCTTCCCTTCCACCAGAAATATGATAAAGAAATAATGGTATTTCGATAGTGGTTGCTCACAACACATGACGAAAATAATTGTTTCTTAAATGACTTTCAACCATTCAGTTAGGAATGAGTGATCTTTGGGGACGGTGGAAAGGAGTTAAAGTTGTTCTTGATAATTCTAGGGTTGTCCCGAACTAAAGAATATTTTTCTTGTTGAAGGGCGATAGTAAATTTGATCGATGTAAGTCAACTTTGTGATGAAGATTTGCTTGTACAATTCACTAGGGATAAGTGTATAGTACGTAATCAAAATCATTGTCATATCATGGAAGAATGAAGGTCTTCGAACAAGCGCTACCTATTGACCACACCGGCCTTTGTATGAATGAAATGCGATAAAATCAAGGAACATGGTTCCAACGATCCGGTTATACCGATCGTATCATCACCATCATTGAACAATCAAAATTGAAGACATCAGTTGAAAGTCATTGTCATATCATGGAAGGGCAAGGGTCTTCAGACAACTGCTACCTACTGACCACTACCAGCCTTTGTATGAATGAAATGCAATCAAATCAAGGAACACGGTTCAAACAGTCCAGACATGCCAGTAGTAGTGTCATCTCCATCATTGAACAATCAAATCGAAGACATCCAGATTTGAAAGCCAAACCTGATCATATGAGTAGTCCTGGAAAGTGGGGAACGCCACCACGCGCTTCTGCACGAGTTTTGACTAAGTCTGACAAATTGTCTTGAAATTACTCCACATAGATCTAATAGGCACTATGGCAAGTGAAAGCATTAATAGGAAAAGATTTATCTATGTAAGCGATTGTATTACCACGATCCAATCTCTGCAGCGAAGCAGTCCTTGAACTAGAACTCTCGCAACCCCTTATGCTTGAGTCTAGAAAGGGATGTCGATCGAATGAGAGCAGGGGAGATTTACATTGGGTATTATACAACAGGGGGATCATGTCAAGTGAGAATTATGCTAGTGATAGAATCACCCAATGAGAAGGAAGGCTTCTTCTCTCTAGGAGGGTTAAAAAAAATCCTTCATTAGTAAGACACCTTTCAAAGAGTAAAAAGAATGAAGAATGTCCCTTAGGATTCCCAAGAATGTTTCGGTTTGTGAAAGAAGCCTCCTCTTCTCAATAGAACGCCTGGGTAGCCTTGTGACTTTAAAGGCCCACTTGAATCTACCATCTCCTCGGTCCCCCCAATTCTAGCCTTAAAAAAAAAAGGGGGGGGGGGGGGTGGGAGGAGATAGAATGATACAAGGGAAGAAAATTAATTTTTTTTAATTCCTTCACATTGTATATGGCTGAGATGTAAAAAGGGTTGTCCATCAATTGAAAAGAAAATCTTCATTCCAAGTGTCAAGTACCTCCTGCCTATCTTCTTTAGTGCATCTTTTTGTCTCATTCTTCAAAAAGCATTATAGTCGGATACATAGTCAAAGGGGGAGATTGTTGGGTTTGAGATTGTCCATATCTTCATCTGAGGTTCTAAAAGAATATATTTACTTGAGGAGATCGATTTCGTGAAGATTTAATGGTTTAAACATGAAGTCACTAGAAAAGCCCGCAGTAGTTCGGACTAAGGCAACTTTACAACATTGGGACATGCCAGTCTCATAGAGTCCGATCTAGAGTCGGGGCGCGTGGAATGCAGAGTCGGTTGGAACCTTGGAGCTAAGGTATGAGGGCAAGGCTGGGATTGTTTAGGAAGTGGATAAAGATCAAATCAAGAGGATTTGATCATCAATGCTATCAAACTAAAATTAGAAACAAATAAGGTTTCTATCTAAATAGGATACTTAGGCACCAAGTTTCGTTATCCCACTGGGATAGCTTAAAGGAAAGTTTAGAAAATATAAGGTAATGTTGGAGTCATATTAGGATAATGATCCAACTTTATTAAGACTTCCAGGACCTAATTACAAAGGCTATAAATTCAAGACTTTGAAAGTTGCTCATCATGGACTTCACGAGTATAGAATGAGGAAGAACAAGCAAAGTCCGGATGTGTTGAAGGAGAGCGGAGTGCAGATACTCAGTGAGATATCACACGTTAAAAGCCTTTCACTTTGGGTGAAGGTGATGTTTTAAGTTCTTCATCTTATATATAATGTAGGTATGGATGTGCTATGATGTAGAGGGTGTGAAGGAGTTAGTCTGAGATTCTACTATGAGTGATTAAGTTGAAAGATTAAGAGTAGGTAGAGAGGGAGTCAGTACCACATAAGACTAATTATAACCTTGAATCAAATCAGTGAAAATCTTTGTATCTAGGCACAACCTTGTGGGCAGACAGTTTCAAACCACGTAAATATTATTATGCCTTGTTGCTCACGCATATATTTTATATTTAACCTGCACACACTTTGTCCCACAAGCGAGTTAGACTCATCGCACTCTGCGTCTGAACTTTTACACAGTCTGACATTAGGAGCGGAGTGTTGAGACCACACACTTATATTTGTAATATTTAAATTAATCTTTTTATTTTTCTTATTTTTTCCTTTTTCTTGGTAGATTTGTAGAGGAACACTTCCTTCTCTAATTCATTCCACCCGTATAATTTCTTTCCTATCAAAATGCTATACACTTTTATACTTTGAATTCCTTTTCCATCTTTCTATTTAGTTAATTCAATAATTTTTTTTTTATTGTCTTGCTAAATGAAACTCTATTTCTTAGTTTTCTTGACTATAAATTTTACAAAATATTAAGATGTTCGTGAGGTTTTGTACCTTCCTTATATTTTTCAAGTCAGACATAACCTACAATTTTTTATTTGAAAAAACAAGGTATTTCAATTGCATTAATGAGTCAATCAAACATTGAAAAGCTTTGTCAACTATCACGTGGGAACTCTTCCGTACAAATATATGAAAATTTTCTGTTCCTTTCAAACCCACCAACCATCCAAATTAAAGACCCTCCATCTCTTCAAACTCTTCCTCTCTTTATAAACCCAACTAGAAAGCCAAAGTCAAATGAATAGAAGAGAAATGAATAACTTAGCATTTCCTATTTTCTTGACTCAGAATCCTAATCTTGCTTCCCATAAATTTCTCTTTTTTCTATCTACCCACCTATCAAGATCAGAAATGTTTAGGAATGTTAATGGGATAAGTTACACAAATGTTCATGATGTTTGGTCATATGTCTAACTTGACCCTCAAACTTTTTTTGATCCAATGCTGCTCTTAACATTTGTTCCATAGCTTAAATCTGTTCATGCCATCAACGGAGTGAAACGGATATTAAGAGTAAACGGGCGTCTAGCATGTTGAGTATGCCATTGTTGGCTTCATTTGTTGACGTTTGTTTAATTAATATTCACTCGTGCCGATGAACATATTTGTTCACGAAGCAAGCGTTATAAGGCGGCATTAGACTCAAAAAAGTTTGAGGCAAGTGACATATGACCAAAGATCATGAACATTTATGCTAGATGTCAATGGATTCGCCCTCTGTTTATTAAATATACTTCTAGCCTTAATAATATCATGTTGAAATGAGCTTGGGAAAAAAATGGTAATCAATTTAGCATTGTTAATGTTAAAATAGGCATGTCAAATAAACCACTATTGAGTTGATTTAAAGGAGGCCTTTTCAAAAAAAAAAAAAAAAACAAAGAGGCCAATTCTTTTAGGCACACTCACTCTATTGAAATCAATGTTAAGCATTCTATCCAAACAAATTAGTCTGTCTTTTGTGTTAAGAATTCCAGTTCAACCGTATGATAATTATAAATTTTTGTTCTTGTATTTCAAATTAATTTAATATCTCTATATGATGTTTGATTTTAGATTTTTTTAAAACCACAAAGAACACAGAAATCACGTTTGGTTCCTATTTGATTCTTTTTTTTTTAAAGCATTGTCAGGCAAATTTTTGAAAACAAAGGGAATATCATTTTGTGTTTTCCTAAAAACTTTTCTTGTTCTCTTAATTTAGTGTTTCCATGTTTTGTGTTTTCATAACAAAAAGAAACTAAAACCATTCTACATGTTTTCCTTGTTCTCCCTTATTTTAAAACAAAAATATTTTTAAATTGTAACCAAATAAGCCCAATTTAAATAAAAGAACATTTTCAAAAAGAACATCAAAATGATGTTATCTTTGTTTTTCCTAAGAATAGTTTTCAAAAGCGTAGAGAAACGATTTTAAATTATTCTAGCTTGATTTTAAAAACAATGCAAAACAAGCCTTGATTTTCTCATTTCTTGTTTTTCTCATAAAAATGAAGAAGTAATATAATTAGAAAAGTCTTGGACTTTTTCCATTCGAGATTAAAATTCATGTTATCCAAAGATCCGCACCATGCTGCACGTTTTAGGACTTGGCAGCTCTGTAAAGGTTATAAAAACAGGGGGCGTAGTCAACCCTCATTTTATCACATGCACAAGAGGTTTCTCACTCTTCCATTCTCTCTCTAGATACTTAAATTGATATAGTTGGGAGACTCGGATAATGGGAAGGTGTTTAAAGTGTTGTTTTTTATGCTTTGTTAGTACTTTATTTATTGTTTTTAATGAATACATGGTTGCCATTGATAGAAGCAAGAATCGTGTATTCCTCCACTATTCCAGGTGCGAACTTTTCCTTGTCTCTATATCATTCCAAGGTAGTATATAAATGGCCAAATATAGTATTTGTCTAAAAAAGCATGCAAAATGTTAATTATTTTTATATAATTACTTGAAATTTATATTTTATAAACTTGGGTCCATGCTTCATGGTTTTTCTTTTCTTTTCTTTTTATATGGAAGTATGAAACATAGTTTTCCATAACAAAATTAAGGACAAAAACTCTTACTTTTCATTAAAAAGAAATATTTTGAGAATCGACAATCATCATGTGCTTCTTCGAAAAGCATTGTAAGTGATTTTTAAATTTTGTTAAATACTTTTTGCTTTTCTTTTAAGAACATTCTCCATGCTATGAGTGCTTAACATTTTCCTACATCTTATATTATATATAAAAATATATGAAAAAACATTATTTTCTTGTTTTATCGTTATTGTAAGTGATTTCTAAGTTTTGTTTAGTGCTCTTTTCTATCTAACATTACTTTCTTGTTCTGGCTCTTATTGACAGAGAGACAACTACGTTCCGGAGATGGACCTACAGCCCCTGCGGCAAAATCTTCAATACATATTGATTATAAGAGATGCTTCAACATAAGTCTCAGACAGACTCTTCCCTAGCTCTATTATTAATTTCGAAATGATCATTTACTATGTGGTCAGTGTTATCATAAATAATTGTGTTACCTTCTGCATAAGATGGTGCTTTCATCCCAAAGACAAAAATAAAAGATTAGCTTGGGTTGGAGAATATTTTGTTATAAATGCTTATATTGATGTAATTTGGGTTATGGGTGTCGCGATCTTTTGAGAGGGGAATGAAGGAGTTCATTTTGAATTCCACTAGGGATGATTAGGTTTGAGAAGAGCCGTGAGTAGAGAGAATGCCATCTGGCAATAAGAATAATTGTAAGCATGAATTAGATTAGTGAAAATCCTTAAATCTAAACCTGTCTCGTGGATATAAGCGGTTGTCGAACCACGTAAAAAGATTATATTATTACTTTACTTTATTGCAAATATTTCATATATACTATGTACACACTAATACATACGAAGCAGAGTTTGAAAAATCAATATTGACGATATTTAAATTATATCATGTGTCGGTGAAGGTGAATACGATATATTATGATGGATAGTTAACGAAATTTTGGAATTTTTTTTGTAATTATCGGTGATATTTTGAATTTAAAGTCAGACGAAGTTATAGTCCAAGCAAAAGTTGTGACGAAACACATTTATATATGATGAGCAAAATAGAAAGAAAAGTAGAGGAAAAATAGAAAAAATAAATAAATTTAAAATCCAACGTATTAATATTTATTTATTTATTTATTTTAATTGATCAATATAAGCTTAAATAATTTTAAAATATGTAAGTTTCTAAGTAAATATATGATTTTTTTTTTATATATTAAACAGTCAAATATAAGAAAATAATTTTTTAGCCTTTTTCAGAAACCAAACACAACCTAAGTATCCAAGACGGCAAAAAGAAAAAAATTGGAGCATCAATGTCAGCTAATCCAGGTTGTTGAATTACTTCAGTGACGGAGGAAGACCGGCAACAGATAGTTCAAGGGGCCATTAAATATGTTCACTAGAAAGAGACTTATCTCTATATATAAATTGCACCAACTTGCTGCTTACACTGGGGGACACATAAATTAAGAATGGGGAAGTTCTTTACCAGTGCTTTTGTCTATATTTTGCTTTTAGCTTATATGGCATTATTGATGGGGACGTGGTGTCTGCTGGTGGAAGCAAGAATTCCCAATTTCTCAGCTATCCAAGGTACAAACTTTTCCATGCTTCAATTTCTTGATTCATTCAATTTAATGGGTGCAAATTTTGAAAATTTTCAGCTAGCTAGCCTATCCACAAATCCTTTATGGGGAAAAGCTTTTTTAAGTTGTAGACTAAGGTGGTGTTTGTTTGTTTCTTATCTTTGAATATAATTTTTTTAATTTAATGTTGAATAATCTTATGTAGCATTAAATATTAAGTTGTTTGTTTTTAATAATATTAAATATTAAGTTGTTTGTTTTAACATTGGGTAGTAATTAGGGATATGATGAGACCGGATTATTTCGGGTTCGCGTAGCTAGCCTTAATGGGGCAGAGTTTGATTTAATTGTAATCGAATTTTTAGGGTTTGAGTTTATTTTAAATATGAGAGCGGGTTTAGAAACGATTCGAATATTGTCACTTATTACCTTGATTATATTTTAAAAATAATTTTTTATTATTTTATTTTATACTTTAATATAAATAATAATAATAATAATCATTAGAATGTTTTTTAATAAATAATTTATAAAAATTCATAATTTTTTTTATTTTTTATGAAATATATTAATTTTAATATAGTAAAAAATAAAAACAAAAAATCAAATATAAACGGGACGGTTTAGGAATTTTCCCATCACTTTAGTTTAATTCTAACCCAAATGAGGCAAGTTTGAGAATTGAAAAAATAAACGAGGCCCGGTCGGGTAGGCGCCCGATCTAAGCCATACATTGTCATCCTTAGTAGTGTGTATTGTAATACTTTTTGTATTGTGCAATGATGGAGTTATTATTGTTTTGGTGGAAAATGTTTTACGAGATAGAAAAAGTAAAATATTTTCACTTTTACGATGACTTTTTAAAAAAATTGCAATAAGTGCATTGAAAAACTCAAGCAGAGAGTATTATTCATATAGGTGAACGAACCGTGTGACCTGAAGCACATCGATGGTGGGAGGTAGTGCTTATTTACCCCAAGTATCTTTCATAATACACATGATCAAGTATGATTCAATCCCTCAAGAATCCACACTCAGATCTCTCTTACAATTACTCAATATTCTAAGTTATTTCAAGCTTTATCAAGTGAAATAACTCCGGTCGGTGAATATAAGCAAAGAATATTTTTTCTTTTGCCCTCATATCAATCAGATTTGAGTTAACTCGCTTTTCTAGGAATGCTTCGTTAAGCCGAATCATTCCATGACTATGGTATCTAAGATAACCAGCAGCATCAACTCATCACATCACGATATAGTCAAAAGTGCAAGGGGTAGGTAAGATGAAATCCATACCGCTAGGATTTATGGGACTCACATAGCAGACGAGGATTCATTCACAGCCTAGTTCAGTCATCTAGCATGCGTGTGAAATTCATGTTATGGTGGAACATCTTTTTTTCTTGGAAAATTGAAGAGTGTATGCCTTGCTCTAGAATTATAAAACAAATAACACCATATGAGTCTTAAGTACTTGTAAACAAAGCGTCAAACCTGGAACTTTTGTCTTTACATTCCACGATGTTGGACAACAAGTTTCTCACTCAGTTTCCTTTAAATAGACACATGAATGGTGGCGTAAGGCATTCATGTCGATTCAAACAAAGAATCTTATCTTGATTCTCATCAAGGTGACTGATAGTGATAATATGACCAAAGTCGGCTCCATTGCACCTCATTCCTCTAAATTAAGGTCTCATATCTACTCTCCGCAGTGCTAGAGCGATTACTTATGTGAGGATTGATCAAGTCTATTGACATACATTATTTGAATTGTACTAAGCGACATTTTAAACATATTCACGAAACAAAAAAAAAAAAAAAAAACAAGTGAATCAGTTAAATGCTCTTTATCTTATTGTAAGAAGAACACAAGTGTTTTGTTCCATTCAATCACATCCTACATGGCTTTGGGGATCTCACATGCCTTACAAATCGTCCCCCAGCTATTGGTTTTATTAAATGGGTATGCTACCATCTAATTGAGTACGAATGTGTTTAAGAACCACTTCATTTTGCATGGTCGGATCTCGGCCAGTATTTAATCGAGGATATGTTTGATGTACCCATGATGTTCGAATCCCTTGGCATAAGCGATACGGCCATCTTTGTCACTTAGTAAAGTCACGGGCTTAAAAATTTGTTTATGACCCTTATGCCTTGTAAAAATCTTCTCAACCAAATTGCTTCTTGTATCGTCGAGGAGCAAGCTACATATTAATACTTCCATGGTGATAAGGATATCTGAATTGTTTCTTGCTACCCGTGATGTTATGCGATCGTTCGGCAAGGCATGTCGGACATTGATTTTTCGTTGATTAGGATCGCCTCCCACATTCGACATCGTATAGTAATCAATCGCCGATCTCCTTGGTAGCCTGACCGCAATTTATTGTTCCTTTTTTAGATATCTCAAAATTCTCTTTACTGCCATCCAGTGTTTTATGCCTGGATTAGATTGAAATCTGCTTGCTAGCCCAACAACATAACATATGTATGGATGTGTGCACACCACATGGCATACATCATGCCGATGTTGCCCCGGAGTAAATTGCTGGACATTTGTTCTTTCTCTTGGTGACTTAGGACACATATCAAGACTAAGGTTCAAATTTCTCCAGCGGGGGTATCCGTAGGCTTCGCGATCATGTGCATATGGTAGCAACTAACATTTTCTTTGTACATATGTCTCTTAAGATAAACTGAGAGGTGTTTTGGCGATCATAGGATCTTAACGCACCAAGTATATGTGGCTGGCCCTCCCCCATGTCTTTCATTTTGAAATTTGATGATAACCACTTCTTGGTCACATATATCAATTTCTTATCATTTCTAGCTATTAACAAGTGATCGACATATAAGGATAGTATTTAGCCTTTATCATTCTCATAGAACCGACCCAGTTCTCACTCACATAGGTGATTTCTTATGGAAGGTATTCTGCTATACCCCACTTGTCTTTAACAAGATATAAGAATTATTAAAAGCTTGGCTTACCCTATTCAATGTTGTAGGCATCACTATTCTGATTATAGGAACAAGTAGGAGATTTGTTCTTCGTAGTGATCTTCAATGAATCACATAAAATTCGATTGTCCCTTTGAACCTAGATCTTGGGATCTGCAGTCGGTGAGTTAGGTTGCCATTACGCGACTCACTTTGAATGTATAGGCTTTAAACCCATTTCCCCTCGATGGTTGCTTACTTGCTCTGCAGTCGAACCACCTTTGGATTCTTGAATCCATGATATTTCTCTTTTGATATATGTATTCCAATGTTCTGTACCATTAGAGAGAAGTTGTCTAAAGGTATTATGTCTTCGACCAATATCTTCAGAGACTTCTTAGATTATATGTATGACTATATGTTCTTCCGATTCTTGATTGACTGCTCGCGTGAATGCGAGATATGGGGCACATGTTGTGGCCATGTCAGATATCTTTAAGAAATGATGACCACTTTCTGCTTCTTCACTGGCTTTATCTGGTGCAATAAACTCAGATTCCATCGTGGATCACAACGAGAAATACGTTTGCTTAGAAGATTTCCAAGACACGCTCACCATCAGTGTAAATAGATATTAACCACTTTGTGGGCGATCTTTGGTGTCGGATGCTCCGATTCACGTCGCGTTATCCTTCGAAATCTTGTTGGATATTTTGAGTAGTCTACGATCCATAGTTTTGGGTGTATTTCAAATACCTCAAAACTCTAACTATTGCCTTCCAATGGTCTGAACCTGGATTACTTGTGTATCTACTCAATTTTTTGACAGCGTAAGCTATGTCTGGACGGGTACAATTCATGACATACATCAGGCTGCCAATTGCTTGTGCATATTCTTATTGTGAAAGGCTTTTGCCATTATTTTTGGATAGATGTAGTTTGCATCTACGGTGTTCTCATTGGTACACGCTATCATTTTGTTTAAATTTCTTGAGAATTTTCTCAATGTAATGTAGATTGAGATATGCTCCCGATCCACATATGATGTTTTAAAGATCTTTTTTATCCTCAAGTATAACATCGGCAACACCTAAGTCTTTGCATATCGAGCTTATTTTTAATTTCCTTGGTAGTTTAATGACTTCATTATTGCTACCCATGATGATAAATCATCAGCTTTTTATAAGAGACAAATAATGACAAACCATGTTACGTGTTCTTGACATATACACATTTGTCACACTCGTTGATTTTGAATCCATTTGTCATCGTTACCTTTGTCAAATTTCTCATGCGGCCGCATTGGTGCCCTTTAATCCATAAAGGGATTTAACAAGCCCGAAGCGAACTTTCTTTTCTTGACCTGGAACGATAAACCCTCGATCAGATTTGTTCCATGTAGATTTCTTCATCAGTCACCATTTAAGAAAGCGTCTTTACATCCATTTGATGTATCTCGAAGATTGTGTATAGATTTGCGTGGCTATTAACACATTCGAATGGATGATATTCTTATTCTTGTAGTGAATAGAGTATCAAAATAGTTTAAGCCTTCTTTTTGCTTGTAACCTTTGATAACGATCGCCTTATATTTATCAATAGATCCATCTTGCTTTCATTTAACTGCTTGAATATCCATTTATATCTAGAGTTTTGAACTTTGGTGGAAGATCGCTAGTTCCCACGTATGATTTTGCAAGATGGATTCTACTTCATCGTTTATAGCCTCTTTCCAATATGGAGCTTTAGGGCTCGACATTGCTTCCTTAAAGCTTTGAGACTCATCTTCTAACAAATACGTTAGAAAATCTAGACCAAAAGATTTTGACGTTCTAGTTCTTTTGCTGCGTCTAGGAACATCATCATCTTGTTGGTCTTTACTCGCCTGTGCGCATTATCATGGGATTCGTTTACTTGAGTTCGACTCTGTGTGGATTTGTAAGGGAAATACATTTTCAAAGAAAGATGCATTCCTTGATTCGATAATAGTATTAGCATGCATATATCGATAATTTTGATTTATGAATCGGCGATATACACTACTATTATAATGCATATCGATGAAAACACGATCAAGCTGTTTTGGTCTATTTAACATTTTAGAGTATAAGTCACATACTTTAACAAGACACACTTTTAAGTATTTGTAAGGTCTTGACCTTTCACAACTCATAAGGGGGATATATTAGTTTCTTGTGAAATTATTCGGTTGAGAATATAATTTGCGGAAGAATTGCTTCCCCGAATTTTGAGGTAGTCGAGGAACTTAATAGTAATGCATTCATCATTTCTTTTAAGTTACGTTCTTACGATTCAACAACCCCATTTTGCTAAAGGGTGAATAGAGTCTTGAGTAGTTTGGTGTATTATGCATGTTGTGAACAAAAATCACCCAGGTGTTCATATTCACCACCTATAAAACTTCTTATTACCTTGATTTTCCTCGAGAGTTGGTTCTCCACCTCATTCTTGAAGTATTTGAAACATTTCCAATGCCATAAATCTTTACTCCTCGATAAGTAAACATAACGGTATCTTGTGCAGTAATCAATTAATGAAAATAATATTTCTTACCACCTCACCGTTGAATAAATTTCGAGATCATAGATATACGAGATGTATTAACTCTACCCGTTCAACTACTTCTTTCAATTGATTGGAAAGAAGTTCTTGTAATTTAGATTCCACACAAATCTCACATTTATGATTTGGATCTATTATTTTAAATTTAAATGAGTATTCCATTTAATTAATCTCGCAATGTATCCATAATAACATAATCTAGTCTACCATGCCACATTTTGAAGATTACAAGCATATAAGTAACGTGTTCTTATTGATATTCTTAATAGAATACAATAGTCATTACACATTCATTTTGAAGAGCCCATTGCTCATGTACCCCTTTCCTACATACATCCATTTTTGGTGAGGATGAAGTTATGCAGAGAACGAACACCAACAGCTCTTCTTAATCAACAATGATCTAGACACTAGATTCTTTCGAATTTCTGGCACATGCAACACATCATTGAGAGTAAGTTCGTCGCCCAATGTCATCTTCAATACTACCTTCCCTTGGCCTTCAACATTGGAAGAAGAGGAGTTGCCCATAAAGAGTTGTTCTCCATTATCTATGCTCTGGTATGATGAGAACATCTTCTTGTCTGAGCAAACATGATGAGTAGCCCTTGTGTCCACCCACCATTCCTTGGTATTGTTGCCAATGAAGTTCACCTCGGAGACTATGGCTAAGAGGTTCATGTCTGAGACATCGTCTACTTCAGTCACATTGGCTTGAGGGCGTTTCTTCTTCGGATTCCCTTGTTCCTTGCGACTATGACAGTCCTTAGCACGAATTGCCCTTGCTTGTTGCTACATGCTTACTTGCCTTGGAGCTTTCGTAGGACCTTGCTTAGGGCCGTTATACTTGTGCTTCCTCTTCTTGTTATTGTGGGAGGTCTACCCTTGTTCCATAACATTGGTCTTGGATTCCATGATGCCCTTGCCTGCCTTCTTCTCAGATGCCTCTAGTTTCTTCCTCACATTCTCGATACCTCACTATCAGAACACAAAAGTCTCATTTCCGCCTAAGCTTATGGGTGGGTAATTCTTGAATTCTTTCCGTAGTGGTGGCAATTTTAATAATTAGAGCCACTTTGGAAGAAAGTTCAGCAGGGAACATCCCATACACGCATGTATGTCATGCAAAATCACTTATAAATCTTGAACTTGGCTGATCACAGTCTTGGAATCAAGCATCTTGTAGTCTAGGAATTTTCCCACTACAAACTTCTTAAGCCCTGCATCCTCAGTCTTGTATTTTTTGTCCAAGGATTCCCATAGTTCTCTTGCAGTATTAAAGGCGCAATACAAATTATACAGTGTGTTGTCCAAGCCATTTAGGAGGTAGTTGCGACACAAGAAATCAACATGCTTCCATGCTTCCACAGTGGCAATCACTTGCCTATTAGTTTCATTTTTCTTCAATGCGGGAGCATCCTCTTGAAGGAAACGGGCCAAATTTAAGGTGGTTAGGTAGAACAGCATCTTTTGTTGCCACCTTTTGAATTTTGTCCCATTAAACTTTTCCGGCTTCTCTCCATGACTCACAGTCATTGGCGCCATAACAGGCGTTGGAGGAGGCCCCACAGTAGAATTAGTAGCCATTCTACTGAACCGAATTTTGTTTTCAGAAACAATATATTATAAAATGACTTAGCCAAATTTTTAATAAAACAAGTATTAAATCAAAGTGTCTACTGTTCACAGAAACAGTATCTTTAAAAATAAAATATGACTTAGCCAAAATAAAATATATTAAAACAAACAGATTATCGTTTTTGCATAATTGAGCAATAAAACATTATTAAAACCAAACAGATTACTGTTTTGCAGAATTGAGCAATAAAACAATATTAAAATTGATATGTAAACTGATATATGTAAACTGATATATGTAAACTGATATCAGAACCGAGAGACTGATATGTAAACTGATATATAAACTGATATAAGTAAACTGATATCAGAACCGAGAAATCGAGAAACCGAGAAACTGATATGTAAACTGATATGTAAACTTATATATGTAAACTTATATCAATATTTAAAATAAATAAATCCAGTGCAGTAGTACTGTATTTCAGAACTGTAGTGATATCTATATTTACAATACGTAAATCTAGTGCAGTAGTTCTGTATTCCAGAACTGTAGTGATATTTATATTTACAATACGTAAATCCAGTGCAGTCGTTTTGTATTCCAAAATTGTACTGATATCTATATTTAAAATAATTAATTTGTCTTAAGAAAATTGTGTCCAACACAAGACTTGGTGATTTCTAACCACGCTCTGGTTTTGCAAAACGAGTTACAACTTTGCTTTTAAATTAATTTTCTCTTCTGTTATGTTTGAATCTGTTCCGATCAGTTTGTTCACAAACAGGTTTTTGGTTTAATACTGATATAGATTAGAAGACTGACTAACACTTAATCTGTAATTATGGAAGTCCAAGTAGCATAACGTATGTTTACCAAAAAGAGATTTTTATCTCGATTATAAGAAGTGCATTGAACTTTGATCACATGGGACACAAACTAAGAATGGGGAAGCTCTCTAGTAGTGCTTCCGTCTATTTTTTGCTTCTAGCTTATATTGCATTATCAATGGGAAAATGGTGTCCGTTGGTAGAAGCAAGAATTCCAAATTTCTCAGGTATTCAAAGATTCTAAAACTTTCCCATGCTTCAATTTCATGATTCATTCAATTTAAGGGGTGCAAGTTTTGAAAATTTTCAGCTAGCCCATCCTCAAGTATTTTATGGGGAAAAGCTATTTTTTAGTTGTAGACTAACTAGTCTAATGATACGGATAACAACAATCTGCAGTTTTTTAGGTTCTACCCCGTATTACCCTTAATGTGATGGATATATGATTATGATTATCAAATTTTTTTCGGGTTTGAGATCAATGTTATTGAGGTTTTGGAAGGGCCAGTCACGAGTTTAGGTATTGTTTAATGTTGTACAGCTATAAATTTATATGAAATGATTTTAAAATTATTTGTAATTTTATATTTTTAATATATAATAGTATAATTAGTAGTAATACAAATTTTTCATAAAGTAAATATATAATATCTTATTTATTTATAATATATATTAATTTTAATATAATAAAATTTAAACGGGACCGGAATGGGAAATGGAATAAGTAAATGTGACGAGGTTGGATTGGATGGGGCGCCCAGAAAGCCATTCCTACTGATTTAAGATATATTATCATGGGCACCATAAGATCAGCTGCAGTAATTAATCTGTTTTGTGGATTGAAAGTTCAAAACGGGCAATAGTTCAAAACTTATTCGCCGTCATGGTCTTTGGCTTTCTAATGTTGCTATTTTCTGTTTGCCTCTGAACTAATAATAGGCATTCTGCTGGATATGGTAGAAGATACTGATCATGTAACTATCAGGCTTACTACCTTTCGAAGGCGTGCCAGAGAAGATACTCGTCCGATTATCTCGTCTCCTATTCCACGTCCCGTGGAACGGCAAGGTCCTACTGGACATCATCATCAAAGCAGCGAAATCAGACACTCATATATATTTGATTGACCACATTTGGTTGCAAAGTTGTAGAGTTGTTCCTTGTACTACAATAAGACATTTCTCCGAAGGGGGTTCTGGTTTTCTTACTCTTAGTTTACTAATAAAAGAAGAAAGGGTAGCTAGGTAGAAATGAAGTACTAAGAAAACAGTGTATGTGTGGCTGATAAGTTGTTGAAATAAACAGTTTCTTTTCTCAATAGCATTGTTGAACATATACCCATGTGTAGGATTGAAGGAAGTTGGCTTTGTTGGTGACATGGAATATGATTAAGATGAATTGCCTCCTGCTAAAGCTCACAATACAGGGAAATTCAAGAGTAAGAAACATACCATCATCGAAAACATGTTTATGAAACTGAAACACAAACACACCTACCTCCAACCATTGACGTCTGAAACTCTAGACCACAAAAGAACCTGTTGATTTTCCCTTGCCTTACTTTCTTAATCCATAGTGTACAGAAAAAGTGAATTTTCAATTAGTGAAAGTATTAAGAGAGGACACAGGATCTATTTATAGGTTCTCCCATCAAGAACTATGTCGTTTCTGAATCATTACCACTTCAAAATTTCAAAATTCAGAAATCAAACGTTGCACCACTATATTGATGGTATACAGAAAAAGTGAATTTTCAATTAGTGAAAGTATTAAGAGAGGACTCGGGATACATTATAGAGTTATAAAGTAGTATGGATTTGAATCATTACCACTTAAAAATTTTAAAATTCAATCAAAATTTCAAAATTCAGAAATCAAACATTTCACCATTATAAATGGTTAAAATCTTACATTCTCCCACTTTGTGTGCACGTTAATCAAAATCGTTGGGTAACAAAATACATGAATCATAGAGATAGGTCCTCCAATCATGAGTATTAGCAACTATGTATCACAATGCATTTTGCTTCTCAAGTACTTAATGTGGTAATAAAATTTAATGAATAAACTCTATGTTTATTCTAAGTCCAAATGAAATATATTTTCTCAAATGAATTAAAGTGCACGCTGAAATGAGAAAATAGCAGAATGCATAAGTTTCGCAAATTGAATTTCGCATGATCCCTTGAATTTCATTCTTGGCATGCTTTTAGTCAAAGGATCAACAATCATCAACTCAGTACTAATATGCTCAATGATCACTTTTTTTCCTTAACATGTTCTCTAATGACTAAGTATTTGATGTCGATGTGCTTGCTTCGATTCCCACTCTTGTTATTATTAACGAAGAACACTGTAGCTGAGTTGTCACATAAAATTTTCAATGGCCTAGAAATATAATCCATAACTCTAAGCCTAGAAATGAAACTCTTAAGCCATACACCTTGTGAAGTAGCCTCGAGGAACAAAGATGAACTAGAAGCCCACATGAGTAGAGTGACAATCAAAGTACGCGAAACTTCTTGAGAAATAGGGCCATAATAAAAATGTTGCTAGATGTTGATTTCTTGCGAGAATCCAACCACCGTCGATAAAGTTTGCGTCAAAATAGCCAACCATATGCAAGTTGTTCGTATGTTTATATATAAGTATGTAATCTTTAATTACTTTGAGATTCCTTATGACTTTCTTTGTAGCTTTCCAGTGGTGAATACTTGGATTACTTTGATATCGCCCTAACACTTCAACTACAAATGTAATATCAGGTCTTGTACAAACTGGTTTTTATCGTAAGACCAATTTGTGAAGCATATGAAATATTCTTCATGGATTCCTTTTCAAAATCAATTTTCAAGCATTGTTTTAGATTTAAATTATCGCCCTTCATAATTGGAGCAACACTTGGTGAACAATCCTTCATCCGAAATCTCTCCAAAAAATTGTTAATATAGGTTTTACGTGATAGACTGCAAATCACGCTAGATCTATCTTTAGTAAATACTTAATGTCGATGACATAAGATGTCTCATATATCTTTCATATCAAAGTTCTTGGGGATGAATTGTTCACTTCATGCATTAGCACTTTATATCTTAGTTGCAAGTAAAATGTCATATCGAGTATAAAACAAGGAAAAAGTTTTACTCCCATACGACCTTCTAGTATATGCATTGTGATCCATGGGGTTTTTCAACGAGAGCAAATCAAGAAATTACTCCTGGGAATTTGTAATACAATTCGATGAGAGGCTTGTTTCAAACCGTATATGGATTTTTTAAGCTTGTAAACCAAATGCTCACCTTCCATAGAAGAGAAACTTTCAGATTGTTTCATATATACCTCCTCTTCTAGATCACCTTTAAGAAATGTCATTTTCACATCCATTTATTGTAACTTAAGGTCGAAATGTGCAACTAATGTTAAAATAATATGAGGTGAATCTTTCTTGGATATGGGAGAAAAGGTATCCGTGTAATTGATCCCTTCTTTTTGAGTGAATCCCTTACCAATGAGTCTTGCTTTTTATCTTACAATGTTGCCTAATGTTTCTTTTGGTCTTAAAGACCCATTCTGACCAATAGCCTTTGCCTTCAGGAAACTCTCTGAGGTCTCGAACTTCCGTTGCTTTTCATGGAATCTAACTTATCCTTCATGGAATTATACCACAAATTAGACTCTTTACAACTTATGGCTTGTGAAAAGTTTTCAGGATCATTTTTGGCTCAAATATCAATTTCTTGTAGATACACTACGTAATCACTAGGAATTGTCGACTTCCTTTCACGAGTAGATAATCTTAATGTTGAACCACCATCTCCTTGAGGAGCTTGTGGTTCAGCTATTTGATTATGAGGTAATTCTTGAATTTGTTGATCCATTGGAAGGTTCTTAACAACTTGTAGAACTTCAATGACAGGCTGCTTAACACCAAATGGAACTTAAGGAGTGCTATAAACTATCACCAATCTATCAGATGACTTGGAAGATTGAGTTTCAGTATGATCGTGAATAGGAATTAAATCCCTGAATCAATTCCTCCCATTATTCATGTCATTTTCAAGAAAATTGGCGTTTTTTATTCCACAATCCTAGTCGAATGAGATTAATAGTAAAATCGATAACCCTTGGATGTTTCAACATAGCCAATAAAGAAACCACTAAGTGTCCTTGGGTCAAACTTCTTCTCATGTGGATTATATATTCTCACCTCAGACAGGAACTGACCCGAACACGCATATGTTGCAAACTGGGTTTCCGACATTTTCATAACTTCGAAAGGTGTCCTTTAGGATAGTCCCCAGTTGGAGTCACGGTTTTAATATATGCGTTGTCATTTTAAGTGTGTCGATCCACACAAAACTTAGGAAGATTGGGGTTGTTAAGCATACTCACCATATGCGCTGAAGTTCGATTTATTCTTCTGCTACACCGTGCAGTGCGAAGAACCCGGGCATAATAAATTCAGTAAACCATCCCATGCTCTTGAAGAAACTTTCTGAAAGGCCTGGTGCTTGTCCATTCTTAGTATCTACCGCCATCCTTCTACCACCTCTATCGAATCTCACTATTAAGTATTTGCTTCCGCGCATTGGTTCTCCAACTTCAACCTTCAAGACTTTGAAGGTATTCATCTTATACTTGTTAACCCACATGAAGCAAGTACACCTACATATATCATGAGTAATCATCCATGAAAGTGATGAGGAAATATTTTTACTAGACATATCCATATCTAGACGGCTTATGTGATGCGTATGATGATTTCTAATATATTAGCTCTATTGGCACTCTTCTTGGGCTTGTTTGTTTGCTTACCCTTAATGCGATCTACCTGATCTCGAGATCGATATAATCGAAGTACTAAGTACTCGAGTCATTTTTAATATGTTAATCCTATATATGGAGATATGAAAATCTCCAATGCCATAACATAGAAGAGTCCTCATTAATATTAGACCTCTTAGTAACAGTATGGACATGTAGAGAATTATTAGTGGCTATTTTCTAAGGGAATTTCTATATAGACCATCTAACTAAACTTTTTCTATTCAATATGATTTAATTTATGAAATAAATTAAAAATATTGTCTTGAAAAGTAAAAGAAAAACCTAATGGAACAAATCTAGAAACAGAAATCAAGTTTTGTGAGAAACTTGGTACATAAAAGGTTCTTTCCAAAACTAAAACAAAGCCACTACTTAGAGTTAAAGAGCATGTCCCAATGGCCTCTATATGTGAACTCATCTTGTTGCCTGATAGGATGCTTAGCTCACTTCCCACAGGCTTCCTTAGTTTTGCATCTTATCTACATGATTATTATTATTGTTCAATTGTTGTTTATCTTCATGAACCCACACTTTTTTTAGGCTTGTTGCAATCTGTTGGCAGCAACAAATAGGATTACAAGCAATAGAAAAACAGAACTTGGGAAATTTAGTTGATTTTCCTCTTAGAAAATCTTTGGTGGGATACCTATGGTTTACAAGATCAAAACCATTGTATTAAGACATTGAACCATATAAAACTGTGCGATAGCTAAGCTATCACCAAGAATATGGAGTCAATTATGAGAAGACATTTGCTCCAATTGCTCAACTCACATTGGTCTAGAGTCTTATTGCCATTGCTGCTACTAGAAAATGTAATATTTTCTAAATTGATGTAACAAATGCTTTTTTGAATGGTGACCTCTCTAAAAGTTTTATGTCACGATCACCGCTAGTTATACTCATCCACCAAACAAAGTTTGTCGTATTTGATTGAATTTAGAATAATGGTTTCACAAAAATGGCACATATATGCATTATCTTCATCAAGAGATCAGTGACTCAATTCAACCCATTTTAAGGTTTGCATGATTAGTCCTTCATTCAAATAACCCAGTGTAATTTTTTTGTCTAGAAATGCATAATCCTTGTGAAAATCTAAGAGCATCATCAGACTAATGATCTTCTTACTTGCATTTAAAATTTGATATCTTAAGAAAGGTGGGGGTCATGTTGTGCCGAAAATCTTTTAATGTTGATAATATCAATTCAATAACAAAAAGATAAATTACTCACACAAATATGCCGCGAGGTTTAACTTAGTTTGTCGATCAATACTACATCCACGGATGAGAGAGAACCTTTCTACTATATGATAGATAATATTACAAAGATAGAATAACATACAATTGGGTTCTCGAAATATTCCATGTTTCCCCATTCCTTAACTTCGTACCACTGACATGAAATCCTACATCACTTGGTATTCCATTCTTTCTCATCTCTACACACCTCGTACAACATTTATAAGTTCATCTCTCTCATAACTTTTTTCCTTCATGACCAAGAAAATATTTATAGTAGTATTCTAACTACTTGTATTACATAAGGAATCATTGTTCTACGAAACCTTTCCTTATTAATAAGTAAGTCTAATATTACAATAATATAACGACACAGGAATTATCTTATAAATATTCTTTACAAATAGAATTTATACTAATTAGGAATTTGAGACATATTCAATAATCGACACCTTGGATCAAATTTCCATCATTTGGCAGCTCCACCTTGAATTTAAGGTATTCCTTTTGTCTTTATCTTACATGTGCTATAATATTAAGTTCTTATAGAGATCTTCAATCTGAAGCTCTAACAATCCTCCCCTAGAACAAGTACCACTGGACCTTCTCTCAAATGATCATTCATCCATCCACTCTCTACACCTGAGGATTTTGTTTGGCTTCTATTGCGTTCTCGCTCACAGCTTACATGAAGGACCACCTGACTCGAGAGTTTGCTCTAATTTAGGACAACTCCTCTTCCTCGTGGGCAAACAACATGTACATGAAGATCTGAACATCTCCTATTTGATAAAGCATAACATGGATTGTTGCCAACTAATTAGTGCTCACTGCCTATGTTCGACATTTGATGATTTTACCTACATGGCTAAGTCTGAACCTTGCTTTGATACCAATTTGTTGAGAGGTGCGAAAGCGAGGATACTAATTTAATTGGGAGTAATTGGTAAATTGAAAGAAACACACAATCTCAAAGAATATAAAGTTGAGAGAGTAAGGAAATTTTATTGGACACTATCACTCTTGTTTTTCAATTATTATAATAACTCAAACTAACAAAACCTAAATCTCCTACCAAAGTAAACTTTCCATAAACTTGAACACCTAAATATTCTCAAATACTCAAAATAGAAACTAAATATGACAACTAAAATAAAATATTCTTCAACCTTGATCTTGAGAGAAACTAATCATAAATTGAAATAAGTTTCAGGGGCAGAAGATTCAAGTTTCCAATGGGGGCTCCACGACCTGATAGGGGATTTTAGATGGTAAAAACTCTTCTAATGGAGTACACTACGATCGGTGAACAACTTATACTAAATAAATGAACAAAATTTCAATATCCCAACAAGATCATCATTTGTTTCCCTGGAAATTTAATGTTGATTTTTTGCTTTTCGGAGCTACTTCTTGGCATTCTTGGCCCATAAAAAGGGGTGAGAGCGACTTGGAAAGAAAGAAGAGAGGGTTTACTTGGACTTTTCCCCTCAAGCCAAGACAATATCTGATTACAAATTCTTATTCTTGAAATAGCAGGCGTACACATTTCCTCTCCCCTACCTCTGATCTACCTCCTATATTTTCATTTGTACATCAAGCCTCCTTATTGGTTCTTAGTAACTACTAATTTTTTTGAGAAGGGTACAATAAAAACACTAATAACCATGGAAAATATATAAGACATGATGATGCATTAGCCTTCATGCTCTAAAGTCGTATACTTCATGTTAAAATTGAATTATTAATGCTATTAATGCTGCCCAGATGTTCTCACCTTGAGTTATTTAAGTAGTTGGATGACTTAGACCTACATTTCAAGGTTTAACTTAATAACTGAACATTCTTGATGGAAGTGTAAGGCTATGTTTGGTTCTTAAAAAATTCGAGAGAAAATGTGAAATGTTGGGTTTAGGATTGTCCACATCTTCGTCTCAAGGGGTTTACAAGAAGATAGCTACTTCAAAGATCGAGTTTGATGAAGATATGATGGATTTATCATGAAGTCCCTAGTAAGCCCAAGAAGTAGTTCGGATTGAAGCAATCATGTGAATTAACGAGCGTCTTGGGACTCGGGTCAGAATGAGAACAAAGCTTCACGTAGGATGCAAGGTGAGTGCACGCAAGCTTGAGTAGAGTATCCAGATGGAGGCTTGATATGATTTTTAGCAGAGTGGATACTTGGTCGAATCAAAGAAAATCACGATCATCCTAATTTGTCAAACGAATTAGAAACATATCAGGTTTCTATTCTCAAGAGGATACTTGAGCAGCAAGTTTCCTTATCCCATTGTGGTATCTTAAAGGCAAGTACAGAAAATAAAAGGTAGAGTAGGAGTCATATTAGGATAATGATCCAACATTATCAAGACTTCCAGGAACCAAGTGTCAGGAAAGACTAAATTTGGGGCTTTAGGAGTTAACGACATGGATTTGAGGCAGGCTTGAAGAAGGCAAGAGAATGGGATGTCTTGAAGGAGTGCGAAGTCACCGGATACGATTGGTGTGCACGTTAAATTCTTTACCCGTATGAGATGATGTTCTTTTTTTTCTTCATCTTATATTGATGTAATGTGGGTTATAGGTGTGCGATGCTTTTGAGAGGAATGGCGGGAGTTTATCTTGAATTCTCTTAGGAGTGATTAAGGTTTTGAAGGCCGTGGAGTAAGAAGGAGTGCATGCAGCGCCGGTAGTATGGCAGCTGTCGTATTAGTGGAAATCCGCACATCCTAGGCACATCCCTATGGACGTAGGCGATTCTTTGAATCACATAAAGATTGTGTGTTCTTTTACTTTATTGCAAAATATAATATATATGCTTTACTTTTACACCTAAGACAAATAAAGGAAAGGGGGGTTTGAACACTTGAACTAAGTCCCAGGAACAAGATCCTCAGTCAGAACACGAGGACTTTGACTAGAAACACACACTTATATTTGTCAATTGGTATCACAAAAGGTCACTCTAAGTTACTGAGTGGATCCTAGGTTTCTCTACTTGATTATTTATGAATTTCCGATGGATCCGATGAAGAACGGAAAGTCCATGAAATACCCTCGACTACTTGATAATGGAAACGCGCTTCTTTGGAAGATACATGAGTACTTTCATCAAAACACTAGGAATTGAAGTATGGGAATCCGTTGTATCGGGATGGACCATCGCAACCAAAATTAAAAATGGGGAGACGATGATCAAGCTGAACAGAATGGAGCGTGAAGAAGAAAAACAGCACGAAGAAGCTTCTTGCTCTCCATTCTATTCAATGTGGTATGGATGACACGATGTTATGACTTGTGCCTCTTGAATTTACCGAAGCATAGGACACCTCGAAAAATATTTTAGGGATGCAGATATAGAGATCTAAAGAAGAAAAAGCGGCCAGGAACGAAAGGGTTCGATCTCGAGATCTTGAGTGAAGAAGATCATGGAGACCAAGAAAAAATCAGTTGTCTTAGAGCTCTCACATCAACTGTCATAATAGAAGAAGCTACTCCACAAAAAGAAAAGATGATGGAAGCAAAATCATCATATCACCCGGTACATCCGGACTTGATAGCATTCTCATATGACAACCGGATAAAAAGTACAACGGTAGCATAGAAAGGGAGTGAAGTTAAGATGAGAGGGAACTCTCAGTCGAGTGCGATTGAAGATGAGTGTAAGCGGAAGTGTCGAATCAAGAAAGACGGTATGAAGCGATTTAGAACTAGATTTCCTTGGTCAAGAACGAATGGAAAGCACTTGTAAAAAAATGACATAGTGTATTAAGAAAGATCTGAAAAAGAATTTTACTCAAACCAAGACGGACAAGAATGAACGAACATAAGAGTCTTAATTATCTTCCTTCCACCCGGAGAAATATGGCAAGAAATAATGGTATTTCGATAGTGGTTGCTCCATGACACATGGCGAAAATAATTGTTTCTTAAATGACTTTTCAACCATTCGGTTAAGGAATGAGTGATGCTTTAAGGGATGATGGAAAGGAGTTCTGGGAGTTAGTTTCTTGATAATTCTAGGGTTGTCCAAACTAAAGAATATTTTTCTTGTTGAAGGACTGATAGTAAATTTGATCAGTGTAAGTCAACTTTGTGATGAAGATTTGCTTGTACAATTCACTAGGGATAAGTGTATAGTACGTAATCAAAATCATTGTCATATCATGGAAGGGCAAGGGTCTTCAGACAACTGCTACCTATTGACCACCACCAGCCTTTGTATGAATGAAATGCAATAAAATCAAGGAACATGGTTCCAACAGTCCAGAACGTGCGATACAGTAATTATGTCACCATCGTGTTTCAATCAAGTGGTATCAGTTGAAAGATCTCATTGTCATATCATGGAAGGCGGTCTTCGGACAAATTTGCTACCCCTACGACCCTTTACCTGACCTTTGTATGAATGAAATGCAATCAAATCAAGGAACCACGGTTGGCTTAGTCGGTTTCATGCCGATGGTAGTGTCAATCTGTCATTGAACAATCAAATCGAAGACATCCAGATTTGAAAGCCAAACCTGATCATATGAGTAGTCCTGGAAAGTCAAGGGAACATACCCTGCCTTCCTACACCAAGTTTCAACTAAGTACAACAAGTGTACTGAAATTACTCCACATAGATCTAATAGGCACTATGGCAAGTGAAAGCATTAATAGGAAAAGATTTATCTATGTAGACGTTGTATGCACGATCAATCTCTACCTTGAACAGTCCTGCCAACGAACTAGAACTCTCATAACCCCTTATGTGATCTAGAAAGGGATGTCGATCCAAATGAGAGACAGGAGAATTCACATTGGAGTGTGTCCTAGCAGGGGATCGTATCGGTATGAGAATTATGCTAGTGATAGAATCACTTGATGAGGAAGGAAGGCTTCTTCTCTAGGAGGAGTTAAAGTCAGCTTCATTAGTAAGACACCTTTCAAAGAGTAAAAGAATGAAGAATGTCCTTAAGTTCCCAAGAATGTTTCGGTTCATGAGCCTCCTGCCTGTTGACTATGGTGTACCTTGTAAGACAACGAGCCAGATCTACCATCTCCTCGGTCCCCCAATTCTAGCCTTAAAAAAGGGGGAGGTGGGAGGAGATAGAAATGATACAAAGGGAAGAAAATTAATTTTTTTAATTCCTTCACATTGTATATAGTGAAGGATGTACAAGGTTGTCCATCAATTGAAAGAAATCTTCATTCAAGTGTCAGTACCTCACTTGCCTGCATCGCCTTTAGATTGCATGCTTTTTGTCTCATTCTTCAAAAAGCATTATAGTCGGATACATAGTCAAAGGGGGAGATTGTTGGGTTTGAGATTGTCCATATCTTCATCTCGAGGGTTCTAAAAGAATATGACTACTTCAGAGATCGATTTCGATGAAGATTTAATGGTTTAAACATGAAGTCACTAGAAAAGCCACGAAGTGGTTCGGACTAAGGCAACTTTACAACATTGGGACATGCCAGTCTCATAGAGTCCGATCTAGGGTCAGAGCTGACGTGGAATGCAAGTCAGTTTTGGAACCTTGGAGGCTAAGGTACTTGGGGAGCAAGGCCTAGGATTGTTTTAGGAAGTGGATAAAGATCAAATCAAGAGGATTTGATCATCAATGCTATCAAACTAAAATTAGAAACAAATAAGGTTTTCTACTGCTCCCCAAATGGGATACTTTAGGCACGAGTTTCGTTATCCCCTTTGGGATAACAAAGGAAAGATTTAGAAAATATAAGGTAATGTTGAGTCATATTAGGATATTGATCGACTTTATTAAGACTTCAGGAACCCCACAATTACAAGTATAAAATTCAAGACTTTGAAAGTTGCTCATCATGGACTTCACGAGTATAGAATGAGGAAGAACAAGCAAAGTCCGGATGTGTTGAAGGAGAGCGGAGTGCAGATACTCAGTGAGATATCACACGTTAAAAGCCTTTCACTTTGGGTGAAAGGTGATGTTTTAAGTTTCTTCATCTTATATATAATGTGGGTATGGATGTGCTATGATGTAGAGAGGGTAATGAAGGGAGTTAATTCTGAATTCTACTATGAGTGATTAAGTTAAAGAAGGGTCGTGGGTAGAGAGGGAGTCTAGTACCACATAAGACTAATTGTAACCTTAAATCAAATCAGTGAAAATCTTTGTATCTAGGCACAACCTTGTGGACAGACAGTTTTCAAACCACGTAAAATATTGTGTCTGTTGTTACTTTCCTGCATATATTTTATATTTGTTCTACACACACTTTGTCCCACAAGCGAGTTCGGACTCATCGCACTCTTAAGTCTGAACTTTTACACAGTCTCAACATTAGGAACCGTGTTCAAGACCACACACTTATATTTGTAATATTTAAATTAATCTTTTTATTTTTCTTATTTTTTCCTTTTCTTGGTAGATTTGTAGGGGAACACTTCCTTCTCTAATTCATTCCACCCATATAATTTCTTTACTATCAAAATGTTATACACTTTTATACTTTGAATTCATACTCCCATCTTTTTCTATTTAGTTAATTTCAATAATTTTTGTGTGTCTTGCTAAATGAAACTCTATTTCTTAGTTTTCTTGACTATAAATTTTACAAAATATATTAAAATGTTCGTGAGGTTTTGTACCTTCCTTATATTTTTCAAGTCAGACATAACCTACAATTTTTTATTTGAAAAAACAAGGTATTTCAATTGCATTAATGGTCAATCAAACATTGAAAAGCTTTGTCAACTATCAGGTGGGAACTCTTCCATACAAATCTGTGAAAATTTTCTGTTCCTTTCAAACCCACCAACCATCCAAATTAAAGACCCTCCATCTCTTCAAACTCTTCCTCTCTTTATAAACCCAACTAGAAAGCCAAAGTCAAATGAATAGAAGAGAAATGAATAACTTAGCATTTCCTATTTTCTTGTGACTCCGGTCTAATCTTGGCACATAGAATTTCTCTTTCTATCTACCCACCTATCAAATCGGAAATGTTTAGAATGTTAATGGGATAAGTTACCTGAATGTTAAATGATGTTTGCTCATATGTCTAACCCGACCTCAAACTTTTGATCCAATCTTTGCTCTTAACATTTGTTATGGCTTAAATAAATTCATGCCATCAACGGTGAGCGGATAAATAACCAGGCGTCCCACTTGCATTCGATTATTATCACCCGTTGTTGGCTTCATTTGTTGGCGGTTTGTTTTGATCATCATTCACTCCGATGACGTTAAAGACGCCTTTGAGCTCACCGAAACAAACGTTATAAGGCAGCATTAGACTCAAAAAAAAGTTTGAGGGCCAAGTTTGACATATGACAAAGATCATGGACATTTGTCTCACCTCTTCAGATGTACAGTGGATTCGCCCTGCATTTTTATTAAATATACTTCTCTAGCGCTTAATAATATCTTATGTTGAAATAGGCTTTTAGGAAAAAAAAAATGGTAATCAATTTAACATTGTTAATGTTAAAATAGGCATAAATAAACCACTATTGAGTTGATTTAAAAGGAGAGGCCTTTTCAAAAAAAGAAAGCAAGAAACATTCTTTTAGGCACACTCACTACATTGAAATAAATATTAAGCATTCTATCCAAACAAAATTAATTACGTCTTTTGTGTTGTTAAGAACTCCAGTTCAACCGTATTATAATTATAAATTTTTGTTCTTGTATTTCAAATTAATTTAATATCTCTATATGATGTTTGATTTTAGATTTTTTTAAAACCACAAAGAACACAGAAATCACGTTTGGTTCCTATTTGATTCTTTTTTTTTTAAACTGTTATTGAGAACAATTTTTGAAAACAAAGAGAATATCATTTTTGTGTTTTCTAAAAACTTTTCTTGTTCTCTTAATTTAGTGTTTTCCATGTTTTTGTGTTTTTGAACAAAAAAAGAAACTAAAACCATTCTACATGTTTTCCTTGTTCTCCTTATTTTTAAAACAAAAAATATTTTTAAGAAATTGTAACCAAATAAGCCCAATTTAAATAAAAAGAACATTTTCAAAGAACATCAAAATGATGTTATCTTTGTTTTCCTAAGAATAGTTTTCAAAACTGTTCCCAAGAACAGTTTTCAAAATTGTTCCCAAAAACAGTTTTTAAAAACAGTAACCAAACAAGCCTTGATTTTCTCATTTCTTGTTTTTCTCATAAAAATGAAGAAGTAATATAATTAGAAAAGTCTTGGACTTTTTCCATTCAGTTAAGATTCATGTTCATCCAAGATCCCTTGCACCATGCTGCACGTTTTAGGACTTGGCAGCTCTGGCAAAGGTTATAAAACAGGCATAGTCTGCCTCATTTTATCACATGCACAAGAGGTTTCTCACTCTTCCATTCTCTCTCTAGATACTTAAATTGATATAGTTGGGAGACTCGGATAATGGGAAGATTGTTTAAGAGTGTTGTTTTTTATGCTTTGTTAGTACTTTATTTATTGTTTTTAATGAATACATGGTTGCCATTGATAGAAGCAAGAATCGTGTATTCCTCCACTATTCCAGGTGCGAACTTTTCCTTGTCTCTATGTATTCCAAGGTATTATACAAATGGCCAAATATAGTATTTGTCTAAAAGCATGCAAAATGTTAATTATTTTTATATAATTACTTGAAATTTATATTTTATAAACTTGGGTCCATGCTTCATGGTTTTTCTTTTCTTTTCTTTTTTTATATGGAAGTATGAAACATAGTTTTCCATAACAAAAATTAAGGACAAAAAACTCTTACTTTTTCATTAAAAAAATATTTTTGAGGAATCGACAATCATCGTGTGCTTCTTCGAAAAGCATTGTAAGTGATTTTTAAATTTTGTTAAATACTTTTTGCTTTTCTTTTAAGAACATTCTCCATGCTATGAGTGCTTAACATTTTCCTACATCTTATATTATATATAAAAATATATGAAAAAACATTATTTTCTTGTTTTATCGTTATTGTAAGTGATTTCTAAGTTTTGTTTAGTGCTCTTTTCTATCTAACATTACTTTCTTGTTCTGGCTCTTATTGACAGAGAGACAACTACGTTCCGGAGATGGACCTACAGCCCCTGCGGCAAATCTTCCAATACATAATGGTGTATAAGAGATGCTTCAACATAAGTCTCAGACAGACTCTTCCTAGCTCTATTATTAATTTCCAGAAATGATCATTACTATGTGGTCAGTGTTATCCATAAATAATTGTGTTACGCTTCTGCATAAGATGGTGCTTTCATCCCAAAGACAAAAATAAAAGATTAGCTTAGGGATTTGGAGAATATTTTGTTATCATCTTATATTGATGTAATTTGGGTTATGGGTGTGCGATGCTTTTGAGAGGGGAATGAAGGGAGTTCATTTTGAATTCCACTAGGGATGATTAGGTTTCAAGAAGAGCCGTAGGTAGAGAGGGAGTCTCGTACAACATAAGAATAATTGTAAACCTTGAATTAGATTAGTGAAAATCCTTACATCTAGGCACAACCTCGTGGATATAAGCAGTTGTCGAACCACGTAAAAGATTATGTGTGCTTTTACTTTATTGCAAATATTTCATATATGCTATGTACACACTAATACATACAAGCAGAGTTTGAAAAATCGAAAATATTGACCAATATTTCGAGGATATATCATGTGTCGGTGAAGGTCGACACGATATATCCCACTGATAGTTGGTTAACGGAAATTTTGGAATTTTTTTGTAATTATCGGCGATATTTTTGAATTTTAAAGTCCGAACGAGATCATAGTCCAAACACCAAGGATTGTGACCAGAAACACATTTATATATGATGAACAAATAGAAAGAAAAGTAGAGGAAAATGAAAAATAAATAAATTTAAATCCACTGTATTATTATTTGTTATTTTATTTATTTTAATTGATCAATATAAAAGCTTAAATAATTTTAAAATATGTAAGTTTCTAAGTAAATATATGATTTTTTTATATATTAAACAGTCAAATATAAGAAAATAATTTTTTAGCCTTTTTCAGAAACCAAACACAACTAAATTATCCAAGACGGCAAAAAGAAAAAATTGGAGCATCAATGTCTCAGCTAATCCAGGTTGTTGAATTGCTTCAGTGACGGAGGAAGACCGGCAGCTTAGATAGTTCAAGGGGCCATTAAATATGTTCACTAGAAAGAGACTTATCTCTATATATAAATTGCACCAACTTGCTGCTTACACTGGGGGACACATAAATTAAGAATGGGGAAGTTCTTTACCAGTGCTTTTGTCTATATTTTGCTTTTAGCTTATATGGCATTATTGATGGGGACGTGGTGTCTGCTGGTGGAAGCAAGAATTCCCAATTTCTCAGCTATCCAAGGTACAAACTTTTCCATGCTTCAATTTCCAGTTCATTCAATTTAATGGGTGCAAATTTTGAAAATTTTCAGCTAGCTAGCCTATCCACAAATCCTTTATGGGGAAAAGCTTTTTTAAGTTGTAGACTAAGGTGGTGTTTGTTTGTTTTACTTAATACTGAATATAATTTTTTTTGAGCTTAATGTTGAATAGTACTTAATAACATTAAATATTAAGTTGTTTGTTTTTTAATAACATTAAATATTAAGTTGTTTGTTTTTTAACATTGGGTAGTGAGTAGGGATGACAATGAGACGGATTATTTCGGGTTCCCGCCCCGCCTTGCTCTTAATGGGACGAGTTTGATTTAATTGTAATCGAATTTTTAGCGGGTTTGAGTTTATTTTCTCAAATATGAGACGGGTTTAGGGCGAGTTCAGGTATTGTTACTTCCGCCCCACCTTGATTATATTTTAAAAATAATTTTTTATTATTTTATTTTATACTTTAATATAAATAATAATAATAATCATTAGAATGTTTTTTAATAAATAATTTATAAAAATTCATAATTTTTTTTATTTTTTATGAAATATATTAATTTTAATATAGTAAAAAATAAAAACAAAAATCAAATATAAACGGGACGGGTTTGGGAATTTTCCCATCCCCGCCTAGTTTAATTTCTTAAATGAGACAAGTTTGAGAATTGAAAAAAATAAACAGGCCAGGTCGGGATGGCGCGGCCCCGTCCTAAACCCTTCTGTTGTCATCCTTAGTAGTGTGTATTGCTAGCCCTTTTCCTTATTGTGCAATGATGGAGTTTTTATTGTTTTGGTGGAAAATGACTTTTTCTGAATAGAAAAAGCCAAATGTCCCACCTTTCTGTCAGAGCTTTTAAAAATTGCGATAAGTCGTGAAAACTCGGCCGAGTATTATTCATATAGGTGAGCCGAGTAGGTGTGACTGAAGCACTTACATCGATGTTCAGGAGTAGTGCTTATTTAGTATCTTTCATAATACACATGATCAAGTATGATTCAATCCCTCGAGAATCCACACTCGGATCTACTCTCTTTACAATTACTCGATATTCTAAGTTATTTCAAGCTTTATCAAGTGAAATAACTACGGTCGGTGAATATAAGCAAAGAATATTTTTTCTTTTGCCCTCATATCAATCAGATTTGAGTTAACTCGCTTTTCTAGGAATGCTTCGTTAAAGTAGGAATCATTCCATGACTATTAGATACATCTGGATAACCAACATCCAACTCATCACATCACGATATAGTCAAAAAGAAGTCACAAGGGGTAGGTAAGATGAAATCCATATATAGGATTTATGGGACTCACATAGCAAAGAAGCAGGGATTCATTCTCCTGCTTCCTAGTTGGTCATCTAGCACATGCAGTGTGAAATTCATGTTATGGTGGAACATCTTTTTTCTTGGAAAATTGAAAGAGTGTATGCCTTGCTCTAAATTATAAAACAAATAACACCATATGAGTCTTAGTCTTGTCGCTCCGAAAGCGTCAAACCTGGAACTTTTGTCTTTACATTCCACGATGTTGGACAACAAGTTTCTCACTCAGTTTCCTTTAAATAGACACATGAATGGTGGCGTAAGGCATTCATGTCGATTCAAACAAAGAATCTTATCTTGATTCTCATCAAGGTGACCTAGTAAGTGATAATATGACCAAAGTCGCTCCCACTGCACCTCATTCCTCTAAATTAAGGTCTCATATCTACTCTCTCCCACAGTGCTAGAGGCGATTACTTATGTGAGGGATTCAATCAAGTCTATTGACATACATTATTTGAATTGTTCTAAGCGACATTTTCAACATATTCACAAAAAAAAAAAAAAACAAGTGAACCATGTGAAATGCTCTTTATCTTATTGTAAGAAGATCACAAGTGTTTTGTTCCATTCAATCACATCCTACATAAGCCTAGGGATCTCACATGCCTTACAAATGCATCCCTAGCTATTGGTTTAGTAAATGGGTATGCTACCATCTAATTGGTACGAATGTGTTTAAGAACCACTTCATTTTGCATGGTCAGATCTCTGACGAAATGATATTTAATCAGGATATGTTTGAATCTTTGTGATATTTCGAATCCCTTAGCATAAGCCCGATCGGCCATGCGCTGGCATCATAGTAAAGTCACGGGCTTAAAGGCATTTTAACAACCCTTATGCCTTGTAAGTCTTCTCGGCCAATTGCTTCTTGTATCGCGAGGAGCAGACGCTACATATTATGCTTCCATCGTTGATAAGGATATCTGGTGTTTCTTGCTACCCACGTGATATTGTACAATCATTCGGCGAAGCGCATATCGGACATTGATTTTTCGTTGATTAGGATCGCCTCCCCGATCGGCTATCTGTATAACGTCGATAAATCTCTCCCACTTGAAGTAGCCGCAGCACATAATTTGTTGTTCCTTTTTAGATATCTCAAAATTCTCTTCATTGCCATCTAGTGTTTTATACCCAGATTAGATTGAAATCTACTTGCTAACCCAACAACATAACATATGTATGGATGTGTACGCATGGCATACATCAGCACTTGATGGCAGGTAAGAATACTGGACATTTGTTCTTTCTCTTGACTGACTTGGGACACATATCAAGACTAAGGTTCAAATTTCTCTCAACAGGGGTATCCATAGGCTTGCAATCATGCATATGGTAACGCTTCAACATTTTCTTTGTATATGTCTCTTAAGATAAACCCAAGAGGTGTTTTGAGCGATCCCTTAGGATCTTAACACCAAGTATATAGCTAGCCTCCCCCATGTCTTTCATTTTGAAATTTGATGATAACCACTTCTTGGTCACATATATCAATTTCTTATCATTTCTAGCTATTAACAAGTGATCGACATATAAGGATAGTATTTAGCCTTTATCATTCTCCTTAGAGCAGGCCAGTTCTCTCCATAGGTGATTTCTTATGGAAGGTGATATAGCATACCTTGTCTTTAACGAGATATACAAGAATTATTAAAGCTTGACACCTATTCAATGTTGTAGGCATCACTATTCTGATTATAGGAACAAGTAGGAGATTTGTTCTTCGTAGTGATCTTCAATGAATCACATAAAATTCGATTGTCCCTTTGAACCTAGATCTTGGGATCTCTAGTCAGCTAGGTTGGGTTGCCATTCTGGCGACTCTTTAGTGTATAGGCTTTAAACCCATTCCCCTCGATGATTTACTTACTTGCTCTCTGGTCAAACCTTTGGTTAACGAATCCGCAATGTTCTCTTGACCTTATGTATTGATGTTCATAATACCATTAGAGAGAAGTTGTAAAGGTATTATGTCTTCCGGCGAATATGTCGAGACTTCGCAGTTATATATATGACTATGTGTTCTTCCGATTTCTTGATTGACTATGCGATAGTGCGAGATAAGCGAGGCACGTATTGTGGCCATATCGGAATATCTTCTAAGAAATAGCAAAGCCACTCTGCTTCTTACATTGCTTTATCTAGTCGCGATAAACTCAGATTCCATGTGGATTACTTGATACCGTTTGCTTAGAAGATTTCAATTAGCAGCTCCACCGTGAGTGTAAATAGATAACCACTTGTGGACTCCGAATCTTTGATTCTTGGGATATCAATTCACGTCACGTTATCCTTGAGTCTTGTTGGATATTTTGAGTAGTGCGATCCATAGTTTGGAGTGTATTTCAAATACCTCAAAACTCTAATATGCCTTCGATAGTGCGAACACGGATTACTTGTGTATCTACTCGATTTTGACGGCCGTAAGCTATGCGAATGGTCTGATTCATGACATACATCAGCGCCAATTGCTTGTGCATATTCTTGTGTGAAAGGCTTTTGCCATTATTTTGGATAGATGTAGATTTACATCTGGTGTTCTCATTGGGTGCTATCATTTTGTTTTAAATTTCTTGAGAATTTTCTCGATGTAATGTGATTGAGATAATATCGATCCATATGATGTTTAAAGATCTTTATCGAGTATAACATCGGCAACACCCTAAGTCTTTCATGTCAAAGCTTATTTTGAACATTTCCTTAGTAGTTTTAATGACTTCATTATTGCTGCCCATGATGAGTAAATCATCGACATAGAACGAATAATGGCAACATGATGACCGTGTTCTTTACGACATATACATTTGTCACCCTTTCGTTGATTTTGAATCCATTTATAATATCGTTACAACGTCAAATTTCTCATCTTATTGCATTGGTGCTTGCTTTAATCCATAAAGGGATTTAACAAGTAAACAGGCTTTCTTTTTCTTGACTGCAGACGATAAACCCTCGTCGGGTTGTTCCATGTAGATTTCTTAAATCCAGTCACCATTTAAGAAGCGAGTCTTTACATCCGTTTGATGTATCTGGTGTGTATAGGCTATGATAAGTATTAACATTCGAATGGATGATGATATTCTTTATTCTTTCGTGAATAGGTATCAAAATAGTTTAAGCCTTCTTTTTTGCTTGTAACCTTTGATAACCGATGCGGCCTTATATTTATCAATAGATCCATACTTTCATTTTCTTCTTGAATATCCACATTTTATATCCTAGGAGGTTTTGAACATGGTGGAAGATCCTTAGTTCCCACGTATGATTTTGCAAGATGGATTCTACTTCATCGTTTATAGCCTCTTTCCAATATGGAGCTTTAGGGCTCGACATTGCTTCCTTAAAGCTTTGAGACTCATCTTATGAATCGTTAGAAAATCTAGACAGATTTTGGCGTTCTAGTTCTTTGCGTCCCAGAACATGTCGTCGCGTTTCAGTTGGCACGCATAAGCTGTGCGGTATCATGAGTTCGTTTACTTGAGTTCGACTCGGATTTGTAAGAAATACATTTTGAAGATTATTCAACGATTCGATAATAGTATTAGCATGCATATCGATAATTTACATTTATGATTAGAAAGCGATCTCACTACTATATCATCGCATGTCAATGAAAACCGCAAATCAATTGTTTTTTGGTCCTATTTTAACATTTTTTAGTATAGGATGCAGCCACTTTAGCAAGACACCCCACACTTTTAAGTATTTGTAAAAGGTCTTGACCTTTCCCGCAAACTCATAGGGGATATATTAGTTTTCTTGTGAGGTATTCGGTTGAGAATATAATTTGCGGGAAAGATTGCTTACAATTTTTGAGGTAGTCGAACTTAATAGTAATGCATTCATCATTTCTTTTAAAGTTAATTTCTTATATTAACAACCGATTTCTTTGAGGTGAATAGAGTGCAGTAGTTAGTGTATTATACCATGTTGTGAACAAAAATCACCAAAAGGTGTTTCATATTCACCACCTATAAAACTTCTTATTACCTTGATTTTTCTATCAAGTTGGTTCTCCACCTCATTCTTGAAATGTTGAAACATTTCCATTTATAAATCTTTATATGATAATTAAGCATACTTGATATCTTGTCACGATCATCAATTAATGCTAGAAAATATTTACACCTCTCGTTTGAATAAATTTCGAGATCATAGATATCTGAATGTAACAACTCTACGTTCACTACTTAACCAATTGATTGGAAAAGTTCTTGTAAGTTAGATTCCACACAAATCTCACATTTATGATTTGGATCTATTTTAAATTTAGAAGACATTCCATTTAATTAATCTCTGTGATGTGTATCATAACATGTCCCTAGTCTACCATGCCACACATTTGAAGATTCAAGCATATAGAGCGAAAAAAAAGAAGACGTGATTCTTGTCTTAGTCATTCTTAATGAAATTTTGTGATTAATTGCTCATTTTGAAGAGGCCATTGCTCATGTACCTTTCTCATTACATCCCATTTTTTGGTGAGGATGAGTTATGCGAGACAAACACCAACTTGAAGCTCTTCTTAATCAACGATGATGCAGACACTGGATTCTTTGGAAATTTACGGCACATCTGACACACATCATTGAGAGTAAGTTCGTGCTTGATATCATCTTGATACTACCTTTATCGGCTAACATTGGAAGAAGAGGTTGCCATAAAGACGTTCCTCCCGTATCTATGCTCACGGTATGATGAGAACATCTTCTTGTCACGAGCAAACATGATGTTGCCCTTATTTGTGCGCCCTGCATTCATGGTATTGTTACCCGATCAGTTCGCCTCGGAAATATGGCTAAGGGGTTCATGTCACGAGACATCGTCTACTTGGTCACACGTGGCTTGGCGTTTCTTCTTGATTCCCTTGTTCCTTGCGTATGTGATCCTTAGCCACGGTGCCCTTGCTTGTTGCACACATAGCACCTTGGAACTTTTAGTAGGACCTTGCTTGGGACGTTGCCCTTGTGCTTCCTCTTCTTGTTATTGTGGGAGTCACCCTTGTTCCTGACATTGGTCTTGGATTCCATGATGCCCTTGCTGCCTTCTTCTCGGATGCACGGTTGTCTTATATTCTCGACCTCACTATCGTCTTCAAGTCTCATTTCCTTAAAACCCCTCGTTAGGTAATTCTTGGTCTTTCCATAGTGGTGGCAATTTTTCAATAATTCGACCCTTTGAAGGATTCGAAGACATCATACGCATGTATGTCATGCAGAATCACTTGTAGATCTTGAACTTGGCTGATCACTGTCTTGGAATCAAGCATCTTGTAGTCTAGGAATTTTCCCACTACCAGCTTTATTGCCACCGCGTATCAGTCTTGTATTTTTCAGGGGATTCCCGTAGTTCTCTTGCGATGTTCAGCGTAAATACAAATTATCAGCGAGTGTGTTGTCCAGCTGTTTTTGGGAGTAGTTGCGACACAAGAAATCAACATGCTTCCATGCTTCACAGTAAGCGATCCTTACTTTATTAGTTTCATTTTTCTTCAATGCGGGAGCATCCTCTTGAAGGAAACGAGGCCAAATTTAAGGTGGTTAGGTAGAACAACATCTTTTGTTGCCACCTTTTGAATTTTGTCCCATTAAACTTTTCCGGCTTCTCTCCATGACTCACAGTCATTGGCACCATAACAGTGGAAGCCCAGTCAAATTAGTAGCCAGCATTCTCACGGAACCGAATTTTGTTTTGAAACAATATATTATAAAATGACTTAGCCAAATTTTTAATAAAACAAGTATTAAATCAAAGTGGCTACTGTTAAAACAGTTTCTTTAAAAATAAAATATGACTTAGCCAAATAAATGTATTAAAGTAAGCAGTTATCGTTTTGCATAATTGACAATAAACATTTTCAGTATAAACCAACTGATTCTTGTTTTCTGAAATTCAGACATGCATGTATAAGGTGTGTAAATTGATATCAAAACCAAGAAACTGATTTGTAAACTGATATATAAACTGATATAAGTAAACTGATATCAGAACCGAGAAACCGAGAAACCGAGAAACTGATATATAAACTGATATCAATATTTAAAATAAATAAATCCAGTGCAGTAGTACTGTATTTCAGAACTGTAGTGATATCTATATTTACAATACGTAAATCTAGTGCAGTAGTTCTGTATTCCAGAACTGTAGTGATATTTATATTTACAATACGTAAATCCAGTGCAGTCGTTCTGTATTCCAGTGTTTTTGTCCATCTATATTTAAAATAGTGGTTGTCTTAAGGAAATTGTGTCCAACACAAGACTTGATCAGTTTCTAACTTCTGCTCCTGGTTTCTGCAAACAGGTTACAACTTTGCTTTTAAATTGTTTTTCTCTTCTGTTCTGTTTGCATCTGTTCAAATTAGTTAAACACAGCAGGTTTTTTGGTTTAATACTGATATAGATTAGAAGACTGACTAACACTTAATCTGTAATTATGGAAGTCCAAGTAGCATAACGTATGTTTACCAAAAAGAGATTTTATCTCAGTATAAATTGCATTGAACTTTGATCACATGAGTTTAAGCTAAGTGGGAGCTCTCTAGTAGTGCTTCCGTCTATTTTTTGCTTCTAGCTTATATTGCATTATCAATGGGAAAATGGTGTCCGTTGGTAGAAGCAAGAATTCCAAATTTCTCAGGTATTCAAGGTGCAAACTTTTCCATACTTCAATTTCTTGATTCATTCAATTTAAGGGGTGCAAGTTTTGAAAATTTTCAGCTAGCCCATCCTCAAACATGGGGAAAAGCTGTTTTAGTTGTAGACTAACTAGTCTAATGAGTACGGATAACAACAATGCGAGTTTTTTCGGGGTCCTACCCCGTATTACCCTTAATGTGATGGATATATGATTATGATTATCAAATTTTTCGGGTTTTTGAGATCAATGTGTATTGGGGTTTTTGAAGGAGACGGTCTTGAGTTTAGGTATTATTTAATGTTGTCCACCCTTCTCATTATATAAAAATGATTTTAAAATTATTTATATTTTATATTTTAATATATAATATTAATAATTATTATTAATCTAAATTTTTTCATAAAGTAAATATATAATATATTATTTATAATATATATTAATTTTAATATAATAAAATTCAAGCAGGTTGGAATGGGAAACAGACTGATAAATGTGGCTTGAGGTTGGATTGGATGGGGCGCCCAGAAAGCCATTCCTACTGATTTAAGATATATTATCATGGGCACCATAAGATCAGCTGCAGTAATTAATCTGTTTTGTGGATTGAAAGTTCAAAACGAATAATAGTTCAAAACTTATTCGCCGTCATGGTCTTTGGCTTTCTAATGTTGCTATTTTCTGTTTGCCTCTGAACTAATAATAGGCATTCTGCTGGATATGGTAGAAGATACTGATCATGTAACTATCAGGCTTACTACCTTTCGAAGGCGTGCCAGAGAGATACTGCGTCCGTTATCACCGTCTCTATTCCGTCCGTGGGTAACAAAGTCCTACTGGACATCATCATCAAAGCAGCGAAATCAGGCACTCATATACTATTTGATTGACCACACATTTGGTTACAAAGTTGTAAATTGTTCCTTGTACTACAATAAGACATTTCTCCGAAGGGGGTTCTGGTTTTCTTACTCTTAGTTTACTAATAAAAGAAGAAAGGGTAGCTAGGTAGAAATGAAGTACTAAGAAAACAGTGTATGTGTGGCTGATAAGTTGTTGGAAATAAACAGTTTCTTTTCTCAATAGCATTGTTGAACATATACCCATGTGTAGGATTGAAGGAAGTTGACTTTGTTGGTGACATGGAATATGATTAGATGAATTGCCTCTGCTAAGCTCACAACCTGAGAATTAAGAGTAAGAAACATACCATCATCGAAAACATGTTTATGAAACTGAAACACAAACACACCTACCTCCAACCATTGACGTCTGAAACTCTAGACCACAAAAGAACCTGTTGATTTTCCCTTGCCTTACTTTCTTAATCCATAGTGTACAGAAAAAGTGAATTTTCAATTAGTGAAAGTATTAAGAGAGGACACAGGATCTATTTATAGGTTCTCCCATCAAGAACTATATTCGTTTACGAGATCATTACCACTTCAAAATTTCAAAATTCAGAAATCAAACGTTGCACCACTATATTGATGGTATACAGAAAAAGTGAATTTTCAATTAGTGAAAGTATTAAGAGAGGACTCAGGATCTATTTATAGGTTCTCCCATCAAGAACTATGTCGTTTCTGAATCATTACCACTTCAAAATTTTAAAATTCAGAAATCAAAATTTCAAAATTCAGAAATCAAACATTTCACCATTATAAATGGTTAAAATCTTACATTCTCCCACTTTGTGTGCACGTTAATCAAAATCGTTTGGGTAACAAAATACATGAATCATAGAGAGATGAGTCCTCGATCATGAGTATTAGCAACTATGTATCACAATGCATTTTGCTTCTCAAGTACTTAATGTGGTAATAAAATTTAATGAATAAACTCTATGTTTATTCTAAGTCCAAATGAAATATATTTTCTCAAATGAATTAAAGTGCACATGAAAATGAGAAAATAACCGAATGCATAAGTTTCATAAATTGAATTTCTACATGATCCTTGAATTTCATTACTGGCATGCTTTTAGTCAAAGGATCAGCAATCATCAACTCAGTACTAATATGCTCAATGATCACTTTTTTTCCTTAACATGTTCTCTAATGACTAACTATTTGATGTTGATGTGCGCCAGTTCCCTCTTGTTATTATTAACGAAGAACTTTCTTGTATTTGAGTTGTCATAAAATTTTCAATGGCCTAGAAATATAATCCATAACTCTAAACACAGAAATGAAACTCTTAAGCCATACACCTTGTGAGAAGTAGCCTCGGAACAAAGATGAACTCGACTTCTATAGTAGAAGTGACAATCAAAGTCTGCTTGAAACTTCTTCAAGAAATAGGGCCATAATAAAAATGTTGCTAGATGTTGATTTGCGAGAATCAACACAATCAGTAAAGTTTGCGTCAAAATAGCCAACCATATGCAAGTTGTTCGTATGTTTATATATAAGTATGTAATCTTTAATTACTTTGAGATTCCTTATGACTTTCTTTGTAGCTTTCCAGTGGTGAATACTTGGATTACTTTGATATCGCCACACAACACTTCAATTCTGAATGTAATGTCGGGTCTTGTACAAACACAGACATACATAAGGCTTCAGCTACTTGAAGCATAAAATATTCTTCATGGATTCCTTTTCAAAATCAATTTTCAAGCATTGTTTTAGATTTAAATTATCGCCCTTCATAATTGGAGCAACACTTGGTGAACAATCCTTCATCCGAAATCTCTCCAAAAAATTGTTAATATAGGTTTCTGTGATAGACCTAAAATACCGCTAGATCTATCTTTATGCATCTTAATGTCAATGACATAAGATGTCTCACCCATATCTTTCATATCAAAGTTCTTGGGGATGAATTGTTTCACTTCATGCATTATGCCCTTATCATTAGTTGCAAGTAAAATGTCATATCCAAGTATAAAACAAGGAAAAAAGTTTTACTCCCACTGACCTTCTAGTATATGCATTGTGATCCATGGGGTTTTCAACGAAACCAAATCAAGAAATTACTCCATGGAATTTGTAATACCATTGATGAGAGGCTTGTTTCAAACCGTATATGGATTTTTTAAGCTTGTAAACCAAATGCTCACCTTCCATAGAAGAGAAACTTTCAGATTGTTTCATATATACCTCCTCTTCTAGATCACCTTTAAGAAATGTCATTTTCACATCCATTTATTGTAACTTAAGGTCGAAATGTGCAACTAATGTTAAAATAATATGAAGTGAATCTTTCTTGGATATGGGAGAAAAGGTATCCGTGTAATTGATCCGCTATTTTGAAGGTGAATCCTTACGATGTAGGTCTTGCTTTTTTATCTTTGTGTTGCCTAATGTTTCTTTTGGTCTTAAAGACCCATTTACAGCCAATGGCCTTTGCCCCTTTAGGCAACTCGACAAGATCCCAGACTTCGCTGCTCTTCATGGAATCTAATTTATCCTTCATGGAATTATACACAAGTGGAGCTCTTTGCAACATGGCTTGTAGAAAAGTTTTCGGGATCATTTTTGGCTCAAATATCAATTCTTGCTTATGGTACCCTCGTAATCACTAGGGTGTCGACTTCCCCTTTCACGGTAGGTAATCTTAATGACCTGTCTCCTTGAGGAGCTTGTGGATTCGGTATTGATATGAGGTAATTCTTAGATTTGTTGATCCATTGGAAGGTTCTTAACAACTTGCCAGAACTTGTGTGATTACTTAACACCAAATGGAACTTAAGAGTCAGCATAAACTATCGCAATCTATCGGATGACTTATGAATTGAGTTTGATATGATCGTGAATAGGAATTAAAATCACAGATCATTCCTCCATTATTCATGTCATTTTTCAAGAAAATTGGCTTTTTTTATTCCACATCCTAGTCGAATGAGATTAATAGTAAAATCGATAACCCTTGGATGTTTCAACATAGCGAATAAAGAAACCACTAAGTGTCCTTGGGTCCAACTTCTTCTCATGTGGATTATATATTCTCACCTCGGACGAACTGACCCCGAACACGCATATGTTACGACTCGGTTTCCAACATTTTCATAACTCGAAAGGTGTCCTTGGGATAGTCCTAGTTGGAACACGGTTTAATATATACGTTGTCATTTTAAGTGTGTCAATCCACAAAAACTTAGGAAGATTGGGGTTGTTAAGCATACTCCACACCATGTCTGCTAAAGTTCGATTTATTCTTTCTGCTACACCATTCTGGTGCGAAGAACCAGGCATAATGCGTTAGGCAACCATCCCATGCTCTTGAAGAGCTCAACGAGGCCCTAGGTGCTTGTCATTCTTAGTATATCTACCATAATATTCACCACCTCTATCAGATCTCACTATTAGTATTTTGCTTCCTTGGTTCTCAACTTCAGCCTTGAGACTTTTGAAGGTATTGATACTTCATACTTGTTATGAAGCAAATTACACATTACATATATCATGAGTAATCATCCATGAAAGTGATGAAATATTTTTACTAGACATATCCGTATACAGGCGAAACATAATACGGTGCGTATGATTTCTAATATGTTTCAAAACTCTATTAGCTCTTCTTAGACTTGTTTGTTTGCTTACCCACAATACGATCTACCTGAGTCTCGAGAGATCGATATAATCGAAGTACTAAGTACTAAAGTCGTTTCTAATATGTTAATCCTATGTGGAGATATGAAAATCTCCAATGCCATAACATAGAAGAGTCCTCATTAATATTAGACCTCTTAGTAACATTATGGACATGTAGAGAATTATTAGTGGCTTTATTTTCTAAGGAATTTCTATATAGACCATCTACTAAACTTTCTATTCCAATATGATTTAATTTATGAAATAAATTAAAAATGTGTCTTGAAAAGTAAAGAAAAACCTAATGGAACGAATCTAGAAGCAGAAATCAAGTTTTTGTGAAACTTGAGGTACATAAAAGGTTCTTTCCAAAAACTAAAACAAAGCCACTACTTAGGTTAAAGAGCATGTCCCGATGGCACTCTATATGTGAACTCATCTTGTTGCAAATAGGATGCTTAGCTCACTTCCCCGCACGAGCTTCTTAGTTTTGCATCTTATCATGATTATTGTTATTGTTCAATTGTTGTTTTATCTTCATGAACCCACACTTTTTTAGGCTTGTTGCAATCCTGTTGCTTGCTTGACAAATAGGATTACTAAGCTGATAGAAGAAAACTAGAACTTGAATTTAGTTGATTTTCCTCTTAGAAAATCTTTGGTGGAATCTTTGTATGGATTCTGAAGATCAAAACCAACTGTGATGGAACCATTGAACCGTATAAAACTATACGGTAGCTAAAAGCTATCTGAAATATGGAGTCAATTATGAAGACATTTGCTCAATTGCTTTCAACTCACATTGATGCAGAGTCTTATTTGCCATTCTTTCTTCTTAGAAAATGTAATATTTTCTAAATTGATGTAACAAATGCTTTTTTGAATGGTGACCTCTCTAAAGAAGTTTATATGCAATCACCACCTAGTTATACTCATCCACGAGCAAAGTTTGTAAACATTTGATTGAATTTAGAATAATGGTTTCACAAAAATGGCACATATATGCATTATCTTCATCAAGAGATCAGTGACTCAATTCAACCCATTTTAAGGTTTGCATGATTAGTCCTTCATTCAAATAACCCAGTCATAATTTTTTGTCTAGAAATGCATAATCCTTGTGAAAATCTAAGAGCATCAAATCGAACTAATAAATCTTCTTACTTGCATTTAAAATTTGATATCTTAAGAAAGGTGGAAATTAAATGTTGTGCGAAAAAGAATCTTTAATGTTGATAATATCAATTCAATAACAAAAAGATAAAATTACTCACACAAATATGCACGAGGTTTTAACTTAGTTTAGTCAATCATGCCTACATCCACGGATGAGAGAGAACCTTTCTACTATATGATAGATAATATTACAAAGATAGAATAACATACAATTGGGTTCTCGAAATATTCCATGTTCCTGGGTCCTTAACTTCATACCACGAGCACTTGAAATCCCTCACTCCCTTGGTATTCCGTGCTTTCTCACATCTCTCTACCATTACAACATTTATAAGTTCATCTACTCTCATAACTTTTTCCATGTGACGAGAAATATTTATAGTGATATTCCTAACTACTTTCCTTATTCTATAAGGAATCATTGTTCTACCAAGAAACCTTTCCTTATTCTATAAGTAAGTCTAATATTACAATAATATAACGACCTAGGAATTATCTTATAAAATATTCTTTCTGAATCGGAATTTATACTAATTAGGAATTTCGAGACATATTCGATAATCGGCTACCTTGGATCAAAATTCATCTATTGACTCCACCTTGAATTGAAATTCCTTTTGTCTTTATCTTGTGTGCTTTGTAATATTAAGTTCTTATAGAGATCTTCAATCTGAAGCTCTAACAATCCTCCCCTAGAACAAGTACCCTTTGGACCTTACTCTCAAATGATCATTCATCCATCCACTCTCTACACCTGAGGATTTTGTTTGGCTTCTATTGCGTTCTCGCTCACAGCTTACATGAAGGACCACCTGACTCGAGAGTTTGCTCTAATTTAGGACAACTCCTCTTCCTCATGGAGCAACAACATGTACATGAAGATACGGAGCACATCTCCTATTTGATAAAGCATAACATGGATTGTTACTTGACTAATTAGTGCTCACTGCCTATGTTCGACATTTGATGATTTTACCTACATGGCTAAGTCTGAACCTTGCTTTGATACCAATTTGTTGAGAGGTGCGAAAGCGAGGATACTAATTTAATTGGGAGTAATGGGTAAATTGAAAGAAGCACACAATCTCAAAGAATATAAAGTTGAGAGAGTAAGGAAATTTTATTGGACACTATCACTCTTGTTTTTCAATTATTATAATAACTTCAGGCTAACAAAACTAAATCTCTACCAGAAGTAAACTTTCATAAACTTGAACACCTAAGTATTCTCAAATACTCAAAATAGAAACTAAATATGACAACTAAGAATAAAATGTTCTTCAACATGATCTTGGAAACTAATATAATTGAATAGTTTCCAAACCCAGTAGTTTCCAATGAGGGCTCCACTGACCTGATAGAGTTTTAGATGGTAAAAACTCTTCTAATGGAGTATGCTACGATCAGTGAACAACTTATACTAAATAAATGAACAAAATTTCAATATCCCAACAAGATCATCATTTGTTTCCCTGGAAATTTAATGTTGATTTTTTGCTTTTCGGAGCTACTTCTTGGCATTCTTGGCCCATAAAAAGGGGTGAGAGCGACTTGGAAAGAAAGAAGAGAGGGTTTACTTGGACTTTTCCCCTCAAGCCAAGACAATATCTGATTACAAATTCTTATTCTCGAAATAGCTGTGCGCACATTTCCTCTCTCCCCTACCTCCGATCTACCTCCTATATTTTCATTTGTTATCGTTGCTCCTTATTTGGTTCTTAGTAATACTACCTTTTTGGAGAAGGGTACAATAAAAACACTAATAACCATGGAAAATATATAAGACATGATGATGCCAGTAGCCTTCATGCTCCTAAGTCGTATACTTCATGTTCCGGGAAATTGAATTATTAATGCTATTAATGCTCACCCAGTGTTCTACGCAAGTTATTTAAGTAGTTGGATGACTTAGACCTACATTTCAAGGTTCTAACTTAATAACTCAAACATTCTTGATGGAAGTGTAAGGCTATGTTTGGTTCTTAAAAAATTCGAGAGAAAATGTAAAGGAAATGTTGGGTTTAGGATTGTCCACATCTTCGTCTCAAGGGGTTTACAAGAAGATAGCTACTTCAAAGATCGAGTTTGATGAAGATATGATGGATTTATCATGAAGTCCCTAGTAAGCCCAAGAAGTAGTTCGGATTGAAGCAATCATGTGGTGCAAAGACGCGCCACTGGAGTCTCGAAATAGGCAAAGCCATTGCGTAGGGATGGCAGTCTCGCAAGCTTGGAGGCCAAGTATCCGCGAGCTGATATGATTTTTAGCAAGTGGATAACGGTCAAATCAAGAAAATCTGATCATCTAAGCTGTCAAACCAGAATTAGAAACATATCAGGTTTCTATTCTCAAGAGGATACTTGAGCAGCAAGTTTCCTTATCCCATTGTGGTATCTTAAAGGCAAGTACAGAAAATAAAAGGTAGAGTAGGAGTCATATTAGGATAATGATCCAACATTATCAAGATTCAAGACCAACAATCGTAAAGACTAAATTTGGGGCTTTAGAGGTTGCTCAACATGGATTTCAGGAACAGAGCTTGAAGAAAGGCAAGAGAAGTCCGGATGTACTGAAGGAGTGCGAAGTGCAGATACACGATTGAGGTATTGCACGTTAAAATTCTTTCACCTTGTGTCAAAGATGATGTTCTTTATTTTCTTCATCTTATATTGATGTAATGTGGGTTATGGGTGTGCGATGCTTTTGAGAGGGGAATGACGGGAGTTTATCTTGAATTCTACTAGGAGTGATTAGGTTTCAAGAAGGGCCGTGGCACAGCTGAGTCTGCACTCACATAAGACTAATCAGAAACCTTTAATCATTAGTGAAACTCACATCTAGGCACATCCTCATGGACGTAGGGCAGCTGTCGAATCACATAAAGATTTGTGTGTTTCTTTTTACTTTATCGCAAAATATAATATATATGCTTTGCACACACTAAGACAAATAGGAAAGGGGGGGGGGGGGGGTTTCGAACACACTGAACTAAAGTCCGAACAAGGTCACAGTCCGAACACCAAGGACTTTGACTAGAAACACACACTTATATTTGTCAATTGGTATCACAAAAGGTCACTCTAAGTTACTGAGTGGATCCTAGGTTTCTCTACTTGATTATTTATGAATTTCCGATGGATCCGATGAAGAACGGAAAGTCCATGAAATACCCTCGACTACTTGATAATGGAAACTATGCTTACTGGAAGATACACATGAGTACTTTCATCAAAACACTAGGAATTGAAGTATGGGAATCCGTTGTATCGGGATGGACCATCCCAACCAAAATTAAAAATGGGGAGACGATGATCAAGCCTGAACCAGAATGGAACTGTGAAGAAAGAAAAACAACCTGAAGAAACTTCACTGCTCTCCATTCTATTCAATGTGGTATGGATGACACGATGCCACTTATTGCCTCTCTCGTAATTTGCAAAAGAAGCATAGACACCTCCGTGAAAATATTTTAGGATCTGGGGGAGCATAGAGATCTGAAAGAAAAGCGATGTAACCTTGAAAAGGGTTCGATCTCAGATCTTGAGTGAAGAAGATCATGGAGACCAAGAAAAAATCAGTTGTCTTAGAGCTCTCACATCAACTGTCATAATAGAAGAAGCTACTCCACAAAAAGAAAAGATGATGGAAGCAAAATCATCATATCACCCGGTACATCCGGACTTGATAGCATTCTCATATGACAACCAGATAAAGTACAACAGTAGCATAGAGAAAGGGAGTGAAGTTCAGATAAGAGAACTCTCCAAGTCGAGAATTGCAGTTGAGAAGATGGTGTAAACTGAAGTGTCCAAATCAAGAAAGACAGTATGAAACAGTGCAAGAACTAGATTTCCTTGGTCAAGAACGAATGGAAAGCACTTGTAAAAAAATGACATAGTGTATTAAGAAAGATCTGAAAAAGAATTTTACTCAAACCAAGACGGACAAGAATGAACAAACAAAGAGTCTTAGTGTCTTCCCTTCCACCAGAAATATGATAAAGAAATAATGGTATTTCGATAGTGGTTGCTCACAACACATGACGAAAATAATTGTTTCTTAAATGACTTTCAACCATTCAGTTAGGAATGAGTGATCTTTGGGGACGGTGGAAAAGGAGTTCTGGGAGTTAGTTTCTTGATAATTCTAGGGTTGTCCAAACTAAAGAATATTTTTCTTGCCAAGGACTCGGAGTAGTAAATTTGATCGTTGTAAGTCAATCCTTTGTGATGAAGATTTGCTTGTACAATCTAATGTGGATAAGGTATAGTACGAATCAAAATCATTGTCATATCATGGAAGGGCAAGGGTCTTCGACAACCGCTACCTATCGATCACCACTACCCCTTGTATGAATGAAATGCAATAAAATTCGCGAACATGGTTCCAATCGACATGCCAAGAAGAAGGTCATCACCATCATTGAACAATCAAATTGAAGACATCCAGATTTGAAAGTCTCATTGTCATATCATGGAAGGGCAAGGGTCTTCAGACAACTGCTACCTACTGACCACTACCAGCCTTTGTATGAATGAAATGCAATCAAATCAAGGAACACTGGCTCAAAACAAATTTACATGCAAGAGTGAAGCTCATCTCCATCATTGAACAATCAAATCGAAGATAACTAGAGCCTGAAAGCCAAACCTGATCATATAGTAGTCCCGGAAAGTCATGGTCACATCTCGCCTTCCTACAATTGCAGTTTCAACTAAGCAACAGTGTAATCGAAATTACTCCGCACATAGATTCCAATAATAGGCACTAAACAAGTGAAAGCATTAATAGGAAAGATTTATCTATGTACTTGTATGCACTGATCATCTCACTCAGAAACAGCCCTCCCTTAACAACTAGAACTCTTTATAACTTTATGTGATCTAGAAAGGGATGTCGATCCAAATGAGGAACAGAGGAATTCACATTAGGTATTATCCTAACAGGGGATCATGTCAAGTGAGAATTATGCTAGTGATAGAATCACCCAATGAGAAGGAAGGCTTCTTCTCTCTAGGAGGGTTAAAAAAAATCCTTCATTAGTAAGACACCTTTCAAAGAGTAAAAGAATGAAGAATGCACCCAGATTCCCAAGAATGTTTTGCCAGAAAGAAGCCTCCTCTTCTCAATAGAACTATGGACTGTACCTTGTAAAGACACTGAGCCACCCAATCACTGACTCTGGCCTCCAATTCTAGCCCAAAAAAAAAGTGGTGGTATGAGAGATGTGGGACGATACAAGGGAAGAAAATTCACTTTTTTAATTCCTTCCACATTGTATAGGGCCTGGAGACAAAAAGGGTCATTCATCAATTGAAAGAAGCACTTGAGTCCAGTGGCCAGTGTCTCCTGTCACATCTTTAGGCATCCTTTTGCCCTCTATCTTCCAAAAGCAGTTGTATTTTGATGCATAGTTCAAATGAGATTGTTGGCTCAGATCATCCATGACTTCATCCCTGAGGTCTCAAAAGAACAGCAGATCACTTCAGAGATCGATTTCGATGAAGATTTAATGGTTTAAACATGAAGTCACTAGAAAGCCACTATGGTTCTGACTAAGGCAACTTTACAACATCGGGACATGCCGCCTCATAGAGCCTGATCTAGTATCAGAGCTTGCACGGAATGCAAGCCGGCTAGAACCTCGAGGCTATGGTACTGGGAGCAAGGCCTGTGGATTGTTTTAGGAAGTGGGATAAAGATCAAATCAAGAGGATTTTGATCATCAATGCTAATAAACAAAATTAGAAACAAATAAGGTTTCTATCTAAAATAGGATACTTAGGCACTGCTCTACTATCCCACCGGGATAGCTTAAAGGAAAGTTTAGAAAATATAAGGTAAATGTTGAGTCATATTTAGATAATGATCCAACTTTATTATGACTCTGCACTCCACCATGTACTATAAATTCAAGACTTTGAAAGTTGCTCATCATGGACTTCACGAGTATAGAAATTGAGTAAAGAAAATAAGCAAAGTCCCGATGTGTTGAAGGAGAGCTGAGCGCAGTATACCGCTGAGATACTCATGACGTTAAAAGCCTTTCACTTTGGGTGAAAGGTGATGTTTTAAGTTTCTTCATCTTATATATAATGTGGGTATGGATGTGCTATGATGTAGAGAGGGTAATGAAGGGAGTTAATTCTGAATTCTACTATGAGTGATTAAGTTAAAGAAGGGTCGTGGGTATAGAGGGAGTTTTGTACCACATAAGACTCATCAGAAACTTAAATCAAACTCAAAGAAAATCTTTTGTATCTAGGCAATAACCTGTGGGATTGCATGGGCTAAAACCACGAAAATATTGTGTCTCATTTGTTACTTTCCCGTATATATTTTATATTGCTCTACACACACTGGTCCCACAAGCGAGTTCGGACTCATCGCACTCTTAAGTCTGAACTTTTACACAGTCTCAACATTAGGAACCGTGTTCAAGACCACACACTTATATTTGTAATATTTAAATTAATCTTTTTATTTTTCTTATTTTTTCCTTTTTCTTGGTAGATTTGTAGAGGAACACTTCCTTCTCTAATTCATCTCCAATTCGTATAATTTCTTTCCTATCAAATGTTATACACTTTTATACTTTGAATTCCTCTTTCCATCTTTCTATTTAGTTAATTCAATAATTTCTTTTTTATTGTCTTGCTAAATGAAACCTATTTCTCTTAGTTTTCTTGACTATAAATTTTACAAAATATTAAGATGTTCGTGAGGTTTTGTACCTTTCCTTATATTTTTCAAGTCAGACATAACCTATAATTTTTTATTTGAAAAAACAAGGTATTTCAATTGCATTAATGAGTCAATCAAACATTGAAAAGCTTTGTCAACTATCAGGTGGGAACTCTTCCATACAAATCTGTGAAAATTTTCTGTTCCTTTCAAACCCACCAACCATCCAAATTAAAGACCCTCCATCTCTTCAAACTCTTCCTCTCTTTATAAACCCAACTAGAAAGCCAAAGTCAAATGAATAGAAGAGAAATGAATAATCTCTAGCATTTCCTATTTTCTTTAATTTCAGAATCCTAATCTTGCTTCCCATAAATTTCTTTCTATCTACCCACCTATCAAGATCAGAAAGGTTAGAATGTTAATGGGATAAGTTACAATAAATGGGCCCAGCCGGCCATACGCTCCAACTCGACCTCAAACTTTTTTTGATCCAATGCTGCTCTTAACATTTGTTCCATAGCTTAAATCTGTTCATGCCATCAACGGAGTGAACAGATAAGTAAACGGACGTCTAACGCCATTGATGTGTCACCCATTGTTGGCTTCATTTGTTGACGTTTGTTTAATTAATGTTCACTCCATTAACAGTAAAGACATATTTGAGCTACGAAACAAACGTTATAAGGCAGCATTAGACTCAAAAAAAAGTTTGAGGGCCAAGTTTGACATATGACCAAAGATCATGGACATTTGTGTACCTTAAACCGATGTCAATGGATTACGCCCTCTGTTTTATTAAATATACTTCTCTAGCGCTTAATAATATCTTATGTTGAAATAGGCTTTTAGGAAAAAAAAAATGGTAATCAATTTAACATTGTTAATGTTAAAATAGGCATAAATAAACCACTATTGAGTTGATTTAAAAGGAGAGGCCTTTCAAAAAAAAAAAAAAAACAAAGAGGCCAATTCTTTTAGGCACACTCACTCTATTGAAATCAATGTTAAGCATTCTATCCAAACAAATTAGTCTGTCTTTTGTGTTAAGAACTCCAGTTCAACCGTATGATAATTATAAATTTTTGTTCTTGTATTTCAAATTAATTTAATATCTCTATATGATGTTTGATTTTGCATTTTTTTAAAAACCACAAAAGAATACGTAAATCACGCTTATTCTATTTGATTCTTTTTTTTTTAAATCAAGTTATCGAGAATCACTTTTGAAAACAAAGAGAATATCATTTTTGTGTTTTCTAAAAACTGTTCTTGTTCTCTCTTTAATTTAAGCAGCTTCATGTTTTTGTGTTTTTCATAACAAAAAAAGAAAACTACAAAACCATTCTACATGTTTTCCTTGTTCTTATTTTAAAACAAAAATATTTTTAAGAAATTGTAACCAAATAAGCTCCAAAAGAACATTTTCAAAGAACATCAAAATGATGTTGACCTTTTGTTTTCCTAAGAATAGTTTTCAAAACTGTTCCCAAGAACAGTTTTCAAAATTGTTCCCAAAAACAGTTTTTAAAAACAGTAACCAAACAAGCCTTGATTTTCTCATTTCTTGTTTTTCTCATAAAAATGAAGAAGTAATATAATTAGAAAAGTCTCTTCTGACTTTTTCCATTCAGTTAAGATTCATAATTATCCAAGATCCTTGCACCATATGTAATGCTCTTAGGACTTGGGCAGCTCTGGCAAAGGTTATAAAAACAGAGCATGGTCTGCCACTCATTTTATCACATGCACAAGAGGTTTCTCACTCTTCCATTCTCTCAGATACTTAAATTGATATAGTTGGGAGACTCGGATAATGGGAAGATTGTTTAAGAGTGTTGTTTTTTATGCTTTGTTAGTACTTTATTTATTGTTTTTAATGAATACATGGTTGCCATTGATAGAAGCAAGAATCGTGTATTCCTCCACTATTCCAGGTGCGAACTTTTCCTTTGTCTCTATATCAGTCCCAAGGTAGTATATAATGGCCAAATATAGTATTTGTCTAAAAGCATGCAAAATGTTAATTATTTTTATATAATTACTTGAAATTTATATTTTATAAACTTGTCCATGCTTCATGGTTTTCTTTTCTTTCTTTATATGGAAGTATGAAACATAGTTTTCCATAACAAAAATTAAGGACAAAAAACTCTTACTTTTTCATTAAAAAAATATTTTTGAGGAATCGACAATCATCGTGTGCTTCTTCGAAAAGCATTGTAAGTGATTTTTAAATTTTGTTAAATACTTTTTGCTTTTCTTTTAAGAACATTCTCCATGCTATGAGTGCTTAACATTTTCCTACATCTTATATTATATATAAAAATATATGAAAAAACATTATTTTCTTGTTTTATCGTTATTGTATGATTTCTAAGTTTTGTTTAGTAGCTCTTTTCTATCTAAGACATTACTTTCTTTGTTCTGGCTCTTATTTTACAGAGAGACATGTTCCTGGAGATGGACCTACAGCTCCCTGCGGCAAATCTTCCAATACATAATGGTGTATAAGAGATGCTTCACATAAGTCTCTAGACAGACCCTTCCTAGCTCTATTATTAATTTCCAGAAATGATCATTACTATGTGGTCAGTGTTATCCATAAATAACAGTTACGCTTCCGCATAAGATGGTGCTTTCATCCCAAAGACAAAAATAAAAGATTAGCTTAGGGATTCGGGAGAATACTTTTGGTTATCATCTTATATCGACGTAATTGCTATAAATACAGCGCTATGTTTTTAACGGCTAGCTTCATTTTGAATTCCACTGTGGATGATTAGGTTTCAAGCAAGAGCCGTAGTGTAGAGAGTCTCGCATAACATAAGAATAATTGTAAACCTTGAATTGGGATACTGAATCCTACATCTAGGCACAACCTCGTGGAGATGCAGCTTGTCGAACCACGTAAAGACATGCGTGCTTTTACTTTATCAAGAATATTTCATATATGCATGTGACACACTAATACATACAAGGTAGCTTGAAAAATCAAAATATCGAATTGAATATTTCAGTGATATATCACTGGCTGGGGCGTCGACACGATATATCCCACTCGATAATGGCTATGAACTGAAATTTTGGAATTTTTTAGTAATTATCGGCGAAGTATTTTTGAATTTTAAAGTCCGAACGGTATCACAAATTCAAACACCAGCGACGCGACTTAAAACACATTTATATATGATGAACAAATAGAAAGAAAAGTAGAGGAAAATGAAAAATAAATAAATTTAAATCCACTGTATTATTATTTGTTATTTTATTTATTTTAATTGATCAATATAAAAGCTTAAATAATTTTAAAATATGTAAGTTTCTAAGTAAATATATGATTTTTTTTTTATATTAAACAGTCAAATATAAGAAAATAATTTTTAGCCTTTTCAGAAACCAACACAACCTAAGTATCCACATTTGCAAAGAAAAAATTGAGCATCACGTCAGCTAATCCAGCTGTTGAATTACTTCTTCAGTGACAGAGGCATCCGGCAAACAGATAGTTCAAGGCCATTAAATATGTTCTAGAAAGAGACTTATCTCTATATATAAATTGCACCAACTTGCTGCTTACACTGGGGACACATAAATTAAGAATGGGGAAGTTCTTTACCAGCAGCCTCCTCTTTTGTCTATATTTTGCTTTTAGCTTATATGGCATTATTGATGGGGACGTGGTGTCTGCTGGTGGAAGCAAGAATTCTCAATTTCTCAGCTATCCAAGGTACAAACTTTTCCATGCTTCAATTTCTTGATTCATTCAATTTAATGGCAAATTTTGAAAATTTTCAGCTAGCTGTAGCCTATCCACAACCTTTGCGGCGCTTTTTAAGTTGTGCACTCGCCGCTGTCACTGCTTTACTTAATAATCGAATACAATTTTTCACTCATCGTCGAATAAAGACTTAATAACATTAAATACAGCTGCTTGCTTTTTAACAACACAACATGCTGCTTGCTTTTTAACACGGTGAAATGTAGTGAGCACTAATAGAATGGTAATTTAGATTATTTCGCTTTCCGCCTCGCCGGCTTCTTAACGACGAAGCTGACGACCAATAGAATTTAATTTTTAATGGCCAGCTTTATTTTTCAAATACGGTGATTTATGAGCATGAAGTCTGTATTTACTTCCGCCCCACCTGATTATATATTTTAAAAATAATTTTTATTATTTTATTTTATACTTTAATATAAATAATAATAATAATAATCATTAGAATGTTTTTAATAAATAATTTATAAAATTATAATTTTATTTTTTATGAAATATATTAATTTTATTAATATAAGAAAATAAAACAAAATCAAATATAAATCCATCGGCTTAATTTTCCCATCCCCGCCTGTACACTCTCTAAACGGCATGCTTCAGACCGAAAAATAAATGCACAGGCCACCGCCGCCCCACCCTAAACCTCTTCCTCATTGGCCATCCCAAGAGCCACAGATTACAAATTCCTTCCTTATATCGTGCAATGACGGAGCTTTCTTTTATCGCTTTAATTTAAAATCGACTTTTTTTCATCCCGTCGTAAAACAAATATTTTCACTTTTTCTATTCGTAACTTTTTAAAAAAAAATTTAGCACAAAATGTGAAAATTTAAAAAACAAAATGTTTTAATATTAAAGCCTATTTAACTTTTTAAAGATTAAGTCAAAAAATAAACATCCTCAACCAATTTGATGTATAGCTTAAGTCAATATGTTGATTCGTAGAAAATATTACTACTATAAAATCAGCTGCAGTAATTAATCTGATACGTCAAAAGATAAATCTGACATTTAATTATTTTCCATGGTCGTCTTTGGCTTTCTGATGTTGCTATTTTCTGTTTGCCTCAAAATTAATAATAGACAGCCCGGTGGGTACGGTGGAAGATACTCGTATAACTATGAAGCCTAGTACTACCATTCGAAGGCATGCCAAAGAAGATACTCGTCCATCTACCAGGTCTCCCTTTCCAAATCCTAAAAAGCAGCAAGGTCCTATTGGAAGTACCTCGTAGTAGATGCATGTTCCTTGTAGCACTATAAAACATTTCTCCAGAGGGGTTCTGGCTTTCTTACCCTTACTTTACTAATAAAATAAATAAATAAATAAATAAGAAAAGAGTATATGAAAATAAAAGGAAAGAACATTGCAAGAAAATACATGTTTGTTGAAATAATATGCTTTTTCTCTCTATCTTTCATGCATATTGAATTATGAATATATACTCATCTATGATTGAAGCAAGTTAGTTAACTTTGTCGGTGAGATGGAATACGATTAGATGAAGTGCCATTGCATTTTTTTTTTTTTTGAAGGAAAGTGCCATTGCTAAGCTCTAAACCTGAGAACTAACAAGTTGCATAAAACTAGTTGTTGACTTCACTTTCTTAAGTGGCTAATTAAGGAGGGTTTCAAATGGAAATTTTTTTGATGATATCAGGTTGCATATATGCATTTGGTTGGGGAAATGTTTCTTATTTTCTTTTTAAATTTACTTTTTGAAATATGGTTTCAATCTCTTAGCCTTTTTTTTCTTTTGAGTTTGTTGCAAATTTTATTTTCATTTTGATGTTTGCTAAACTTTATTTTGTTTGAGTGTTTACTAATGTAAAAATTTATAAAAAGAAAATTAATTAAAATTTTTACTCATCACATGACACGGCATCTTATGAGATATATATTGGCAAAAAATCGACCGTGTATTTGACCTTTTGACCAGCAATCTGATGGCTCAGATTCATTCCTTCTATTATTCAATGGTCCAGATTTCGTATGTTTTTTTTTTAAAGCATCAAACGGTTATATTTTTTATCCAACGGTTGATTTTAAATCTGAAACTTGATCTAACTGTTCATAATGATTTCCAATGAATATATGATTATCCAATGGTCAGATTTGAACCAAAATCAAATCCAACGGCTAGAATTAAATTCCAACGGTTTTTTGACAATCAAATGACTATTTTGACTCAAAAAAATTCTATAAATACCCCTAAAATCATACAATTTCATTACAAACTCATCCATCTACATCCAAGCTCCATTTGACTCTCAAATTATTTTTTATTTTTTTTGCGATTTATCTCAATATTTTGAAGATATTGGTTTTGAAGGTTTCAATTATAACAAATACAAGGTTAAATAAGGTATGTTTGTTTGTGAATTTATTTTGTGTTTATGAATATTTTGATTTTGAATGTATTTTAGTTTTATTTTGGTATTGAAGTATTTTATAACAAATATTTTTATATTATAGTTTTATTTTAGTTTAATTTAATAATATTAAATTAAATTAGGGAGAGAATTTTTGAAACATAATCTTTATACATCATACTATTAAACAATTATAATTATTTCATGTTAGAAACTTAGATTTTTAGATATCATAAATAATATTATGGAATAATATTAACTAATATAATTTTACTTAATTATAGTGCTATTTAGTTAATAGTATTACTTTTATACTAACTTACATTGATTTGGTGAAATTGCTTTCAATAATATGATTTTATAATATTTTAATTTATTAATATTTATGCACTGATATAATTATATAAAATGATTATATTGGATATCATGTTAGTCTAAAGTTTAAATTAAGTTATATATCATGTTAGAAACTAAGATCTTAGATATCATATCATTAAACATATTAGTTACATACTATAGTTAATCTTAGAACTAAGATCATATATATCATATTATTAAACATATTAGTTATATATTATAGTTAAATAACGTGAATTGAAATTACATCTGCCTTCTCGGCTTTTAAAAGCACTATCAGAATGTAATTTCTCATAAAATTCGGCAACGAATATCGTTTCCAATAAGTGTATATTTGTTTATTTATATATTTTTTATAGTTCAACAAATTAAAGTATTTCCATGAATTTCAAAGTACTTTTGTTAATTTTCACTTTACCGATATTTTTGTCAAAATATTCACCGATATTTTACTAATATTTCCGATATATACATAAAATCCAAGATCGACATATTCGCGACCACCGACAGATTGATCCCACAGAAGTTTCCAAATATAAATGTTATCGACAAGCATCTCCACGCCACGAAGAAAATAAATGAAATAAATTTAAAATATATAAGAATAAATTTTTTTTTTCTTACAGTCCTTTCCCTTCTAACTTTTCCTTGTGTTTCTCAAATCAAACATAGCCAACAATTTTTTTATTTGAAAAAAAACAAGATATTTCAATAGCATTAATGATCCAAGCACACACTGAAATGCATTGTCACCTATCAGGTGGGAACCCTTCATACCCACCAACCATCCAAAAACCTTTATCTTCAATTTGAATGCCAAAGTCAAAAGAATATATAGAAGCGAAATTATTCACACTGGCATTTCCTATTTTCTCGACTCTGAATCCTGATCTTGCTTCCCAAAAATTTCTATCTCTTTTCTATCTACCAACCTGTCAATATCAGAATATGAGTGCTAATTTAATGAGGGCTTCTTACGTTGACATAGGCTTTTAGAAAAACTGATAATTTAACATTGTTTGTGTTAAAATAGGCATAAATAACTACTATATTATGTTGATTGGTCCAGGGAAGTTTTAGAGGCAGAAGCTTTAAGCTGCCGAGAAGTTCTAAACTGGTTGACAAGCAAATGTCTTGCAAAGGTAATCATCGAGTCAGACTCCCAGATATTAGTGAATGCCATTACCAACTCAATTGACTATTACTCCACTGTGGGTGTTGAAATCAATGATAATAATGAAATACAAAATAAAGAAATAAACACCATATTTACGTAGAAATATGAGTAAAGGAGAAAGCTTCATTATGAATCTAAGAGAAATTACAAAGTATAAAGGAATAGAAAATAAACCCTAATGTGTTTATATGACGAATAAATTAACTCTAATGGTCCAACCCCTTTGCTATCACAACAAATTCATGCTTTTTTCTCAATTTTTTATTTTCACAAAAATTATACCACGGGCCTTCGGGTTGGACATAAACCCGAAACCAAAATCGAGTCAAAAAACAATAGTAGGCCTGATTATTCCAGACTGCAAACCCTTTTAAACAACTTAAATAGCTATACGATAGTCTACGCAGAAAGATCAGTGAATCAAGCTGCTCACCTTCTTACAAGAGCGGCTGCACCTATGATCAAGGATAATGGAATCAATCTCCACCTTTTCTAAATGATTTACTAATCATGGATTTGAAGTAAATAAAAATGTCCACTTGTAGTTAAAAAAAAAAAAAAGTGACTCCAATTATTTTAGGCTAAATCACTCTTTATAGAAATCAATGCTAAGCATTCTATCCGAATAAACTAGTCTTACTTTTGTGTTTTAGAATTTCAGTCCAACCATATGAAACTTAAAGGTTTTTATTCTTGCGTTTTAAATTTGAATCTCTATACAATGTTTGATTTTAGGAAAGTAAAGAGGAAGGAAAATGATTTTATCATTTCAGTTATTTTCTAATAAAAAATGGAAAATAAAATAAAATAAAATATAATTAAAATTTGTAGGAAGATATTGTATATACGTTTAAATAATCCAATGCTTATATAAAAGAGTTAAATTAAAAGAAACTTGTTTGAAGTAGTATATCAAATAATTTACTTATGTATTTTTCCTTCTATGCATTATTTAAGTTATATTATCATTTATTCCATAATCTTATTATCCATTCTCTTAAAAAAAAGAGGCGAATCCCCAAAATGTTTGTTTATATCTTTTCCCCGTATTACCCTATATTTTTAATGTATTTACAATATTAAAATAACAAATGTGACAACACGATTTCCTGCTGGTGTCCAAGTGTCTGTGGCTGAGTCATACCGACCTTGCTCCCGCTAGAGAACGCGTGTGCCACCGTCTGCTAGCCTTTCTTATGCGTGTATTTCTATATCTGTAACTGTTAAAATAGAACATTTGTTTCGCTCCATATCATTCTGCATGCAGATTTGCCGTGGTCGAGTTGGAAAAGGTGCCTCAGAATTTGGTGTCGTGTTCACGGAGGAGAGCAACGGACTGGTGGATCTCAACGAATCGGAAAGAAAGGAGCTGGAGGAGTTGAAGCAGTCCATGCAAGAAGCTGATAGACCCAGAAGATCAGATCGGCCCTCCAAGCCCAATCCTAAATATCTAGAATAATATTTTGACCTATGCAGTTATTTCTTCTTTTTACAGTTTCTGTTCACGTGAAGAATGGCCATGTCAATTGGTCTTAATTGGAGACATGGTTTCCTAAAGTCATAGTTAACAGTTGGTTAACTTGTGTTTAGTTATTGTGGTTACACTGGGTTTATAAAATAAACAGGAAAGAAAGCATGGAAAGGGGAGAGATTTATCATTTATAGTAGCAAATCTGTGGTTTAAGGATTTTCTTTCTTTATTATTTATTTTCTATTTTGCTGCTTATCAAAACTCTGATTAGGACCTGTCATTGGTATCAAAGCATGGTAGATGGCGACCAACAAAGAATCGATTGAGCAGTTAGAACAAGGGTTCAGGATCTTATAGAGAGCATGCAAAAAATGGAGATGGGTATGACTAATAAATTTAAGCAACTAGAGGTAACTATGGCTCAACTTTCTGACACGTTATTATCATCTAATCGTGATATACTAGCCATCATAGTTTCAATCGTGAAGGCTCAAGTTGGAACCACAGAGAATGGGGCGATTACAACATGCCATTTTTCTCTAAGATTGCGAAGCTTGAATTTCCCAAGATTTGTTGACATCGACCCAACTCAATGGCTCAACATAATGAACCAATATTTTGAGTTTCAGAAGATCGTTGAAGATGAGAAGGTACTTTTGACTTCCTTTCACCTTGAAGGGGAAGCAAATCAATGGTGGTAACATAGTTCAAAGTCGTGGTATTGATCACTGTCTCGAAGGGTTTTGAAACATATCAATATCGATAGATAGACTTTGTATAAGCCGATATTTAAAAATAAATGAAAAACTCAAAAAATAAATTATATAAATTATTAAAAAATAAATATAATTAAGTGAGTTAAAAATTTAATGAAATAAAAATTATTTAATTTTATCGTATTTAAATAATTATGAACTCATTCATCAAAAGAATTATAAAATTGATTGATTTTATCTAATAAAAGTGATATATAAAAAGAAACATTATTCCTTTTAAAACAAGAATTCTTATTATTGAAATATATTACCATAATAATATTTGTAAAAATATAAATTATTATAACAGTTGATATTATAAAATAATAGTTTGTGTTAAGTTAGATATAAATATAAAAATAAGTTATACTTTATCTTTAAATTTAAAGATAAATTTATGTTAATCTACATAATTTAGACTTTATTTTTAAATTTATGTTAAAATGATTTTTGTTTTGAAGATAAAATTTTATTAAATTTTGTTATTAAACAAACTATAATTTAATTATTGTTTATTTATAGTTATAATTAATTAAATACAAAATATGATATATTAATATTCTTAAAATGATATACTAAATATGATTTAAATCAATAATATAATCAAATACAAAATTTGGCCCACAAATCCCTCTATAAATACATTTAGTGGAAATGGGTAGTTACTTGTTAAAGCTCAAATTAGATGTCTTCAAAGCTTCAGGCAAGAAACATATTACCAAAATTTGTATCCAGAATTTTACAGTACGAACACTCTTTTTAGACGTTTAGGATGAATCACAAACGAGTCTCAGTAGGAGAATCTTTCTTATGCAAAGTAATGTTTTGGTTTCTCAAAGAATCTAACCCAAAACACATATCATCATAATCCTGTTTTTATAGGCTCTAATTTATGTCTCTTGGAAGAGACAAGTCCCTTGACAGGGACACATCTGATGGGTTATGGGTCGAGTCAAGCCCACATGGTTGATCCGTACCCATAACCAAACCTCTCCCACTCGCCCATGATGGGCATGGCTTATCTCAAACATCATCCCAACAACTCAAACAGAGAGTATAATTCATATAGGTGAACGAACCATGAGACCTGAAGCACATTGATGGTGGGAGCTCCAATACAAACCTAACCACAGCCATATAAGAGACATCAACCCTGCAAAGGTAAAGAAGTGCTTATTTACCCCAAGTATCTCTCTTAATACACATTATCAAGTATTATTCAATCCCTCGAGAATCCATACTAGGATCTCTTTTACAATTACTCAGTACTCTAAGTTATTTCAAACTCCATCAAGCGAAATAACTCCGGTTGGTGAATACAAGTAATGAGTGTATAAGCAAATAATACTCTTTCTTTCGCCATCATACCAATTAGATTTGAGTTAACTTGCTTTTCTACGAATGCACTATTAAGCCGAATCATCTCATGACTATAGGTTACATCCTAAGATAGCCAACATTAACTCGCACTACTACAAAAACAATTTATGGTGTCACTATTTTTTATGTCATTTTTTAAAACACGACATCATACGACTCACATTACATCCCACATCACAGCTTATAACTCCCGACACTATATAAATACGCTACTTCTCTCAACTTAAGACGTTGCTTAAAGCCTACGTAGGGCCCCTCGGGCCCAAAGGGAACAATATGCCCATACTTGGCCGCCGAGTCAAGACATTACCAGACGCCTAATCCCTTACCCGGCGCGGGGTCTCTGGCTTTGTTTAGCCCCTGGTGTGGGTGTTTGTTCGTTTGGCCCCACAATCTCATGGGACACAATGAGAACGCTTGCGGTTCACATGCGCATATATTATCATCCTATATCTGGGATAAGGGCAAAACCCTTCGACACTATATGTAAAAGACAGCCCTCTCAACTCCTTGGGCAGGTTTCGCTTTCTTTGTGCTCGTGGGAGTGCCCCTCGGGTCCAAATCAGATGTAATATCTACATTGTTGGGGTTCCGTCGTTACAAACTCAAAGTTCATAAAAGTGACACATCATATAAAAAATATTTAACCGGGAATGCTAGTTTTAGATTTATGGTGTCATTTTCTAAAAAGTGAAACCATATGAAATTAAAAATAAATAAAAATTGTGTTGGAGTAGTTATATGGTGCTAATTTAGATTATTATGTCATTTTTTGAAAAGTGTCACCATATTGAAATTTGTTTTTTTATTTTAGATTTATGGTGTCATTTTCTAAAAGTGACACCATATACAAAATTTTAAATTTTATAACTCAATGGCCATTTTATTATATATACTAATTAGGAACATGATATAAAAAGCTTATTGTTTTTTCATATTGATCATAAATATATAAACTTTTATTGCATAACCCGAACCATCATCTTCTTCCATCTTTCCATACATCATAAACCCGAGTTTTTTTATAAAGTATAATCACAACAAAATAATATAAAAAATGATTTCTTTGACATCTTCAATAAATAAATTTAATATATCCAATAATAAGTTCATTTTTATCTAAAAAGTAAAAAGTAAAAAGTAAAGTAAGAATTTTTATGTATAATAAAATAATTTATATCTTAGTCATTTCTATATAAGTAATTATAGAAAATAATATTTTAATATATTTTGTTTAAATACTGTTAGAATAAAGTGATTTATTATATTTTTCTTTAAATAATATTCTAATTTCTTTTTTAACTGTTCAATTGTTTTATAAACAAATTTTTAGGTTGTATTATTTATAAATACTTGAAAATTTCTAAAAAATCTTTCCAAATAAATTATAGAGAATAATTTTTTAATATATTTTGTTTCAATAATTTTAGAATAAAGTAATTTCTTATTATTTTTTAAATAATAATCTTATAATTAATTTCTATGTGAGTAATTATAGCGAAGCATATTTTAATATAATAATCTTAAATAATTTTGGACTAAAGTGATTTACTTTATTTTTTCTTTAAATAATAATCTTATTAATTTCTTGTTTAATTGATCAATTCTTTTATAAATAAATTTTTTAGGTTGTAATATTTATAAATACTTAAAAATTTATAAAAAAAAAAAACACTCTTTCCAAATTAATTATAGAGATGAATAGTTTAATATATTTTGTTTCGATAATTTTGGAATAAAGTGATTTATTATTATAATTTTAGATAATTTATGGGTTAATTAACCATATCTATTCATATTAAATCCAAATCATACAAACTCGATATTGTAGGTGAGTTGGTAGTTTAACATGATATTATAGTTTGATATGGTAGGAGGTCCTAGGTTCATTACCTTTCTCTACAATTTGAATCCCCATTTGATTATTTGAAAGTCTATGAAGGACTTTGTTTGGTTTGTTTGACTCTCCACGTGCGGGTATGAGGCCACATGTGTGGGAGAGTGTTGTAAGGGTGTTAAAAGGCATGGTATTCATATTAATTTGATGGTATTCGGCCCAAATGTCACTCATCAAATTTCATGATGTCGTTGAATAGGCAGACACACTACGCTTGTAGTGAAACCTTCATAGCTTTCTATATATAATCATTATAAACGTCATCATATGCTCTTTTTTTCTTATAGTGTTATCACATCAGATATAGTCAAAAGTCACAAAGCATAAGAAATGTAAAATCCATATGCAGGATTTCTAGGACTCACATAGTGAAGAAGCAAGGATCCATTATCTCACTTCCTAATGGGCCATCCAAATACATGTAAAGATGAAAGAGCGTTATGGTGGAGCAACTCTTCTCTGCCAAGGATAAAGATTGTAGCGTTCCCGCTTTATTATAAAATAAATAACACCATATAAGTCTTAGTCTTATTGTCCCATTGCTTCAAACCTGAAACTTTTGTCTATGCTATTATTCCATAATGTTAAAACAAATAAGTTTCACACTCAAACTGCCTAAATAGACATGAATGGTGGGAAAGCATTCATAACGATTCATATAAAGAATCTCATCTTAATTCTCATAAAGGTGACCTTGTAAGCGATAATGTGACCAAAGTCGATCCCACTACACTTAGTCATCTCAATTTTTGGTCTCATCTCTACTCGCTCTATAGAGCTATGGAGGCGCACAATTGCTTATAGAGTCAATCAAATTCCATCTTATTACACTTCACTGAATTGTTCTAAATAATACTTCCAACATATCTGCACATTATAAAATCTCTAAAACAAGCGAACTATGTGAAATGCTTCTATTTATTGCAAGTAAAATGTATGTTAAGTAACTCGTTAACATGTACAAAATAATCATATCCTACATAAGCCTAGGGATTTTGCATGCCTAACAAATGCATCCCTTGTTATTGGTTTGGTAAATGGGCCTGCTACTATTTTACTCGTAGGAGTGTGTCTCAAAACCACTTCATTTTGTGTGATCATGTCTCTAACAAATGGATATTTCGATTTTCTTGATATGCTGGTCCCACAATATTTTCGTATCCTTAGCATAAGCTAAGTAATGCAACATACTCGTTGGCTACCAAATCTTCTCACAAGTTCAAATGTTATTTTGACGATTTTTAATTTTTGCAAAAATCTTCTTGACTAAATTGCTTCTTGTATAGCCAAGGAACAGGCTACATACTCAGCATCCATTGGAGATAAAGCTATGCAATATTGCTTCTTGCCACATCATGAAATTGCACAATCATTAAGAAAAAAAAGCACATGTAGAAGTTGATTTGCACTGATCAAGAGTGCCTCTCCAATCAACATCTGTATAATCAGTTTAGCACAAATCCTTCCCTTGGTAGCACAAAACATAATCTGATGTTCTTTTCAAATATCTCAATATTCCCTTCATTACCATCCATTGCTTTAAACCTGGATTAGATTGAAATATGCTTACTAGCCCAACTGCATGGCATATGTTTGGACGCGTGCACATCATTGCATACTTCGTACTACCTAACTATATATAGAATAATACCTTGGATATTTCGTCTGATCTCATCAAGCTGCCTGACACATGTCAAGACTAGACTCAAATTATTTCATCAGGTATCCACTTGGCTTCCTAATCATGCATATGGTAAACTCCTTCAACATTTTCTAACAGTCCCCGAGATAAACCCATAAGTCATTTTGAGCGATCCTTAAAGATCTTAACACTAAGCACATAGCTAGTCTCACCCATGTCTTTTATTTCGAAGTTCGATCATAACCACTTTTTGGTAACATCTATTAACTTTTTATCATTTCTAGCTATCAATATGCCATTGACATATAAGGACAGAATTATGCAACCACTATTTGAACTTTTAATATACATGCAATGGTCTTCCTCCATCATCGTAAAACCATCCTTTAGCATGGCTTGGTGAAATTTGAGGTTCCATTGTCTTGATGCTTGCTTAAGAGCATAAATAGATCTTTTGAATTTGCAAACTATGTGCTCTTGTCCTTTAAGCTTGAGACCTAAAGATTGGTTCATATAGATCTCCTTATCTAGTTTTCCATTGAGAAAAGAAGTTTTAACATCCATTTGGTATAATTCTAGATCCATCCGTGCTATAATAGCTAGAATGAGGCGAACTTATGAAAACCTCACCACATGCGAGAATGTCCCTTCATAATCAATTCCCTCTTGTTGCATGTAGCCCTTAGGTACCAATCAAGCTTTATATATGTCAATTGTACCATCTGCCTTACATTAATATTAAGAACCCACTTGTTCCCAATGGTCTTACGACTTGGCAGTAAATCAACCAAATCCCACACTTGGTTAGATTTCATTGAATTCGTTTCCTCTTCCATAGATTTAATCCATTCCTTAGATGTAGGACATGAAAGAGCTTGTTGAATGGTTTTTGGCTCTTCTTCATCATGGGCAATCATGAAGGATTCCCCCTCAATCTCAAATTGACGATAGGGAACTTTCTCATGATTACTACGTCGAAGTTGAGATTGTTCATGATCTTATTCCATAGGAGTAAAATCTAACAACTTTTAACTCCCACCAACTTTAAGAGGTGCATGATATCCCATATCATCTTGCTATGTGGGAGCTGAATCAATTTGTCTTGTGGGAGCTGAATCAATTTGTCTTGTGCTCCCACTTGCCTCGAGATCTTCCATTTCATATAATCAAAAATCTCCATGTATCTCACCTTTTTTAGGAAAGTCCTCTTCTAAGAAAATGACATCTCGTGACTCAATTTCTATTACTCTTCCATTCACATCTTCTCCCAAAAATATATATCCTTTGGAGAACTTTGAATATCTTATGAAGATACATTTTCTCCCCATAGGACCAAGTTTCTCATATTCATGAGAAGTATTATGAATATAAGTTGTGCATACCCATAGGTGCATAATACTTAAATCAGGCTTTTTGCCTTTCCATAGTTCATATAGGGTGGAAGAAACAGACTCAGATGGAACACGATTAAGAATGTAGGCTGCAGACAATAGTGCATCTCCCCAAAAGGAAATGGGTAAATTAGCTCACTCCATTATTGACCTAACCATGTCCAATAGGGTTCTATTTCTTCTTTCTACTACGCTATTTTGTTATGGAATAGAAGGAATAGTTAGTTGTCTAGCTATACCCTTATCATCACAATAGTTCTTAAATAAATCATATAGATATTCACATCCTCGATCAGTCCGTAGTTCTTTAATATTTACATTCAATTGATTCTCAACCAATCTACTATAGCTTTTGAAGCATTCCAATGCTTCAAATTTACGGGGGATCAAATAAACGTGACTGTATCTGGTGAAATAATCTATAAAAGTAATGAAATAGTGAGCTCCATGTCTTGCTTTCACATTCATTGGGTCACAAATGTTAGAATGAATAAGTTGTAAAGGAAAATTGGCTCTTTTAGCCTTGCCAAATGGAAATTTAGTTGTTTTTCCTAGAAAACAGTGCTCACAAGTAGGCAAATCTATTTTCTCAATAGATCCTAAAAGACCAACCTTAGCTAACCTTTGTACCTTATTACCCAATATGTCCTAATCTAGCATGTCATTTAACATCATGAACTAATGAATCCTTACTGGAACTACCAATAACAAAAGTGGATGTATTTGTATTAACTGAAACAATATCTAATACAATAAATTCATCCAGCATAAAGCCAGACCCATAAAAAATGTTGTTCCATAATTCATTCACACATTCTTTTTCAAATATAATTTTAAAGCCAATTTGTAACAAAACAATAATGGAAACAAGATTTCATCAAACTTCTGGTGCATAAAGCACATCATGGAGATACAGAGTGCGGTCTCTCTGCATCACTAATTTGTAGGTGCCAATTCTAAGCACGTCCGTTGAAGTATTATTTCTCATATAGATAGTTCTACTTCCTTTAGGAATTTGACCAAAACTAATGCTAAGGAGTTTCCTCGTCCCTTGCTATGTGGCTCCGTTGTTGCTGAGTCTCATGCACCAATATGAATGTCTCAGTCCACATCACAAATCATTAACATATGCATCGATAGAGAGCTTGGTCATATAATATTTTACTAAGTAATCATTTACAAGTGACCAAGCTTCCCACAATTGAAGCAATTCATGTTCTTACTTTTATTTCATGCGTGTCTTCCGCGCTTGCTATTTTGTTTCCATTGAGGTTGGCTTTGTTGCCTCCCTTCCTCTTCTTTATAACCTTACCTTTCCATCTTTTACGTCTGAAGCTTGAAGGCTCTTTTCTTTTGAACTCAGTGATCATTTAAACTTGTCCACTAGGTTTACCAACAAGAAGGCGATCCTTCTCAAGCTCGACATGTCGTGGAACATCATCAAAAGTCTTGATGTTGTCATTGTAGTAAGGTTTATGCACAGGTGCTCCCAACTTGGAAGAGAGCGAATCACAACTTAGACGTTCTACTCGTGAGTTAACTTATGGCCAACACCCCCTAGCTCACTTATCATATTAGACATGATAGTCAGGTGCTACCTCATTATGTGATTAGAATGCTTCTTATAAGCAAGGTTTACAATATCATGATATGTCAACGATATATCATCGATATATCCTGTATCGGTGCCGATCGATACGATATACAACATCGATAATCGGTTAACAGAAAAATCAAGCAAAAATCATAAATATTGGTGATATATCGATTGGAGGCGATATATCGCCGACAATTTTCGATTTTTTGTCGATTTTTGACAAATATTTTTTAAATTAAAAAAAAATTATATCTAACCTGGATTTCTCATAATAGAGCAAAAAATGGAAGAAGATTAAGAGATGTGAGAGAAAGAAAATGAAAAGTCTTCCTTAATAATTAATATCATTAATTATATGTCTTTCTTGATAATTACAATCATTAATTATTCCTAGGAAATGGGAAATAAGAGACATTTGGAAGAGAGAATGAATATTCCTTAATAATTAATATCATTAATTGTATTCCTTCCTTAATAATTACTATTATTAATTTTTCAAGAGAAAAGACTTTTTAGAAAAGAATATGGGAGGATCTTTCTAGTAATTAATATTATTAATTTTTAATAATTAATATTAAAGTTTAGATTTAAAAAATTAATTAAAAAATGATTGTGCAAATCTTTAATACCAAACAATTAATTTTTTTTTTAAATTTTGTAAAATTATTTATAGTAATTTTTTAGAATATTCTAAAGTATAAATAAAAATATAAAAAAGTTAGACATAATATATTCACGTTTAATGAATTATTTTGTACAAATCATTGAAAATGAATTTTCATGTTTTTTTTATAGAAAATGAATTTTAATGTTTTTTTTTCAAATCTAATTGATATTATCATTTCCTATACTTTCAAAATAATTTTGATATATAAATTGAATATATTTTTAAATTTTGAATAATTTATAAATGTCGATATATCCGTAAAATCCAAGTACCGATATATCCGTCAAAACCAATATTTTCATCCATGCTTATAAGCATAAAATTTGAAAGTCAACTATCGCAGCCTCATGGTCGAGGTCCCACCATATTGGAACTTGATAGCGTCCCAAATTGCTAGGCTGCGATGCTTCTCAAAGCGTGGCATCAAGTCATTTCTCATGCTGCTAGGGCTACGATGCTTCTCAAAGCGCGACATCAAGATAGGACCCCTAGACTCACGACTTTTGGGAAGAAGTGGCAGGACGAACTAGGACTTATATGCATCCTATAGGAAATAGAAAGTCCTCCAAAGGGATAAATCCTAGCAACCAAACTAGAGTTGGAACCAAATTAGGTCTCTACTCTAAAAAGGAAACTTAGGCGCCAAATCTCCTACTTCCACTAGGATAGCTTGAAGATAAGTACTTCAAGAAAAAGAAGGTAATGCGTAGTGGCACACCTAAAAAATAAGTTGAGGGAGGAGGCAAAAACACTAGGGTTGTGTTTGGTTTCCAAAAAGTATTAAGGAAAGAAAAAAAAATAACAAGGAAAATGATTTTCTCATGTTTAGATGTCTAATAAAAAAATATAGGTGCCAATGAAGCCTGACTCATTGGTTAAAAGGTTAGATGGCGCATAAGAAATGACCAAGTTCGAGTTTCTATAAGAACATAATACAACATTGTAATTCCAAGTGAATAGATGTAAAAAAAAGGTAAAAAGATTTAGGTTGTGTTTAGTTCTTAGAAAATACTAAGGAAAGAAAAAAAATGCTAAAGACAATAATTTCCTTATGTTTGATTGATTGTCTTATAAAAAAAAATCAAAGAAAATCATATATAAATAAAATTATTTAAAAATTTAAGTATTTTAAAACAAATAAAATTGATTTGAAGTAGCAAATAAAAATATTATATGGAATTTTATTTTTATTTTCCTTTTACTTTTCCTTCCTATTTTATTTCCTTTATTCCCTCAAAAGTTCCACGAACCAAACATAGCCCTAAAGAAAATCAAATATAAATAAAATTACTTTAAAACTTACAAATGCAGAACTAAAAATGGGGGCATCATGGGGCATTTTAACTTAATGGTATATGATTTATGGGATTTGAAGCAAGCATATTTTCCTTCCCCAATTGGATTCACCTTAGAAACAAAGAAAAAAATTGGAGGGGGGAGGTGTTGTGGGGGTGTGGTTGGATTCTCCTTACAAACAAAGAAACAAAATGATCCAGCTTTATCAAGACTTCCATGATTGAATTTCAAGGGCTATAGATTTAGGGTTTGGAAGTTGCTTATCACATATTCGACATCATATCTTGAAGGAGAACAAGATCCGTCCAGACGTGTTGAAGAGTGCAAATACTCATTTAAGGTATTGCATGTTAAAAGCGTTTCACATTTGGTGAAAGATGATATATTTAAGATTCTTTATCTTATCAATGTAATATGGACATAGTATGTGCAATTCTTTTGAGAGGGGAATGGAAGGAGTTTATTCTAAATTCCACTATGAGTGATTAAGTTAAAGAAGTGTCGTGCAGAGAGGGAGTCTCATACCACATGTAAGCACCAATCAGAACTCGAATTAAATTGGGCAGTAAATCCTTACATCCAAGAATAACCTAGCTTAATCTGAGGTAATTTTACCAACCACGTACTGCCATTATGCAGACTTTATTTATGTTGCAGTTATATTTTTTCTGGTTTTCAGGATAAATGATAGTCCCATAAGACAGTTTAGACTTCCCGCACAAAGTTCTGATTGACACAATCCCAACACTTGGAACTACGATCTAGAACACACACACACACACACACACACACACACACACACATATATATATATATATATATATATATATATATATAAATATATAAAGCTTTAATTAAATAAAAATAAGCGTCATTGATAAATAAATAGTTGTTGAAAACATGTTCTTAGTACATTTTACTCCCAAGGTAATAACCGCCCCTATTTGACTCGAACTCCGATCTCCCTTCCTATGCCCTATGTCCTGCCCTATATGTTTGAAATGGTGAGAAGCGTTTCTACTCATAATGGCTTATAATGGCGAGACCAAAGCATGTTAATTAAATCCAAAACTTTGGCTACCATAAATATTAATAAGTTAATTAAAAGTGAGACCAATATACTTAGAATTTTATTTATGACACTTATACTTTAAATTTATCTAAGTATTCTGAAAAATATTTATGTTTCTCTTTGAAATATTATTATTATTATTATTTAAGAAGCTATGTGTACCCAAAATTTGATTAATTTTAATTTGAATGATAATAAAATTAAGGTTTTGAACTAAAGATTTATCCTAAGTTTGATAGAATAAGAAGATTTTCGATGAAATAATCAAAGATGATGTATCAAAGAAAAATTAATAAAAATAAGTTTGATGACATAATTAACATTTATGGAAGTCTTTTTAATGGGGATCATTAACTAAAAATGCATGGAACAAGTAACAATCGATTAACACCGTTATTGGTTACTCTTATCTCTTGTTTTTTTTTTTTAAATAAAAATAAAATGATTAATGTGATGTCAAAAAATAAATAAATAAAATGATTATTGTTAAAACTAGGATTGTCAATAAATGAATGATAAAAAAATGGCTACCATATTTATATATATAATACAGTGAAGTCTCATAATGGTATTGATGGAGCTAACTAGGCAAAGACATGAATTTATTATTTAAATCATTTTAAATTTATTCTTATTGTTTAGAATTTAATATTTTCTCTTTTTATGTTTTTTGAGAGAAAAAACTTTAAAACCAAAATAAATTTATATGTTTTTTATATATAGTTTTAGACAAAAACAAAGAACACTAAAGGAATTCAAATGACTAAATACTTAAGTACCTAAAATAATTCTTACCCTTAATTAGCTTAAACTGTTTCCTCATTTCAATAAAGTAAGCAAAGGATTACCCCAAAGAAAATAAAAGAAAAGCTAAAGCATATTAGAAAATAAATGGAACAAAAACAAGAAAAGAAAAAAGAAGAAAAGAAACACAATTAAGCAAACAATCATCTATTTCTCTCTTCTCCTCTGAATTTCTATGGACTATTCACTTTCTCATCCACTGGAAATTCTCCTCTGAAGTCAAACGCCTCCTCTTTATGGCTGCAAGCTCACGTCAGGCCGCCGGCGACGAGGGTGCACCCATCCTCACCCGATTGCCTCCAACACACACTACTCACATAATTCGGGTCATACCCGTCTCTACTCCCACCCCCGAATCCATGCACCCATACCGGGTCACCCCATCTCTTATCATACACAAAAACATGGTTGTTTTCCGACCCGCAACCCAGTAACCCGCCCGTCCTCCACACCGACAACCCGACAAAATTCCGAGTATTCACATGCCCCATGTAGACCCGGATCAGACCGCCGTCATCCATACTCCAAAGTCTCAAGCTCCCGTCCGTCCCTGACGTCACCATCATACGCTCGTCCATGAACCGGACGTACGCCACCGGTTTTTGGTGCCCGTCGAATATCAGAACCGGGTCGGCCATCTTCCTGACGTCATACCCGTAGGCTCTCCGGTCAGCGCAGCCGACGGCGACCAGCGGATCGCCGTAGGGGTTGAACTCCACGCAACACACGGCGGCGCGTCCGCCCGCGCTGGGTCGTACTTTCGCTATGCTTGCTGTAGCGTCGCAACGTGAGTCCCACATTTGCATGGTGCCGTCGTCGGACCCCGACGCGCCAACGAACGGATCCCAATGTGAGTAGTCCACGCTCCAGACTCTCCGGCCGCCGTGCTCGTCACGCTCGAAAATGGGGATTTTCCGGTGGAGGTCGTACTCGGTGACCACCCCGTCGTAGTCGCCGGCGCCGAGTATTCCGTCGGAGGATCCCGGTTTCCACCGTAGGCTACTGAGCTTCGCCGGCGTATATATGTAATAGTCACATGCATTGTTATGTTCTAATGATCTAACGTGGTGCTCACCATGTTTATGATTTTCTTCCGGCAACAACGTTTTTACACTATAAACCCTAATTTTCCGAGCGATTCCTCCAGTGACGACGAGGGTATCGGAGGGGTCGAACTCTATGACGCCGATGGTGTCGGTGGCGGCTCCAGCGGTGCCGGAGGAAACGACAGTAGAGTGAGTGAATTCCCAGTCGCACCTACTTCTTTCTTCTTCTTCTTCTTCTTCTTCTTCTGTGTTGTGTTCTCGCTTTTGATCTTCTTGTATTTTAGGATTTTCTAATTCTGGGGTTTGAGGATTGAATTGCGTTGAGAAGTTTCTCATTTCCCATTCATAAGTAACGGCAGTGTCGGAATCCCTTCTCTTTCGGACCAATGAAAGACTCCCATCCAAGCTTATCTTTCTCAGATAATTGATAAAATATAAACTCAACGTTATTCCTTTTTCGTTTTTCAAAATTTCTATCCATTCCACATCCATTCAATAACCCTCAATATCACACCTAATTCCAATAATACCATTTGCTCAAGTAGGTAACACCTCCTATTTTCTTTCGATATATGTAGATTTTAATTACACTTATACATCAATTTTCATTCATTTTGATACAAAAGGTAGATATAAAGCAACCCATTCTGAATAAGAAAATGATTTTGTTGTCGTATGAAAAGGGGAGTCCAACTAGATAAAATCAGTGTTGTCAAAAAAAAAAAAAAAAAGATTTGACAAAATCAGTAGTTTTTCCTAAAATACATTATGTTAAAAAATAAAATTTTAATTCAAATTTCTATTTCTAATATAAAAGAAGAAAAACTTTAAGGTGATCTTATTTACTCAAATTTCTATTTCTAATATAAAAAAAATTCCTTAAACCTCTATTTGAAACCCGAAACCATTTGCGAAAGAAAAAAGACTAAAAAAAAATGATTTTTTTTTTTATGTTTAGTTTCACCATTGAAAATATAAAATAAAAATCAATTATAATAAAAATTCTTTAAAACTTCATATATTTTTAAAATTTTTAATCATTATATAATAAAAGAAATAAATAAAATAAGTTTGAATTAATATATCAAATTAGCAATAAGTTTAAATATATTTTAGTTTTATCTAATTTTTCTTTCATTTCACGTTTTTTTTCTTTTTTTTTTTTATTTTCTTCCCTTATTACTTTCCTATTACAAACGTAATCTAAAAGTTTATATATTTTTTAATCCTTTCTCATCATAGAGAGAAGCATATCAAATGAGTTTTAATAAACATATTAAAATTAATTCATTAACTTTAAATTTATGTTTTATTTTCCTGTGGAACCGATAAATCTAATGAACCAATGGATTTGCGACCAACTGAGGGAATTGACAAATTTTTTTTTTTTGCTGTTTTCTAATAAAAGCCGTTGCCTTCAGCCGCTGTCGCCGATGGTACCGATATTATTAAGCCATCAGATTGGATGCTTTAAGTTGGTCAAACCTATTTGGATTTTATATTTTATATATTTATTTTTATGTTATTACCAATTACATCCTCATTCTTAATTATATATATAATTTTAAAATTATCATATAATTATCTCAAAATTTTAAATAATTCTAATTCTCAATTAATATAGATAATTACCATTTTAGAATTTATATTTTGAGTTGTTATTGTTAATTTATTATTTTAAATATTTAATAGATAAAAATAATAATTTAATAGTTACTTTTTTGAAGTAGATAATTTAATTGTTACTTATTGCCTTGATTTAAATTTTTTAATCCATTTTTATTGAAAAATTAATCATTAATTTACTAATTAATGAAAATCGAAAAATAAAAAGCTAAAAACTAAAAAGTGAAAAATTACAGTCAATTTATCATTTTAATAAATTATAATTAAAATTTTATTTCAAAGTTTATCTTTTTAAAAATGTGAACTAAAATTTCAAATTTTTATTTAAGTATTAGTATATTTCAATTGAAATTTGAAATTTTATAATTTAAAATTTTACACAAGATAAAAGTGCATTGATTTCATTATTTTAAGTTTTATCTATTTTTATTTTATCATTTAAATTATTTATTTATTTATTTTTATAATATATAAATATATATTTATGATAACTTTTTCTGTCCCATTTTAAAAATATCGGGTGCAAAGACATTGTTGTGTTTTTCTGAAACAAACACCCAAAACTTGAAAGGGTTATGATCTATGATATCTAAAATTCTAGGGTGAAGGTCTGAAATAAATGAAAAAAATAATAATTGATCACTTATCAAGTGGATGATAATTGATAGGAAGAGGAATTGGTGGATGGTTTTGTACCTCAATTCCACAACTGGATGCTGTGGACACCGCCTGCTTTAAGTGTACACGTTACGTGGTCCAAGACTGGCCTTTTATCTACTTACTTCATCATCATCCTATCTATATATATAGATCTTAACATTCAATGTCCCACACCAACAGGCAACAGGCAGTCAGTCCATTAAAGAGTAAAGGCTCTAGGGGAAGTTAAATGCATATTTGTGGATATTTATCAGCCATAGGACAAAGGGTGGTTTCCTTTCACTCTCACTTTATCTTTTTCTGTTTACATGACTTCAGATTTTTTTTTCTTTTGGGTAGGGTGTGATGGGTCTATGGAGATGTCCAATGATTTTTGTAAGGGATTTTGATTAAGGACGCTTACATAAATGCAAGAAAATCTTTGTTTCCATCCTAACACTGTATCCCGCGAAATTTGCTTCAAGAATTTTTGTGCCCATTAATTAATTTTGCCTCTTCGACTCTGCTCAGCTTATGATACTTTGGGAGTGATGTTGTCTAATACAACGTTTTAAAAATCTATTTTGGTGGATTTTTTTCCGGAACATATAAAAAGCGCATGAATTGATGAATCTTGCGGGCCGTCTAGAAAATTATAGTATTCTAGCCAAAATTATGTGCTCGAAGATTTATAACCGGCGAAATCCCCGTTCTGAATTACGATGCGAGTTAGTTCGCATAATTTAAGCGGAAATCTTTTGAAAATTAGTGAATTGAAAATTTAAGAAAAGTATATGGGTAAAGCTTGAAAGATATAATTTTATTATACAATTAGACTGTAAATGAAATGTTGAAGCAAGAAAACTTTGAAATAACAAATACTTGGAAAGAATATATAAAAACTAAGTTATGAATATAAAAAAGACTATTGCTGAACTTGTAAAAAAACTAAGAGAAATGATGAAATGCTCTGTTTTAATTGTTGATTGATCGGTTATTTGCTTTGATGTTGAGTCTTCCTTTTATAGACATTCATGAATAACTGTCTGAGTCCACATTCTTTAATAACTGCTCACATCTCCACTAGAGTCTTGTTTCCCAAGTAGTTTTCCCCACTCCTAATAATAGCTCATGAACTCTGTCATGTCATGTCTTGGAGAATAAGTCTCCTCCATTTTCTACCTTTAAGACAAAGTCTCTCTACTTTTAGTTGGTTGCCTTAACAAATTATTTAACAATTTCAAAAATGTCACTAGACCTTTTCATGGGTTGATTCTCATGGGCTTGGACTTTCTCGAATTGGGTTGGGCTCGGTTTGGCCTATCTATTCTGCCCATTCCACTACCCTTTGAAACAAATAATTATTTAAGTACCATTTGGGCCAAAAAAAAATTATTTTAAGTGTAAACAAAATCATATGGATGATTCAAGAGAAAAATGACCTATTTACGATTTAAAGGTCGAATTAGTGTTTGAATTGTAATTGAATTTGATGACCAAAAAGTCACTCGATCAACAGTCTTATCAAATAAGAGTTGAATTAGTGGTCGAATTATATGATCAAATCGAATCGAAATTATACTAGAAAGGAAACTCAATCAATGGTCTAATCGATCAAACTGGTAAAAGGTTTAGGGGTTAAATCAACGAGTTTTGGATGTAAAGAATTTTTTTTTAAATTAGAAAAATAATGTATATTTGAAACTATTGTGATAGATTAAATCAAGGCATCGGTGACTTTTCAGCCAAAGGCTTATTGCATCCTAAACAACAACTTTACAAACTTTTTTAAGTTAAAGCCGCTATATAAGACAATGGCTGTTTAAGCATATTCAAAAGTCACTATCCTCAACAGCTGCTTTACAATTAATCAACATGTTCGTGTTCTTCTTCCCTCCTCCATTTCGGTGACTAATGTCCTTGTTGTTCGAGACCGGCGGCCGTCGTGTTTAAAATTTGGCGGCAACGGCACCCCACATCCTCCATTTCTTCCATTTCTCTCATCTCATCAAATTTTTTTGGCAAACTGCTTTGCCTCAGTGAATCTATCCGCCGCATTAATGACTAACGCTTGGCATTCCTTTGTTTACTTCGCACTAAATGCGTATGATTCGCACTGCGCAATTATGGCCTGAGTTGCCGCAGAGAACAAGAATATATATAAGCATGTAACCCTACATTACATCAAATTATAAGCGATTTAGTAAAGCAAAAAAACTCTTATTTCATATATAAACCAAGTCATATAAATATATATAGAAAAAAATGCATTGCAAATATTAAACCTGCATTTGAAACATATATCAATGAGTCCCAAAGATGGAGTCTTGATATTTCTCTTAGGACGCCACCTATAATACATAGTTGGTTGGTCTATAGGGTCCCCGTGCATTCTCAAATGGAGCTGATGGAGCCGAGGGAGCTGATGGAGCCAAGGGAGTTTATCGATGAAATACTTGTCATGTATGTGGAGCGCGAGGTCGCTTAATGATGAGTCTTAAACTCACTATTTTTAATCAATTTTTATGGCTTATTTTTAGTATATTCAGATCTGTTTTAATGCCAAATTATGGATTATTCGCCAACTTTTGTGTTTCAGGGTTTAATTCAAATTGAAAATTTGAGTAAAAAGAGAGGAAAAATAAGCAAATTCTGACGTTTTGTATCGCGAGTTACGTATTGTCGCAATAAACATCAGTAAATAATAAGGAACTGCATCCGAGACAATGTTTCACTTTTGTATGATATAAAGCTTGAATATTAGCGGATGAGCTTTGTAGCGACAAAGCATTGCGGCGGACAATGGAGAAGAATATGACAAGTCGGTGTTGAGATGAGAGAGTCTATGTTGCGACAGAGATTTTGACGGGTTGTCGACATAAAGCCCAGATCTACATCGACACGCAATCCTCACCGGTAGCGACATTGATTATGGCGACATGAAAGAAGTTGTTAGGACCAAAAGAGCTTCAAAGAGGAATGCATCGCGACGAGGTAATGTATGTGCGACACGGGAAGAAGAAGTTTATGTAGCGACAAGGATGCTTATGTTGCGACGCGAAAGAGGAAAGAAGACTTTTCGGTCATGACAAATAAATGTGTGACGGGAGATCTCGTGCTTAGTGAGCGAGCACGAGTCGCGTAAAAGAATCGATGTTGCGACATACTTCAAGCTGAAGAGAAGTTTCGATGTCGCGATAGGGATACTAAGGTCGTAACACAGAGATAAGCTGAATAGGGATCTTAAGGTTGCGACAAACTTTTCTATGTTGCGACAAAGATTTTAACACATGGAAGAAAAAGTCACAATGTGACACAACAAATGGGTGCGACATGAATAATTTGAATACAAAAAGTCATCTTGTCCACGACATACGAGCTTGGTAAATGACGGAAAACCTCTGACAAGAGACTATGTCGCAACATTGAAAGGAAGTTGCAATAAGAAATCAGGTTAAGTCACGACAGAAATGTTGACAATACAAGAAACATTTTTGCAATAAGAACCAACAGAAATGTGTCGCGACATAAAAACTAGGTCGCGACATCAATTTGAAGAAGCTACACAAAAACAATGTCGCGACACAATTGATAATGTCCCAACATAACTATTCTAGTAATCACACATAAGATTATTGCGACATAGAATGGATAGAATGACAGACCTTGCAAGACAGATTGTTAAAGAGCCAAAGAAAGATTTGTCGCGATAGAATGAATATGCTACGGAAAAGAATTATGTCATGATAGAGGAAACTCTGTCGCAACTGAATCCAAGAAGGATGCTAGGGAGCAGGTCACGACAGACTACTGCATGCTGCAACAAAGACCTGCAATAAAGAATTAAAACTCTGTAGCAACAACACTTTCAGGCCGCGACAGAGAATGCAATCTAGGCTAGAATTTTGGAGATCCACAAGGCATCACCGAGATTTAGGACCCATTTGAGCTTGGGGCTATAAATGAGAAACAATTTGAGAGCGAGGTGATCGGTCGGCGAGGAAAACCCGGAGCATCTGGGGGTGAGGACTCTTTTGTATTATATTTTCTTTATTTTCTTCTTCGTAGATTTAGATTTAAGCGTGGGATTTCAATTTGTTTCACTTGGACTTGAAACAAGGGATTGTTAAGATGTTTCGAAGTTGAGCTAAATTGTTGAAGATCAATTTCGATTACTGTTTGAATCTAATGAAGTCTAGCTAAAAGTTGGATTCATTTCTTTCAGTTGATTACAGTTGCATTGGAAATTTCCTTATTAGTATTTTAGTGTTCACTGTGATTTAGTTTTCGAGAAATACAACTTCTGCTGGGAAGGATTTGATGTTAGTTATGGTCTTTCCTGCACAATTAGAAAGAGATTTCTGGATTGAGAATTTTGAGTTTATTTGAATGGTGTTGTTCATGAAGTGAATTGTTCTCAACATTAGTAACTTATACCCATTTAAGGACCGTTATCTGACTCTGATTTCCAGGAGGCCCTCTAAGTGACAGAATGAATTCTTGAGTATGGATGCATTACTTAAGAGGTATGCTAGACTAATATTGAAGAACTAATGACTGCGAAGATTCTTCAGATAAATCTCAATTACTCATGGTTTGAGAATTAGTTGAGTGAACTATCAAATTAATCAATTAGAAATCTCTCCTTGGTCTGGAGGAATGATCTTGATCCCGTGTTAACTTAGATCTAATCAAGGTAAAGGAGAACTCTTTTAGATATCAAGGATGAGACATCATTCATTTTGTAGAAATCTGGCAATGGCCCTGTCTTGGGAAGCAAGAAATCTGCAATCGTTAGAAATGGGTATGAAGTTTTGGAAAAGAAAAATACCCAGATCTTATAAAGAAATTATGATCACAAGTAATTGGTTAGACACATGTTTCAGAAATGAACATGATTTTCTATCCAGTGAAATGTATAGTTGAGGAGAAATCGAACTACACTACCTTGCCTCTTTGACAAATCCATATTCCAATTCATGATAGAGTAGAATTAGATTATGTTGCAGAAATTGATAATTTCACAGCAGTGAAATCCCAGTGTCTACTTCCAGCAATAATTTGGTTCAGTCCAGTTTATGTTTAGGATTTTAAAATTTTCTTTTATTATAGATGTATAAATTTAGATAGTGGAATTCTTAGTTAGGTTACTGAAAATTTTATGAAATGGAAGTTCAAATAGTGTGGAACTTGAGTAGTTAGGGTAGTTGAACTTTAAATTCTTTTTTATCTCTGTGGGAAGATATCCAGGATGAATTTACTTTTTATTACTTATGCGACTGTGCACTTGCGATATCGAACGAACTCAATATTTAAGAACGTCATTGACAAATCCATTTTTATTATGAGAACACAAGTTTTATTTAGTCTAAACAAGTTTACTAGGGATTAGGTAATAGTCCTTAGGTAACAGTGTCAAAAATTTTTGTCTATACAGTTTTGGTTAATCACCTAGCTAAAAGTGCACCCAACTCTGATACAAGGTCAATCATGGTCTCATTGGTCTCATCGATGGGAGGCAATGTAGGGGATGATAAAGGGTGAGATGATAAGGTGGTATCTACTGCCATGGAAGTTGGCTCTGACGACACCGGAGATGGTAAAGATGTGTAAGTATGTGGGGGTATGGAAGGTGATGTGTAAGTCTGTGGGGGTATAAAAGTATCGAGTGATGGGTAAGTATGGGGAAATATGGAAGTATCGGGTGATGGGTAAGTATGGGGGGTATGGAAGTATCGGGTGCAAATATCGGAGTGGGTGATAATGGTGGCAATGTCGGCTCAGATGTACCACAACCTCCCTCACCATCTCGACCACGACCTCGGCTACCATTTCTACCACGACCTCGCCTATCAACTCTCCCTCTCCCTTTACCTCGAATAGGTTGCATACGAATTGGAGTAGATGACACTAGAGGTCTAATGGATGGTCCACATAAATGCCTCCTAATCATGTCCAACGATGCAATGCTCCTCTCTAATTTGGTGTAACACTAATCTAGCAATATGATGTAAGTCGTACACCAATCATGTGGTAGCCCCACGTGATCGACTAGCTATGTCAGCCAGGGCAGAGATCTAAAAGAACCAACCAAACAATTATAAATACATAATCTATTGATTCAAATTTGAAAAACACTTTATTAACACAAGACTCTAACTTGCAAAATCCTAGTGTGCAGTTGTAGTATGTTTTATATATCATCCCTATGGAGTGGTGGTGTCATAAATGTCGTATGTCTGACGATACCACCCATATGCGGATCTGAAATTCCCTGTACCCTCCTGAAGTGCTGATGGCGATCTCGTCCAGCGCAGGCGTATCCCATAGGCCAGTCATCAACGTGATAAAATGCCGATCTCAGATTGTCTGCCCATCTCACTCTGTGGCGCTCCTGCATATAGAGCAAGATGGAAGTATATGTCTTGGTGCAGCGCCCAGTGAGTGCAAGACTCACTTTGAAGAAATTACTCATAATTAAAACTTATAGCGGTGACATTGTTCACCAGATCTCCTGATCAACTAAGAAGATGTTTGGTAGCTGGTCAACCAACTCTCTGACGTATGGCTACCATAAGACCTACACATTTACATTTTACGTCAATAACATTGATGTGAATATGAATCAAATTACTATAGAACCATCTACATTTACATATACCATTATCTAATCAAGAGTATGTGCATCTAGCTGATCTCGGTATAGAAGGAGTACATCAGATGGGTTATGCACCTGTGTCAAAGGTACTCCCCACCTACACCCCAATGGAAGAGCTGGCTCTGGCTCAGCCGCAGCCTCATCTATGTCTCCATTGACGACATCGGGGTTGTCATCATGTAAGGCATGAGCAACTTGAGGTGCTGGATGTGCTGTTGGTCGCCCTATGTGAAGTCTTTCCCAAGACCAGAGTTGAATACAAAATAAACAAAAAGTAAGCAAACTAATAATGTGTTGTGTATATGAATGTGTATGTAATAAAATAAAGTTATGGATACCTGTAACAGTGTAATACAACCGCTAATACCGCATGTAGAACTTAAGCCAAATGGATAAGTCTCGTGATAATCGTGATAGTACCCGCCTACCCCCGACTATATGTCAGAAGTCTCGCGCCAAACTGTGAGCGCGGGGAGAAAGCACAAATGGACATGCACTCCTTTCTTGTCTGCAAACAAGAAGGATCCAATCAATGCTAAGATGAAACCACACGCACTCCGCTCTAAAGTGACCTCACTGCGTCGCGGATAACCGGTCACAACCATCAGATGGAGATAGCTGATCCTTCGTATGACACCGAAGCACCCCCGACACAACTTTGCAACATCGAATATGCATGTCCCGTGGATCTGAATCGGCGGATACGAAAACCCGCTGATGATAGCAAATATCTTGGCAACGGATCGCCATCTCTTCGGCGGGCAACATGAAACGTGTGTCTCAAGTCGCCATCTTCAACTAAACTAGTTGATGAGTGGCCAATCGATCATGATACGGCCCATGCTAAGATATACCATAATCCCAAGCGATCACGTATGGATCTAACATCACGTAGATCCATCCTCCACATATCGATGAAGGCTTTCATCTGTTGGCGAGGGTGGAGTACCTCCTGGAACTACAAGTAATGAAGATTGAGAAATTTAGATTTGATTATATATACATTACACCAACGATATGTAATAGTAGTTGATATTTAATAAAATACATACTTGCTCTGTATCTACTAAATACGACCTATGTCTTTCCTGCAATACCAAGACCAATGGACCTCAAGGATCTACATCATAAAGTACACTGAACGCCATATCTATAACAGATAACACAAAGGCACTATAATTATTAACAAAAAAAATTGAGGTACTAGTATCATAGTCATGAATGTAATCATTAAGGCAATGAACCAAAAAAAAAAAATAACCACGTACAAAAATTGAGTTACATCACATCTTTCACTGAACTTGATTCCTATTATTACAAGGGTGGCGATTATGACCTGATTGTTTGCAAAACCCACATGTTATAGTAGTTTTCCCTTTCCTAACGCCCATTTCATTATGCAAACGGGTTGATTTAGGACGTCCACTGCGTATGTGTTTCATTGACTGAGAAGGTACAATTATAGGACCTTCATACGTCGACCACTCATCTTCATTGAATATAGGATGAAACAAGCTTGCCCAAGTATCATAGTAGGATTGTGTAGTGTAGTAGCCTTGAACAAATAATCGAAAATCAACACAACAATGCTAACATGCTGCTATGATATGGCTACATGGAAATCCATATATAAAGGGCTTACCACATGTGCATTTCTGGTCATGTAAGTTGAGGCGCTGTGTTCAACCACTTCTTGACTTGACATGAAATCGTCCTTAGATGTGATCAGAAATAACCATTTTCATCAATTCAAACTTTAACCACACGAGCCTTAACTGAGCACTAACTTAAGGAGTGGCTGTTTATTTGACGTCAACTGCTAGCACCTTTGTCTTTCTTGCAACAAAGTAACCATTAAGCAGGAAAAAGGTCAATTGAACTAATGCAGCTTATCGTACGTGTGGGCAAGCTCCTTAAGAACACGCTAAATACTTGACTGCTGGTAGTCATTATCTCATATCTTCGACCTCCATCATGTGAAAGTGCCCATATCTCAAGAGGGATCGCTTCCAACCATTGTTGTGCTTCCGGATTAATTCTCTCAATTGTAGTCATAAGCCTATTGGATTTGTGTTGCTTAGTCGCTAAAGCTACTCTACAAACCAAAATTTTCAAGAGTTTATCTTTGAAGCGAGTCATAAAATTGTTTGCAAGATAACGCATGCAAATCCTTTGATGGGCAGATGGTTCAGCCCACCCAAGATGAGGATCACTCACAGTTGCCATAATACTTGGATGTCTATCGGATATAACACAAATTCCCGTTCGTTGAGTTACTATGTTTCTGATACATTTCAAGAACCATCCCCAGCTATCAAAGTTCTCGCCTTCTATAATAGAAAATGTCAATGGAAACAATTGATTAATTCAATCACATCTCATAGCAATCATTAACGTGCCTTTATACTTCCCATACAAATGTGTACCATCAATACTCAATACGGGACGACAATGTTCGAACCCTTCAATAGATGGCTTGAATGACCAGAAGACGCGTTGAAATATCTCAATGTTTGGCATATTACTATGAAATGTTTTCCAAATTACAACACATCTAGGATTTGATTGCTCTAGGGCCAAGAAGAAATGTGGCAGCTTTGTATATGATTGAACAAAGTCACCAAATAAGTTTCTAATTGCTTTATGCTTTCCATCCATTGCTTTTTGGTATGAAATTTCATATCCTAATTTCTCCATCACACTTGCTTGAATAGCAACTACAAACAAAGTGAATTGTGCCTTAATAATTACCTTCATATGAGCAGCAACCAAGTTTGAGTCCAATTGATGATGGTCCCGATTCAAGCAAGGATTGACACAAGTATGCGGTCCTTTATACTTGTTGATAACAAATAAACAAGTATCTTTCACCAGCATGACACGAAGGTTCTATGGACATTGATGATTCCTACTTCTTCTTACATCTTAAAACTAGCAATTTTTGAGGATGCAACAACCACAAACTCTTGGTGTGCTTTAATTGAGTAAATCTTTGCAGCCTCTTGCAAATCAAATTTGGAATTAAAAACTTGGCCAACTACAAATTCTCTACTTTAGTATATGGTAGTATGCTTCACCCATGGAGTCCAATCACTTGAAATAACATTACCAAGGTTTTCCACATTTTCAAATTGAGGTGATGGTACTAAGTGATACTAAACAGGGGATGACTCATCTAGGTCCTCATCATCTGGGTTATTTGATACATCACAAGTTGCCGCATTCATAGAGACATATATCCCTTGCTCATTCTCCAAAACTTGGTTAAGAGTATGGAAGGATGAAATATGTCCATCAGCTTGAACATCTATATTTCCATTAGATTCATCATCACCATCTTCATCATTAACTTCTTCATCTTCATAGTCTTGATCATCTCCATATACTTCGCATCTATCAATATCAGGTGCTGGAGCTCTACTAGGCCCACAACCGTAGTCCAATTCTGCAACATTATCATTTCCTCCAACCAATAAATCTGTGTAGGCACCCACAGATTGATTCACTTGAGGCCTAACTCAAACGACCTCAATATACAATTCAATTTCCTCCATGCCAGTTGTGTTAACCAATTTCAACATTTAGTACACACTATTGTCACCCCATATTGGACAAGATTGGAACATATTTCCACTTTTCAAGGGATACTTCTAATTGAGGACTAATTTGAACTTTTGTTTGTCAATGTCTGTCCTTTATTATATCATATCACCCAACTTTTCAAACGTTCAATCAATTGGTAAATCCAAAGGCACAATGACAGCTTTAGTCCCGACATATTTTACATCTATTTCGGTTCTCAGTATTTTTCCATTGTAATAATATATCACAGGAATAGTAGAAACATACATATTTAACCAATACAAAATGGTTCCAATCAATTAAATAATATGAGGATATACTTTGCTAGAGATTATAGGAAGTAACATGTCACGGGAATAGTGGAAATAAACATATTTTGCCAGATATTATAGGAAGTAATTATAACTTGGTTTTGAATTAAAATTCATTCATAGATAGGCTTGCTATTTTCTATTTTCCATTCTTAAATGGTAAAAGAGTAACATAGAGTCAAGGGATCATTATTGGGTCATATCCTTATAAGAATATAATACTACCAAGTAATATGTCAAATGAATAGAATTAAAAACAAGAAATATTAATTATTGTGTGAAATAAAATAAAAAATTCTTAAAAATTTTAAGTTAAAATAGCAATGATTTGTAAAATCAGTTCAAAAGAATATAAACTTTGATTTTATTTTTTTAAACTAAAATAATAGAAATTATATCCTTTCAACCCAAATGGTACCTCCTTGATGTTAATCCTTTTAGGTGATGGGGAATGACTTAATTTTTCAAACTATCTTGGATTATAAATGATAATTATTAAAAATTAAATGTCAATACAACCTAGCTCAAGTTGTTAAGAGCTCAGGAGGAGAAGGATCAAAGGTCGAGTTTCAATGAGAACAAATTTATAGAAACAAAATATTATGATATAATGTAAAGTGAATAGATTTAAAAAAATTAATAAATTAAATTAAAGAGAAAATAGTAAATAAAGGACAATTGGTAATTAATGCTTAAAAAATTATGTAATTGAGAAAAATAAAATAATTAACGGTACATCAACTTTTTATTTTCATTTTTTTCTATTTTTCAACCTTTCCATATAAGTAAATATTAATTTTATAAAAATAAATTGTAAATGTTAATAATTTTTATTTATAATTTTTTTACTTCTATTCATTCAACATTACATCATTGTAGTATTTGTTCTTGGATTTGAGTATAGGATTTCGTATAAATTTATCCCACCTCTTTACCATTTCAATCAGGTTTAATAGCTTATAAATCATATTTATTTTTAATGGAACTTAAGATTTAAAAACAAATGTCAATAATCTTCAATAAAATCGAAAATGTAAGTAATTTTCAATAAAAAAAACAGTCCAATGTACGAGGTTACTTGCTGTGGAGTACAATTGAGTACTAGGAGAAGAAATGGGCGACAAAACACCAAGCCCTAACGCCATCGCTGGAGGGAAAACACCAAGCCCTAATGCCATCGTCGGAAGGAAGAAGGAGAGGAAAAAAAATGGAAGAAATAGAGAGTGGAAGAAGAAGAAAGGGTTTGCTCAAATTTTAAACACGATAAAGCCGTTGTCCTGAACAACAACTATTTGATTAATGATAAAGCCAATGTTAAAGACAACATTTTTTTAATAAATTCAAAACCGTTGTTCAGGACAATGGCATTTGATGAGGTGTCACCTATGTGACCCAAATAAACTAGATTAGATAATAGTTTTAAATATACATTATTTTTACAATTTAAAAAAAAAATTTACATCCAAAACTCTTAATCAACTATATGTGATTGAATGAAATCGAAATTAGACCAAAAATATCACTTCATTGGCGGTCCCATCGATAAGGGTCAATTCGATGAGTTCTAAACTCTAGTACAATGGATCCACCCACTTAAAAAAACATTAATTTTAAGAAAATAATTAAGGAAATGTAAATTTTCAAAAGTAAGAGTATTCAAATATCAATAATATTTTATTTCTTAATTTTAAAATAGTATTTATTTTAAAATACCTATTATTCATTTTTTTATATAATTCATACAAGTGGTCACTGTCAATACGTGGAAACTGCTAAGCCCAAGGAAAAATATATATTTATACGTGCAAACAGGGGACTATATTATGGTGTATGTTTACATTAAAATATATATATATATATATATATATATATATATATATATATATATATATATATTATGGCGTGTGGTCTCCGTTTTGTCAGGTCATGAGGCCCAAGTCCAAGTGGGACACTTTATGTGTGGTCTCCACTTTCTATGGCAGGAGGCCCAAGTGGGGGCATTTTTGGAGGTTGATTGGACGGGAGAGTTGTTGGAACCACATCTTACCAAGCGTGTGGTTACATATTTAGAAAACTATTTTTTGTTATGAAAAATAAGGGCAAAAGAAAAACAAAGAATAAATGTATAATGTTCTCTTTTAATTCCGTTTTCTAAAATAAAGTGGGATGATTTTTAGTTATTTTTGGCTTAAAATCACTTATCAATATCTTTTTTTTTTTCATTTCCTTGTTTGATATAGTGGTTCTTTCACACATATTTAAGTTTTATCTTATTTTTCGTTATCGTCGCCTTATTATTGCTTCGGCTTATCGTTAATTTATTACGACATGTTGTCGATTGCTACTAATGCTTTTATTTGCGCTGAAGACGCATTCAAACAAACAAAACTATTTTGATCAGTCGAAGAAGATACTCTAGTCACTATATTATCAAATTTGTTAGTTTTATATCGATTTATTATGTTATTAACCTGAATATTATTTCATCATTTATGATTTTTAGTAATTAGTATCTTAGATCTATCGATCTTGCAGGTAAGAATGTGCATAAAACCGAAAAAACCAATAAAATCGAAATGAACTAACCAGATTTTAAAATATTATAATTATTTTTTAAAATTTGGTCTTAAAAATTTAAAATTGAACAAATGCAGTTTGGTTGTTGGTTTCAACTTTTTTTTAAAAAAGAAAAACAACTTAACCGAGAAATAAAATTTATCTTTTATTCTATTTTCTATGTTTGGATTTTGAAACTTTTAAAATTTTAATTAGTTATGACTTTTTCTATTATAGTCTTTTAAACTTCTATGGTATTTTAAAGATTTGAAAAACTCTTAAAAAAATTTCAACATCTTAAACTTTTACTCATCTTCTTCAACATAGCAGAGGGGCGGCAATTCGGGCAGATCGTCATTTGGGCATGGTCGACATCAATGGAATGCAATTCATCCGATTAACAAAAATACAAGAACTCGTCGACCCTAAATTTAGGCAGCTCTAACCAAATCATTTTATGTTAAAAAAAAGTGAAGGCTGGCCGGGCCAATTCAGCCCGATTTTTACTTACCAATAAATTAATAGCTCAACCCTATCCTAATTTCTCGAATTTAATTGAAAAGTACAGTTCCCGACGAGACGCTTAAATTGTCACCTCTAAATTTTAAGTAGTTTTTATCCATCTTCCTTGGTATTCATGATAACGACATATCAAGATTTGGATAAATCTTCAAAAGTAATTTTCTTCAATATATTTTTTTATTTTTTTATTTTCTACGAAATTATTTCTTTGAAGAATAAAATTAATTCTTAAAGAAATAAAATTTATTTGTACAAATCATTCAATTTTAATTTTAGTTTTATAGATAATTATTCTAAAATAGTTTTATTAGGTTTTCTTTGTTTAAGTAAAATGTTTTATAGATAATTTTAGCTTTTACTAGGTTTTCTAAAAATATTTATTTTGATAAATTTATAATTTATTGTGATTATTCTTCAATTTTTTTATTTATTTAATGTTTATTAACATATTTTTGGATGATATTAAATATATTGGTTTTATTTTTAATATTTTTAATATTAAAATTTTAAATATAGTAGATTACAAATTTTATTTTTTATTTGGTTTTTAAACTTAACCGAATGCAACCAAATTAAATTATTTTAATCGATTATTATTAAACGGAACCAATTTTATCAGTTGCATATTTCTTATTATCGATTTCGGTTTTAATTTATTAAAACTGATCATAATCGGTTCAGTTTCAATTTTATATTAAAATTTGAACTGAATGAACAGTGCACAGTCCTATTTGCAAGTTTAAATCAATAAAATTATTTTTTCTTTAAAAAAAGGAAAACACAAAGAACAAAAAAAAAAAATTCAGAAAACGCTAAATTTATAGAATTAAAATGGGTTTCAAATAACATTAAGATGATATTCTATGTGTTTTCAAAAATTGTTAGAACCAAAGATAACTTTATTTTCTTCTTTTAAGAATAATACTTTATCATCAATTTTATTTCTCTTTTATTTCTTTTGGGATTTTTTTATTCTCTAGTATTTTAATATCGTATCGAAACAATCGCTTATTAAATATTCTTAAAAAAATTATTATAATAACTTTATAGATTTTATGTTTTATTAAATACCTAATTTTCCTTAAAAACACTTTGGATGATAAAGTGTTTTTAGAAAACATTGCCAAATAGACTCACCTCTAATTATCACACCATACTAGGTGAAGGGCAAAGTAAAAAACACAGGGCTCTTTCAGAATCTTGGTAGATAATTAATAAGAATGTGGGAAAGAAATGAAATATTACTCAAGCCATATCATAGTTTTTATACAAAAAATTTAAATTTTATTTTGATGTTAGAAACTTATTTAAATAAAATTTAAAAAATCACAATTTAATTTTAAAAAGAAAAGTTTACATTTGTAAGTTAAAAATTCAAATCGTAAATATAAACTCAAGTCGTTGTCACACTATTGTGGTGGATGCTATAGGAAAGGGGAATATGGTGATACTACTTCTACATTGGAGAGAAAAGAGTGTTGGAGAGTGTTAGGGTTAAATCGAAAAAAAAAGAAGGAAATATCTTCTGTTAACCAGTTTGGCTTACTCACACAATGTTTTAAAAATCGAATTGATGCTTGAATAAAAAAAGTTATCGGTTCACGTTCATTAGTCCAACCGATTGTTATATCGTGGTCAAATCGATGACATAATAAATATGTAATTTATATTTTATTAAAATTAAAAATAATAATTTTTTTAAATGTATATAAATAACCTATAACTTTATAATACTTATCTTTTCTTTTTGCTGTTGTTAAATACAAGTGTAGATATATAATATTTTAAACTCTATTAAATGAAATATGTTTAATATTTAAACTGAATAAATTAAAAATGAAGTAAAATTAAGTATCTATATATAATTAATATAGTTGGCCATTGTGAATATTGTTTTCGTAGTTGGTGGTGTCTTAGGTATATGAAGGTCCAAACAAATCTTTAGAGATTCCTGATATTCTTTATTCTTTAAGCATAAATGAATGAAACATCAGACGTGAATGATGAGTCTGAGACACTCACCTAAATGGAAATAATTACATGTGATCTTTTGTGGGAAGGTTGGTTTGAACCGCTCGGTTTGAGCCAAATTGCTTGATTCAGGTGGCTCGATGGTTTAATCGGGGGTTCATCAGGTTTAAGTCCGGTTCAATGATCAATCGGTCTCATATGTTGAACCGAACCAGAAAGTCCATCAATCGACAATTGGACCGGTTGGTCCAGACTGGTTTCAAAACATTTATCTCGGTCAAGTCATATTTTATAAGAGCATATTAGATGAGAGCTTATGTCATAAGTACTTTATTTAATAAGCTATTTATGTTTGAGTTTATATTTTAAAAAGCGTTTATGTATTATTTTAAGGTGTTTGAATGCATTACTATATAAGCACTTATAACATCTAAAATTACTGAAAAAACCATCATAAATACTTATAAAATTGAAGTGTTTTAATTAATAAACACTAGTCATAATTTTAAAAACTAAAAACTATAAATTAATGTTATCTCATATGTTGAATCGAACCGGAAAGTCCATTAATCGACAATTGGATCGGCTGGTCTAGTCTGGTTTCAAATCATTTATCTCGGTCAAGTCATATTTTATAAGAGCATATTAGATGAGAGATTATGTTATAAGTACTTTATTTAATAAGCTATTTATGTTTGAGTTTATATTTTAAAAAGCATTTATGCATTATTTTAAGGTGTTTGAATGCATTACTATACAAGAACTTATAACATCTAAAATTACTGAAAAAACCATCATAAATACTTATAAAATTGAAGTGTTTTAATAAATAAGAACTAGTCAAAATTTTAAAAAAAATTAAAAAACTAAAAACTAAAAATTAATGTTATCACATATGTTGAACCGAACCGGAAAGTCCATCAATCGACAATTGGACCGGCTGGTCCAGTCTGGTTTCAAAACATTTCTATCGATCAAGTCATATTTTATAAGAGCATATTAGATGAGAGCTTATGTCATAAGTACTTTATTTAATAAGCTATTTATGTTTGAGTTTATATTTTAAAAAGCATTTATGCATTATTTTAAGGTGTTTGAATGCATTACTATACAAGCACTTATAACATCTAAAATTACTGAAAAAACCATCATAAATACTTATAAAATTTAAGTGTTTTAATAAATAAGCACTAGTCATAATTTTTAAAACTAAAAACTATAAATTAATGTTATCTCATATGTTGAATCGAACCGGAAAGTCCATCAATCGAAAATTGATCACTGTCCAACCGTTTCAAAACATTTATCTCACAAGTCATTTATGAGTTATTATTAGATGAGAGCTTATGTGTCGCAAGTACTTTATTTAATAAGCTATTTATGTTTGAGTTTATATTTTAAAAAGCATTTATGCATTATTTTAAGGTGCTTGAATGCATTACTATACAAGCACTTAAAACATCTAAAATTATTGAAAAAACCATCATAAGTACATATAAAATTGAAGTGTTTTAATAAAAAAGCACTATTCATAATTTAAAAAAAATTAAAAAACTAAAAACTAAAAATTAATGTAATCTCATATGTTGAACCGAACCGGAAAGTCCATCAATCGACACTGATCTACTGTCCAATGCTTCAAAACATTTCTCGATCAAGCTCATATTTTATAAGAGCATATTAGATAAGAGCATATGTCATAAGTACTTTATTTAATGTCATTTATGTTTGAGTTTATATTTTAAAAAGCGCCATGGCTTATTTCTTGGAGTGTGTTTGTTCACATTATATAAGTACACTTGTAACAGCTAAAATTACTGAAAAAACCATCATAAATACTTATAAAATTGAAGTGTTTTAATTAATAAACACTAGTCATAATTTTAAAAACTAAAAACTATAAATTAATGTTATCTCATATGTTGAATCGAACCTGAAAGTCCATCAATCGACAATTGGATCGGCTGGTCCAGTCTAGTTTCAAAACATTTCTCTCGGTCAAGTCATATTTTATAAGAGCATATTAGATGAGAGCTTATGTCATAAGTACTTTATTTAATAAGCTATTTGTGTTTGGGTGCATATTTTAAAAAGCATTTATACATTATTTTAAGGTGTTTGAATGCATTACTACACAAGCACTTATAATATCTAAAATTACTGAAAAAACATCATAAATACTTATAAAATTGAATTGTTTTAATAAATAAGCACTAGTCATAATTTCAAAAAATTTAAAAACTAAAAACTAAAAATTAATGTTATATGTATCATGAAACCATGATAAAAAATTAAAAATAAAGTAAATATTTGTTATATACCGAAAACATTTATCATTCAAATGTAATCTCTAAGATAAAAAATAGCCAATGAACCATTCTCTCCTCTTCATTTTTTGTTTCATATGCATCAAAGAGATTATAAAAACTAAAATATTATATATGTTTTTTATTGATTAAAATCTTTGGGTTACTTTCTATAAATTAACATTTACGTACTACTTAACTTATACGATTCTCTTAAGACGCACTGAGGCAAGAAAAGCCTCTGTATTGGAGGCGCAAGGCTTAATTTTGGAGACGAGTTTTTTTAAGTGATGCGCACCCTATATAATATAAATAAAAATTATATATCTCACTAAATATTGTTTATAGTTTTTATCTATTAATAAAATATAATAAAGTAAAGAATATCAAACATAAAAATCAAATACCACTAGTGCTTCCCATCATCACGAACATTTCCAAAACAAAATAACTTAATGTTTCCCATCATCACAAAAATTCTAAGTTTCAAAACAAAATAAACATTAGAAAATCATCATTAATATCATTTTTTCCATCGTTAATAGAAATTTTTTTTCTATTTTTTAGTTATATGTAAGAATATATTTTCTAATTTTTTACATAATTTTTTGGAATTTGTTTTCTATTTGTTTTCATTAATTTTCATTTTTCTCTTATTTTTATATAATTTTTCAAAAATGTTACCTATTTTTTTACATAAATTTCCGGAATTTGTTTTATATTTTTTCATTATTTTTTAGATTTTTTTTACCTATTTTTACACACACACACACACACACACACACACACACACACACACACACACACATATATATATATATATATATATATATATATATATTTCTTTTCTATTTTTCATAATTTTTTCCATTTTTTTTTACATAATTGATTAGAAGGACAGTGTTATCATTAAGATGATCGATTTTTAGGTTTTGTATAAGTTTTTTTTTATAAGCTTTTGCATGAAACTTATTGAAATAAGCTAAAATGGGTTTATAAGAGGGTCATAAGTTATTTTTATAAGCTCTTCCAAACATCTATAATTTTTATCAAAAGTACTTATGTTATAAAATAAGCTGTAAATAAACTATCCCAAATGCAACCAAAATAGCTCTTTACTAGGTCATTCTCTACGTTGGAAATGTTTTGACTATTTCAATCAGTTAATTATTTTAATAATTTTATTTTACATTTTCTCTCACTTTTTTTGGAGAGATCCGTTGGGGGCACCCATTTATCCTTTTAAATAGCTCTTTATTAAACCATTATCTACATGGGAAATGTTTTGACTATTTCAATTGGTTAATTATTTTAATAATTTTATTTTACATTTTCTCTCACTTTTTTTAGAGAGATTCGTTGGAGGCCACCAATAAATAATTTCCCCATTCTCATTTTTCTCACGCTTCACTTTGAGAATCTATCTCTTCTCTCAAGCTTTCAAGCTTTCAAGCTCTCAAAGTTCTCTTTTCTTTCTCAAGTGCTTCAACCACTCTGTCTCTCTCTCGCTCAAGTGCTTCCATACTAAGTACATATTTTGGAGGAATATTTTAATATCTGAGTTGTACTGCATCTTATTAAGGGAGTGCACCCGAGGTGAGTTTTGGGCTACTGAATCTTGGACGTAGAGCACCAGTTCCCTACTGCACCAAGGTTAAAAATCGGAGGAGGGCGAATCTACTTTAAGGACAGTGCAATTGCAAGCCTCAACCATTCTAATAGTAGTTCATCTTACCTAATGGTTCCTTGTTTGTTTGTTTTGGGCTAAGTCAAATTCCCTAATCTCTTTCTTAAAGACCTTTTAATAGTGGTATCATAGCTTAAAGCAGTAGGTGGTAACTTGTTAGTACCTAGGAAAGGTCTGTCAACTAGGTAATAAAAGGTTAAGGGAAGTGAGATATAACATACCATTGTGACCCCTCCAATAACCTAGGGGCTTTCCTAGTGTACTTAACACAACTCTTACTACTATCCTAATTTCTGTTCACCCAAAAGACCTAGTACAACCAACAATCTTAAAGTAGATTCAATTCATAGGTCACACACCCTCCCTAGTCCACACCCGTCCAGACACTTCTAAGATTGACCCTTTTTATGAGACATTCTTTAAGAGATGGCAAGAAAGGATATATTCTTCCATTGATGTTGTGAACCTAGAAAAATGGTAATTATGAACATTTATCTAAATGGGAAAATAGGAACAAATCAGAGACATTGCAGCAGTAGTAGTCTCCTCTAAGGTGAGCTTGATCACCAATATGAAGGACTGGATAGTAGATTCTGGGGCTATTAGGCACATTTGTGGCAACATAAGTGCATTAACTTCCTATACCATGGTGAAGGAAGGGGAGTAACAAATGTTCATAGGCGATTTTAGATCATCCTCAATGATTGGCAAAGGAAAAGTTCTCCTTAAGCTAACCTCTAGAAAAGTGCTCGCTCTTAGTGATGTTCTCCATGTGCTAGATATTCGTTGGAATTTAGTCTCAGTTCTTAGGAAAGCAGGGTTTAAGATCATGTTTGATTAAGACAAAATAGTGTTGACAAAGAATGATGTTTTTGTTGGGAAGGGTTGTTGTAATAAAGGTCTCTTTATGTTGAATGTTTAAAAAATCATGAATAATAAAACATCTTCTCCTGCTTAGTTGATTCTTGTGATGCTTAACATGATAGATTAGGACATGTCAACTTTTGGGACCAACATTGTCAGCTAGTCTCTGAATCACCTTCACCGAGACTAGCAGCGGAAGCCTCAAATAATCAACCAACGTCTGAACATAGTGGCGACCAAAGTAGAGACACTGAACCACTGAATCTACCATATCCTCGGTGCCCTTAATTCTAGCATTCAACAAAAAAAAAAAGTGGGTGTGTGGCTATGTGAGGAGATCGAATGATACAAGGGAAGAAATTAATATTTTTTAATATTTTTTTTAAATCCTTCACATTGTATATGGCCAAGATGTAAAAAGGGGGTCCATGTGACGCCCCAATTTTCGGGGGTCTTGTTGACTAGCCGTCAACATGCAGAAGTATCTACCTTAGATCATCGTGCACCTAAGTCTTGGTACCAGGCTGGTACCATTTACTCGTGGACACCGAGTTACTTGGCACCACCTTGATACGTCTCTTCATCGGGACCCATTCCTTCATATTTAAGTTAAAACATGAGGCTAATATCTTAGATACAGTTTGTAAGAGTCCGATTACAGCCCTCCTACCAAAATTACATATCCGACTATATGGTAATAGTCCAAAATAATTTAATTACAATTCTTTTATACAAAATTCATGCTAGACCTGGGCTTCGGGTCCCAAGACTTTTTTACAAAAGATTTATCAAGGCCACATGTCGGGCCCTCAAATCATGGCCTCGCTTTGAGCTGCCAGCTCCACTGTCGACTGCACTGTAAGGGTTGTCCCATAAAGGGTGAGCCACGCCCAGTAGAGAATATCTCCTACAAGGGCTACTCCCCACCTAAGTGCACATGTAATGTTCACTCAACAATTCATATTCATATTCCAACAAGAACATGTCAATTCTATATGGAATCTTATATGCCATGCCATGAAATGAGATGCGACACACCATGTATCATGCGCCCGAGTCCTCATTGACTCCCTCACACAACGCCTAAGCCCATGTGTGATAAACCGTCATTCTTGATGACATCCAATGATCATTTTCAAAACAAGTTTCATTTGTTTATAAATCAAAAGCTTTTTGGATGATACATCACAATGATCATTTTATATTCAAAATCCATGCACCTTTATGTGGGTAGCGGATTTTTGGAGTCGCACTGCACTCCATAAACTCGTACACTTTTACTTTACCACTGTTACTTTAATATGTCTGACCATAATTAGCGGGTCTTTCACCCGAGGGGGGATCTATCCCTTCTTGCTAATACTCAGCACATATTTTCTTTACCATTTTCATTTTCCATGCGACTCTGTTGGACGTTATCCCATTTAACCGAGTCCACCCAATCAACACCAAACGTAGTGTCGATTTACCAAACATGCACTCACACCCATTTAATGCGATGTACCCATGCATATGCAATGCAAGATGCCATTGCATGTTCATGTCACATGCACAATGAATGCTTCATGGACAATTCTTCTCATGCATATCACCAATGCATCATGGAGAATTATATCTATATGCATATAATTTCCATACATAATTTCGTTCATGTCAATATATCACACAATCATATATCAACATCACATACAAATCATTACTTAGTAAAGTAATGAAGCACTTTATCCTCTAGGCTAAATTACGACTTAACATGTCCACAAAATAGCCTAAAACATGCCATGTAATGGCCATATTCACATACAATTCATCACATGTTAATATATTAATACACATATCAACTTTCATCAAACAAGCATATCATGCCATGCAATTAGTACACTTGGTGTTGTGATCAAAATTTAAGCAATAATGTGAGCACCAAATGCCAATCACTATCATATGGATAGATTTTAGACTCAAATATCTTTTCATAGAGTCCAAGAACGCGCGAATCGGAGTTCGGACGAGAAATATATGGTCATCCGAAGTTGGAGTACACTAGGAGCCACACTATTGAGCCAATCCACACAATAGCTGTGATGCCCCAAAACCTGGGGGTCCGTTGACTACCCGTCAACCTACGGAAATGTCAGAATGCTGTGACCCGACATCTCTCACTGCACCCGGCAGTCTCCTTTGTACCGGGAGCTCTACCCAAGAATCACCTGTCCCAACATCAACATCAAAAGACTTATCCATGAGTAAAAATGGCCACTTAGGCCCCTGCATCAACACTCATCAAACATATACCCAACTATATTCCAATAGTTCATGAGTTATAACATTTCTCTTAAAAAAAACCCAACCAACTATCTCACATGGTTCAAGAGTTATACATTACTCTTAATACCAATACATATTAAAATCTATAATTCTAATACATATTATCCAAACATCAAAGCCACAACTCCATTTTCTTCAAATCAACTCAGGATGTGAGCTCTCTCTCGAACGCCTCCTGATCTGGTACATCCCTCGACAGGGTGAGCTATCGCCCATTAGTGGAATCACCCTAAATGGGTTACTCCCCACCTAAGTGCATATGCAATGCTCCTATGTAAACACACACTCAAGTAAATGCGTGATCCTACTTGAATGTCTATATGACCAACCCATGTCCCGAGTCCTCACCGACTCCCTCACACTTGCCTAAGCCATGTAAGGAGAAAACACTACTTTCAAAACAAAACTTGTTGTTCTCAAAATATACCACCGAAGTGCCCAGAAAATACAGACTACTCCTTCGAGCGACGCGCTGGGAGAACCTTCCAAACAATACATGGACTCCTCCGACGTGTAATTGTAGGACCATCTCCCAACACCATTCTCCGGAAAATCATCCTGTGAAATTCCTTTCGCAACCATGTTCATTTTTCTGAAAATTCATGTCATGCACACACACCTAATTTCTAGGTTACCCCGGTGCATATGAAATGCATTATGCTATTTCAACACAATTTATATAACACATGCAAATATATCATCATGCATATATTTACATAATTTATATCACACAACATGTTATATACATTCTCAATACATTACACCAAAAAAATTAGCTCACATGGGCTAATTAACAAACACGAGCAATTCAATTTGAATTACTCAACCAAATACATTTTCTCACAAAATTAATTCGTGTCACTATTCATGTGAACAGTAAAACCCTCGGGTTACTGTTCACGACCACTACCTAACATCGGTTCCACTTTGTGAACCCGAATTCCATGGCCATTCCCGACCTCATACATACCAAAACACAATTTATGGCATAAATTATACCATTAGGCACCCAAACAGTTCGTGGACAGTCACGGGCTGTCCAAATGGGTTTCAAAGTTTCCACACCTCGGTCAAGATTTGAGATCCGATCACACGCAGTCGCTCAAGGTTCCCAAACCAACCGAAACATCACAAAACACTCCTTAAACAAAGTGTAACCTCGGGCAGGATAAAACTTACCTCACGGAGTTTGTCAAACTCCTCAAACCGATACTCACGCTGCTAGTCTCTCGGCCACAGAACGACTTTCCCCTCTCTTCTTGCTCCGAAGGAACTACCTGATTAGCCGGGATCTTAGAGAGAAGTGGCTTACTCTCTCTCTAAAAATTGAAATCTAAGCTCACTGTGAACCGTTTCTCCCTAACACGTTTTTGGTCTTTGTCATATGTAGGAGATGACACTATTCATGATTTTTGTCCTATTATCATTTATTCTTTTATTTAATGCCATCTATGTCCCCAAGCTTTGGATTTTCGAAGGCACTACATTCCCTAGCTTCCGTTCCCATCATTTCTCTACTCATGCAACATGTGTCATATGAGTACATGTTATAGGTGACTTTTGTCACCTCACATGTCGTTTTACGGCATCCGATACTTGATGCCTTGAAAAACGTGCAAATTTCGACTATCTCGAAATTCGACGAAATTCGACGTGGTAGCTAGATTTCGCGAGACGATTCCAACGGTGAAACCCGTTTCATCATCCAAGATCTAGAAAAATTCTGGATTTTGACCGAAATTACGATTTTGCCTTTTTTCAGAAAATTGGAATTTTCTCGGGTCTTACAATAGCATGCCTGAGGGTTGCAGGAGCATTTTGTCAACTATCGTAAATGAAAATTTTCAACCCAAATTCGCTCAAAAGTATCCCTTTAAACCGGCTACAAAACCATCCCATGCCATTAACATGGCATAACACGGTTATAAAATTTGCCCAAAATAATAGCCTAAAGGCTAGAAGTAAACCAAAATAGGAAGAATCCATACCTCTTGAAGCGTAGCCCCTCGTTGAATCTCCTGACTTTACTCCTTGGTCCAACGAGTTCCGACCGTCGGAACACCAACTTCCTTTTCTCCTTCTTTCTCTCTCCCTTTCTTCTCCTTCCCTCTCTCTTTCTTTCCTTTCTCTCCCTTTCCTTTTTCTCTTTCTTTTTCTTTCCTTCCTTTTTTTTATCCTTTAAGCTCTTCTCCCTTTGAACTGATCTGCATCTCCCATTTATACTTAATTTCCCTTGCATGCAAGTGGACACATGACTTGCCATGTGTCTTGTAAAGACATGCATTTTGACACATGCTTGCCATGTGTCACTTGACACTCGATGCCTCGAAAAACATGAAATTTTGACTATCTCAAAATTCAACGAAATTTGCCTGGGCAACTAAACTTCGCGAGACGAACCCAATGGTGAGGTTTGTTTCATCATCCGAGATCTAGAAAACTTTCAGGTTTCAACCTATACGTATCGACAAATCACTGTTTTGCTTTTTTTTTTTTTTTTTATAGAAAATTTCAATTTTTTTCCCGAGTTTTACATTCTTTCCCCCTTAAAAGAATTTCGTCCCAAAACTCATACACACATATACATACTATCAACGCATATGCAACAATCATTTTCATTATCAAATGATTAAACAACATACGTTCATCCTCGAATAAGAAAGGATAAGTGGTGCGCATTGTGTCATCGCGCTTCCATGTTGCCTTCTCCACTCCTTGGTGCTACCACAACACCATTACTAGCCTCACGGTCTTGTGTCGCAAAACCTAATCTCGACTATCCATAATACTCATAGGTACCTCCTTAAAGGTCCTATCTGCATATACAACAAGCTCGCCCCAATCCATTACATGAGTCGGATCTAGAGTGTACTTCCGAAGCATGGAGACATGGATTACCGCATGAACACCCGATAAACTTGGTGGTAATGCCAATCGATATGCAATTGTACCCACCCTCTCGAGTACCTCGAAGGGTCCAATATACCTTGGCGATAGCTTTCCCTGCTTGCCTAATCTGACCGCCCCTCTCTTAGGCATCATCTTCAAGAAGACATGTGATCACTCACTCCTAAACTCTAGAGGTCACGCTATCCTCTGCCAGAGCTTTCGATCGCTGAGCCATGAGAAGATGCTTCCGTATCAAGTCCACCTTTTCCGAGGCGTCCTTTACCAAATCCGGACCTATAACAGATCTCTCTCCCACCTCCGTTCAATAGACCAAAGATCGACATAGCCTCCCATATAGTGCCTCATAAGGTGCCATCCAGATACTCGTCTCGATAATCGCTTGTTGTAGCGAACTCCACCATGGGTGTAAATGCCCTCCTGTATCCTTAAGATCCGTGGACGACGCGCCAGACATCTTCTCTAATGTTTAGATGGTCCTCTTCGATTGACTATCCGCCTGGGGATGAAAAATGGTGCTCATCACCAATTGTGTCCCTATGGCTCGCTAGAAACTCTCCCAAAAATGAGTTGTAAACCTGGGATCCTGGTCCTATACGATAGAGACTGGTACTCCATGTAACCGGACAATCTCTCTATATATAATCCATAGAGTGCCTCTAGAGTGAAGGTCATCCGCATAGCCAAAAAGTGTGCCGACTTTATGAGTCGTTCCACGATTACCCATATCACGTCCGAAACACATTCTTAAGGATATCTACCTCCCTAACCCTTAACTGATGGTAACCAGTGCAGAGATCTATCTTGGAATACACCCGCGCCCCACTCAATTGATAAAACAAATCATCAATCCTTGGCAAAGTGTACCTATTCTTAATGGTAATCCCGTTCAACGGCCGATAATCGATGCAAAGCCAAAGGGTCTTGCCCTTCTTCTTAGAAAACAACACCGGAGTGCCCCAAGGTGAAGTACTCGGTCTAATAAAACCCTTATCCAAAAAATCCTGTAATTGGACCTTGAGCTCTTACAATTCAGTAGGTTCCATTCTACACGGAGTCATAGAAATAGGTGACGTACTAGGGTGTAACTCAATAGTGAAGTCCACATCCCTATACAGAGGTAATCCCGGTAGCTCGTCCGGAAAACATCCTTATACTCACAAACCACCTGAGGTAAACTCTAATCTTGTCTCACCTCGTCCTCTAAGGTAAGGCTTGCTAGCCAACCCATCAATTGCTCGTGCCACCTAGAGTCGTACACAGCCTAAGGTAAAGCATCATGCTTATCCCCCTGAAACATAACACGAATACCATCCTATGTGTAGGCAGTAACTCTCCCACGATCACAATCGACGACGACACGATGGGCCATAAGCCAATCCATCCCGAGGATGACAACAAACTTTGACATGTCCATAACCCGAAGGTCCATCATGAGCAGAATCCCTGAGATCTCTAACTCACAACACGACATATCATATCAACCCTCACCCTAGTTCCTCGAGGAGAACTCACATGCAATGGCTTTTCCAAGGTTTCAACCTTTAAGCCTAAATCTTTCACATAGGATACAACAATAAAATAATGAGATGCACCAAAATCAAACAATACTCTTGTCCATAGACGAGAGAGTAGAAAAGTAACCTGAATCATTGACTGATATGAAATCTCAGCCTGTGGTGTAATGGCGTAGACACACCCTTGGGTCCTTGAAGTCTCAGCCTGTAAGCCATGTCCTTGACCTTGACCTATGCTCTGGCCTCTCTAGTTTATCTGTGAAGTAGTAGGTGTTCATGCATCACCTTGAGACTGATACTAGTTCCCCTGGCCCATACCGTGATAAGGAGAACCCAACTGGGTCTATGCACATCTCACTGATGACTGGGACTGCGGTGTCCCATAACCTTAGGATCCCTGCCTCTGAGGGCAATTCCGTTTCATGTGTTTAGGCTGATAGCAGTAGAAACATGTCATCAGCCCTGGTTGGCTAGGAGCCTTAACCTAGCATTGGCCCTGATAGCCACGACCCTGTCCTTGAAACCCTCATGGAATAAAAGTCCTCTGCTTCTTTCTCGAGCTAGAAGAAGAAGGTTGAGTCTCCCTCCTCTTAACTTTAACAATATCTGTATCCCGAATGTTCCGTGCATCATCCACCTCCCTCTCAATGGCCATAGCGGTCTTGACCATCGAGTCCAGGTCTTGTAGAAGAAGTCTCATAATTTTACCCTGGACGGACCATTTTAGACCATCCTCAAATTTTCTCACCTTGTCCATGTCTGTGGCCACATAATCATCTGCGAAACGTGCTAACTCTGTGAACTTAGCCACGTATTTGAGTACCGTCATTTTTCCCTGTCTCAACTCTAGGAACTCCCGAGACTTTGCATGTCGAGCAAATGTCGGGAAAAACTTACTCATGAAGAGCTCACAGAACTCTTCCCATGTCATTGCCTCCAAATTCCTCGAGGCTTTGACTTAATCCCACCATACCTGGGATTCACCCTCTAGATGGAATGTCGCTAGTCTTATCCAGGTGGCATCGGAGGTGACCTCCATAGCCCCCATAATTTTTCCGACTTGGCGGAACCAATGATCAACTACCATCGGGTCCCCATAATTTTTTCGACTTGGTGGAACTAATGATTAGCTACCATCAGCTCCCTTCCTCCCTTAAAGGTTAGAGGATGGTGTGCCTTGAACCTTTGGAGGTTACTTGACCCTCCCTGGCTCCCAGTTGCACTAGCCTGTGCAAGTGTAGCAACCGCCACGCCAATAGCTTCCATGAAAGCTTGTTGGTAAAAGGCTGGTGGTAGTTGATTATCACCTTGCCCACCGTCTTATCATCCTCTTCCTCTACCAGCCATCTACATGAGTTAGATAGCAATAGAGTCTTACCTAACATCCAAGAATGGACCATGTTTCCTTGTCTAACTAGCAGTGCCTAGGCTAGCTACTAATAGACATCAAATCCTGAACTATTTTGTTCATTCATTTTCCGAACTCTTAAGGTTATGTTCTTTAACCCTAGCTTTCATCTTTCCCTATATACATTCTACCATGTATATAATTCATGCAATATGTAACACACAATCAAGTAGCACAAAACATGAATGCACAATGGATGCAATGGTCTAAACCCATGCCTATCAATTCCTAGGTAATCGTATACCTAAGGTCTAATACCAAGCTGTGGCGCTCCAATTTCCGGGGGTCCCGTTGACTAGTCGTCAACATGCGGAAGTTTCTACCTTAGGTCATTGCGCACCTAAGTCTTGGTACTAGGTTGGTACCATTTACTCGTGGACATCAAGTTACTCGGCACCACCTTGATACGTCCCTTCACCAGGACCCATTCCTTCATATTTAAGTTAAAACATGAGGCTAATAACTTAGATACAGTCTGTAAGAGTCTGATCACGACCCTCCTACCATAATTACATATCCGACTATATGGAAATAGTCCAAAAGAATTTAATTACAATTCTTTTATACAAAATACATGCTAGAACTAGTTCGTCCCTAGCACTTTTACAAAAAGATTTATCAAGGCCACATGTCGGCCCTCTCCAAAATCATGGCCTCGCCTGAAAGTGCCGCCCACCGGCTGCGACCTGCACCTATAAGGGTCGTCCCATGTGCGGTGAGCCACCCCGCAGAGTATACCTCCTACAAGGGCTACTCCTCACCTAAGTGCACATGTAATGTTCACTCAACAATTCATTTTCACATTCCAACAAGAACATGCCAATTATATATGGAATCCTACATGCCATGCCATGAAATGAGATGTGACTCACCATGTACCATGTGCCTAAGTCCTCATTGACTCCCTCACACAACGCCTAAGCCCATGTGTGATAAACCATCATTCTTGATGACATCCAATGATCATTTTCAAAACAAGTTTCATTTGTTTATAAACCAAAAGCTTTTTGAATGATACATCATAATAATAATTTTATATTCAAAATCCATGCACCTTTTTGTGGGTAGAGTATTTTTTGGTGTCGCACCGCAAGCTCCACAAACCCAGAAACTTTTACAACCTTTCATCGCTAGGGACTATGTCTGACCATAATTGGCGGGTCTTTCACCCGAGGGGGGATCTATCCCTTCTTGCTGATACCCGACACATATTCTCTTTATAATTTTCATTTTCCATGCAACTTTGTTGAATGTTGTCCCATTTAACCGAGCCCACCCAATCAACACTAAACGTAGTGTCGATTTACCAAACATGCACTCACACCCATTTAATGTGATGTCCCTGTGCATATGCAATGCAAGATTCCATTGCATGTTATATCATGTCACATGCACAATGAATGCTACATGGAAAATTCTACTCATGCATATCACCAATGCATCATGGACAATTATATCTATATGCATATAATTTCCATACATCATTTCATTCACGTCAATATATCACACAAGCATATATCAACATCACATACAAATCATTACTTAATAAAGTAATGAAGCACTTTATCCTCTAAGCTAAATTACGACTTAACATGTCCACAAAATAGCCTACAACATGCCATGTAATGGCCATATTCACATACAATTCATCACATGTCAATATATTAATACACATATCAACATTTCATCAAACAAGCATGTCATGCCATGCAATTAGTACACTTGGTGTTATGATCAAAATTCCAGCAATGATGTGAGCACCAAATGCCAATCACTGGCATATGGCTAGATTCTAGACTCAAAGAACTTTTCATAGGGTCTAAGAACACGCGAATCGAAGTTCGGATGAGAAAGATATGGTCATTTGAAGTTGGAGCACACTAGGAGCCACACTATTTCCCCAATCCATGCAATAGCGTGCCCGAGGGGTACAAGAGCATTTTGGCAACTTTCGTAAATGAAAATTTTCAGCCTAAATTCACTTCGAAAGTAGCCCTTTAAACTGGATACAAACTTGTCCCATGCCATTAACATGACACAACATGGTTCCAAAATCAGCCCAAAACCATAGCCTAAAGGCTAGAAGTAAACCAAAATAGGAAAAATCCCTACCTCTTGAAGTGTAGCCCCTCGTCACATCTCCGAACTTTACTTTTTGTCCAATGAGTTCCGACCGTCGGAACACCGACTTCCTTTTTTCCCTCTTTCTCTCTCCCTTTCTTCTCCTTCCCTCTCTTTTTCTTGATTCTCTTTCTTTTCTTTCTCTCCCTTTCCTTTTTCTCTTTCTTTTATTTCTTTCCTTTCTTTTCTTTTCGTTTTGCTCTTCTCCCTCCGAACTGATCTGCATCTCCCATTTATACTTAATTTCACTTGCATGAAAGTGGACACATGTCTTTCCATGTGTCTTGTAAAGACATGCATTTTGAAACATGGCTTGCGATGTGTCACTTGACATCCAATGCCTCGAAAAACGTGAAATTCTTACTATCTCGGAATTCAACGAAATTCGTCTGGGCAACTAAACTTCGTGAGATGAACCTAACGGTAGGTCCGTTTCGTCATTCGAGATCTAGAAAACTTCCAGGTTTTCAACATGTACGTATCGACAAATTGCTGTTTTACCTTTTTTTTTCTCCAGAATTTTTCAATTTTTTCCTGGGTTTTACAATCCATTAATGGAAACGAAAATCTTCATTCCAAGTGTCAAGTGCTTCTGCCTATCTTCTTTTGTGCATCTGTTTGTCTTATTCTTCAAAAGGCATTATAGTTGGATACATAGCCAATGAGCGAGATTGTTGGGTTTGAGATTGTCCATATCTTCATCTTGAGGGTTCTAAAAAAAGATGACTACTTCAGAGATCGATTTTGATGAAGATTTAATGGTTTAAACATGAAGTCACTAGAAGAACCACAAAGTGGTTCAAACTAAGGCAACTTTACAACACTGGGACATGCTAGTCTCATAGAGTCTGGACTAGGGTCAGAGCTTATGTGGAATGCAAGTCAGTTCTGGAACCTTAGAGGTTAAGGTACTTGGGGAGCAAGGCCTAGGATTGTTTTTATGAAGTGGATAAAGATCAAATCAAGAGGATCTGATCATCAATGTTATCAAACTAAAATTAGAAACACATCAGGTTTCTATCTAAAAAGGATACTTAGGCACTAAGTTTTGTTATCCCGCTGGAATAGCTTAAAGGAAAGTTTAGAAAATAGAAGGTAATGTTGGAGTCATATTAGGATAATGATCCAACTTTATTAAGACCTCCAAGACTTAATTACAAAGGCTATATAGTCAAGACTTTGGAAGTTGCTCATCACGGACTTCACAAGTATAGAATGAGGAAGAACAAGAAAAGTTCGGACGTGTTGAAGGAGAGCGAAGTGCATATACTTGGTGAGATATCACACGTTAAAAGCCTTTCACTTTGGGTGAAAGATGATGTTTTAAGTTTCTTCATCTTATATATAATGTGGGTATGGATGTGATATGCTGGAGAGAGGGGAATGAAGGGAGTTTATTCTGAATTCCACTATGAGTGATTAAGTTAAAGAAGGGTTGTGGGTAGAGAGGGAGTCTAGTATCACATAAGACTAAATGTAACTTTGAATCAGATCTGTAAAACCTAAGAAAAATTCAATTTTTCTGAAAAAGGGTAAAATAGTAATTTCGCTTGTAAACCTAGAAATTTTCTAGATCTTGGATGATGAAGCGGATCATACCGTTGAAATCGTCACACAAAATCTAGTTACCCAATTGAATTTCGTTGAATTCTGAGACAGTTGGAATTTCGCATTTTTCGAGGCAACGGGTGTTGGGTGACACTTAGAGCATGTGAAACATGGCACATTGATACATGGACCATGTGAGAGAGGAGGAAGGATGGTGACTCACTTAGATAAGATCAAAAAAGAAAATAATGAGGAAGAGACATGTGGCAAGGAGGAAAGTGGGAGGAAATTTCCCACTTTAATCAAGTTGGATTAGATTTGGTGGGGAGAGAAGGAAATAGGAGGAAAAGAAAAAGAAAGAAAAGAAAAGAAAGAAAATAAAAGAAAAAGAAGGAAAGAAAGAGCAAAAAGGGAAAGGGGAAGTGATTTTTCGGTTTTTTTCTTGTCTACGGGAGAAGAGGAGAAGAAGGAAAGTGGAGTGAGAAGCTCTACCTTCTCTCTAAGATCTATGGAGATCTGGCTGTCGGTTTTCATTGGAGCAAGAGGCAAAGTTCATCTACGCAATAAGAGCTTCGCGTAGGTACAAGAATCTGGGGTTTTCGGCCAAACTCCAAGAGGTACACTACAAGAAAAATCAAAATTAGAGACGGACAATTTAGTCTCTAATCCGTCTGGAAACTGAATTCCGGACGGATTAGAGACGGAATTTTCGGTCTTTAAAACGTTGGTATCTAATTGTGTCCATCTCAATTTCGTCTCTAATTAGAGACGGATTAGAGACATACGGGAGCTAATTTTCGACATGCAAATTTTAGCTTTTATTACTAATTGAACCTATTATGACTGAAGATTTTGTTATGAAATGCATGAATGAATATTCATTATATTCAACGTAACCTACACATTCGTAACCTATACATTCGTAACCTATATACATCAATGTATATTCAATGTACCTATTATGGCACATTCGTAACCTACACATTCGTAACCTATATACATCAATGTATATTCAATGTACCTATTATGGCACATTCGTAACCTACATTCTACGTATGAATGCCCATCTCCCTATTCAATGTATATAAGAGAATGAAAGGAAATAAAATAGCTCTCCTTTGACTTTCTACCATCTGTGCTATCTACTTTCTTAATTCTCTATTCTCTCTATTATATTCTTGTAACGCAATATTTTACAATACGTTATCAAAGACGTAAGATCTACCAATTGAGTAAATATTTTCGTGCAAGGTGAGCTTTTATTAATCAACTTATACTTCATCTTCTTCTATCAATTCTTCTTTTTTTTTTCTCTTTTCTTGGCCTTAAGCCAAATTTCCAACCTAAAAGTATCCTTCTGCTCCTGAAGTGGCGGTGGATATTTGAAAATCCTTCTAGTTAATTGAAGGATTCATTTGTTTTGCAAGAATTATGGAAAATATTGAAAAGCCCAAATTCCACATCCTCAAAGTGAGTGGAAATAATTATCTATCCTGGTGCCTGACATGGAAATGCACCTCCATGGCAAGATCTGCTAACGCAATTGGCGTAAGACCTGAACCCTCAAATGAAAAAGATAAAGCAAATGCACTGATTTTTATTCGTCGTCATTTGCATGAGAGCCTACAGACTCAATATTTATCCGTTCGAGACCCTCAAACCTTGTGGAAGAGGTTGAAGGATAGGTATGATCATACTAAGACTATTATCCTTCCTCAAGCACAATATGACTGGCAAAATCTCATACTACAAGATTTTAAATCAGTGTCTGACTATAACTCCGCTTTATTTGATATTGTTTCTCGGCTTGAGTTATGCGGCATCAAGCTCACTGATGCGGAACTGTTAGAGAAAACTTTCTCCACCTTCCATGCTTCGAATATTGTATTGCAACAAAGAATACCGACAACGCCAATTCTTCCACATACTCCGATTTAATTTACGTGGTTCTCACCGGGAAAGCAAACTAATGAATTGCTGCTCAAAAATCATGATCTTAGACCTGCTGGCTCAAAAGCATTGCCTGAAGCACATGCAAACTTTGAGAAAATTATTGGCCATTTTAAAGGCTACAAGCGCAGGCAAGAATATAATCCCCGAAGGAGTGGCAGAAAATTTAATCCGCCTCTTAGGAAATCTAATTCTACTCGAATCAAGACAAAGAAAAGAAGCTGAAGAAGGTGACTAATGAAAGTATTTTCCATTGTTGTGGCATGATCAGACCGTCACTGCATTTGTCGTGACGCCAAAGCACTTTGTTGATCTATACCCGGCCATCTTTAAAACATACGGCAAACGTGTGAATCTCTCACTCATTGAAATTAATCCGCCATAACCACCGGCCGCCAACAATATCTCTATTGGTGGGACTCCTCTTGCTCCTGAAGTAGCAAATGCATCCTTGGATGTCTCTGATTTCTTTGAGGACCTTTGATTACTTTGATGAAGCATTAGACTGGTGGATGACATCTTTGATTTCGAATTTTATGATTCTAATAATTTCTTTCTAGTTGTTTTTTTTTAGATATATTACCTTTTATTGTTCTTTAACATGGTTATGCAATGAAATGCTTATGAACTTGATATAATATTTATTTATTATTTTGAAATTTTATTTGACTCTATAACTAATATGAAAATTTTATGATGCTTGACACCTGAAGTTGTCAACATAAATGCAAATGGAAAACACCGAGAAAAAGGAAGATGTTTGTTTGCTTGATAGTGCATCAACGCATACCATATTTCGTAGTAGACACTTTTTCTCGAGTATGACATTACGTAAGACACATGTCCATACAATATCTGGTCCTATTCCGATTATTGATGGTTTCGAGAATGCCACAATTGTTTTGCCAAAAGGTACCATCCTGCATATTGAGAATGCATTTCTAAGCAGTAGATCAAAAGGAATCTACTACTTTTCAAAGATGTACGTAATGGGTACCATGTTGAGACTATTTATGAGCAAAATAAAGAATATATTGGCATTACTCTTATAAGATGGGCCTAAAGACTCATCCATGAGAAGCTAGAAGCTTCTTCTATGGGTTTGTATCAGGTCACGATTAAGGCCGTTGAAACCTACTCCACCATATCTCGAGATTGTAAATCCCGACGCTTGATTATGGCATGATCGCCTTGGTCACCCTGGCGCTACAATGATGCGTAGAATAATCCAAAATACAAAAGGGCACCCTTTAAAGGATACAAAGGTATTGTTGTCCAAAGATTAATATACCTGTGAAGCTCGTCTCACAAGGAAAACTTATTATCAAACCTTCTATAACAAAGGTCGATCCCTTTATTCTACTTGAAGAATTCGGGGTGATAATTTGTGGACCAATACAACTACCAAGTGGACATTTCGATATTTTATGGTACTAGTGGAGCGCATCACGTAGATGGTCATGTTTGTTTATTATCTACCTTGATATCACCTTTGCACGTTTACTTGCGTAGATTATAAAGCTTCGGGCACAATTCCCTGATTATCCAATTAAAAGTATAAGGATGGATAATGCTGGTGAATTTACATCAAAGAGTTTTGATACATATTGTGCTTCACTCGGAATCGAGGTTGAGCACCCGATCGCATATGTTCATACTCAAAATGGATTGGCAGAATCCTTGATTAAACATATATAAATCATTGCCCGCTATTGTGAGCGAATCTGTGTGTCTGACGCTAAGAGGTCATCTTAGTTTTGCATGCGCTGCCTAATAAGGTGCGCCCCACTTTGCTAGTCCACCACAATCTCCTTCAAATGGTTCTTGGTTATGAACCTGATATTTCACATTTACGCACCTTTGGTTGTGCGATGCAATTACTGTGCACCGCAAAACGAAATGGGTCCCCGGCCTTGGTTGGGCATTTTATGTTGGGTTTAATTTTCCGTCCGTCATTAGGTTCTTGACGACTATCGTGATCTTTTCTTTGCCCAGTTCGCGATTGTCATTTCAATGAGACTATGTTTCCATCGTTGGGACACTAATATTGAAATGGTTGCTGACAAAAAGCCAGATAGGTTTTCTCTGGAATGAAAAATTTATCTCAATTTGACCCCGAGAACTCTGAGTGCAGCAGTGCGCGCATAATCCATTTACAGGCTATAGCCAATAGACTTCCTGATGCATTTAATGATGCTACTAAGGTAGCGAAATCTCATATTCCAGCTGTAAATGCTCCAGTTAGGATAAATTGTTCTCGAAGAACCAGTACAAAATGGATGAAAATCCGCGATTGAGCGTGGTAGACCAATAGGATCAAAGACCTTTGTTCCTCAAAAGCGAAGGGGAAAGAATCAGAATCCCTCCCGGAAGAACTGGTGCTATGCTTACTAAAAGGCTTAATGCCCTTGAAGAGCCTGAACCATTGAAAGATCACCAACCACAGGAATCACTGAGAATTCCATTACATATTATGTGAAGTTTGGGATCAAATAAAAATCATCATTGATGATATTTTTGCATTCTCGATTTAATACCAAATTATGGATGATGATTGTGAGTCGCAATCTATTATTGAATGCCGTCAAAGGCAAGATTGGCCTAAGTGGGAAGCGATTAAAATTTGAATTAGCTTCCTAGCTAAAACGAGAGGTTTTTGGACCCATAACTATCCCCAGATAATGTAAAACCACTTTGGATATAAATGGGTATTTGTCAGGAGAAGCAAATAGAAAAACGAGGTTGTCGGGTATAAAGCTCGACTCGTTGCGAAAGATTCTCGGAGACACGGGATTGATTATGATGAGACATATTCTGTGATGGATATGATTACATTTCGTTTTTCTCATTAGTCACGGTACTCTTTGAAAAAATTGGAAATGCGTCTTATGGACATTGTAGCTGACATATCTATATGGCTCATTAGACTCAAATATTTATATGAAAATTCAGGGATTCAAAATGCCTGATGCATGCACTCCCCGCAACTTATTCTCAATAAAATTGCAAAGATCTTTGTACGGGTTAAAGCAATCCGGTCGCATGTGAGTAGCCAGCCTTTAGTGAGTACCTAATTGAGGAAGGTACAGAATGATCCTATCTGCCCATGCGTGTTTATTAAGAAATCGGAAACCGGATTTGCTATTGTAGCAGTTTATGTCGACGATATAAATTTAATTGGAACTCCAGAAGAGTTAGCTAAAATTGCTGAGTATTTGAAAAAGGAATTTGAAGTTAATGATTTGGGTAAAACCAAACTTTGTCTTGGTCTACAGTTTGAGCATAAAGCGAATGGAATAATCGTCCATCAATCATCATACATTGAAAGATTACTTGGCGTACAGCATGGACAAGGCTCACCCGTTAGCACCCATATGGTTGCGGGGTCTCTAGATCCCCGAGGGTCAGTTTAGGTCATGAGAATCGTGAAGAGATACTTGGTCCTGGAAGTACCATATCTCGATGCAATTAGGGCTTTGATGTACTTGGCACGATGTGCGAGACCATACATCGCTTTTGCGAGTAGAGATTTATTGGCACGTTTTGGTTGACCAACTCGGAATAACGGAATGGAATTAAAACATATTTTTCGTTATCTCAGGAACCATAGATTTAGGATTATATTATTCCGAATCTACTACCTCTGGTTTAGTTGGATATTTTAATCTTTGGATATATAGTCTGATCCACGCCAAAGCTCGCTCCCAGGCGGATTTATTTATTTTTGTTATAATGGCACCGCCATTTCTTGGCGTTCTACGAAGCAATCACTAGTAGCTACATCTTCTAACCACTCTGAGATCATTGCTTTATGAAGATTTGGGAAAGTGTGTTTGGTTAAGATCCATTTATAACACATATTCACAATTCTTGTTGCTTAACACAGTTACAAATTCTCCCCTTTATAATTTATGAAGATAATCTTTGCTTGTGTTGCACAAGTTAGGAGGATATATCAAGGTGATAGGACCAAGCATATCTCCTCGAGAAATTTTTCTATACTCCACGAACTCGAGAAAGTGACAAATTGATGTTAAGCGATTCAATCCGCTAAATAATCTTGCGTATTTTTGCAAATCATTGCCAGCGTCGACTTTTGAGAAATTAGTATATGGCATTGGTATGCGGCGTGTTCATAAGATGCAAGATTAACTAGCGGCCGGTGGCCTATATAGCTGAGTGAGGGGAGATATTGTGAACTATGCATTGCACTCTTTTTGCTTACATGGGTTTTTGTCCCATTGGGTTTAAACTAAGGTTTTGATGGAGCAATTAATGCATCCATAAAGGGAGAGATCATAAATATTTATACCTTTGTACTCTTTTTCCCTTTTTGTCGGTTTTTTTTTGTCCCACTTTGGGTTTTAGGCTTAAGGTTTTTTAATGAGTCGGGGTATCATTGATGCACATTCATGAATACAATGAATATTCAAGGGGGAGTGTTATGAAATACATGAATGAATATTCATTATATTCAACGTAACCTACACATTCGTAACCTATACATTTGTAACCTATATACATCAATGTATATTCAATGTACCTATTATGGCACATTCGTAACCTACACATTCGTAACCTATATACATCAATGTATATTCAATGTACTTATTATGGCACATTCGTAACCTACATTCTACGTATGAATGCCCATCTCCCTATTCAATGTATATAAGAGAATGAAAGTGAAAATAAAATAGCTCTCCTCTGACTTTCTCTACCATCTTTGGTGCTTATCTACTTTCTCTTCTTAATCTCTCTCTATTCTCTCTATTATATTCTTGCAACGCAATATTTTACAATAGATTTCAATTATATGTAATTATAAAGTTCTAGATTTAAGAATTAAATTAATAGATGTCATTAAATAAGTTGAACCACTATATTTTTCATTAATTATAAATCAATGAGTACCACGTAGATAACAAAATAGTAATATTAATGTCAAATGTACTAAATACAATATACTAGCTACTAATCAAACTAAATTCTTAGTGTCTCAGGGAACATTCTTCCAGTATACTCGTCCTTGTGAAGTCGCTCATAAAAATCTTGGTGGCTTTTTCTATAGGCATTCTTCATGGGGTAGCAACTTGTGATAAAAATTACTTTCTTGTTAATTACATTATAAGCATAGAAATTACCATCATTAAAACTTTATTTTACTTTAATAAAAAAGTAATGAAATGCACAACTACAAAACTAAAGTTGTTTATCTATAATTAATCAAAAGCATTTATTACAATTTAAGCAATTATAAGAAATTGTTGACTCATAATTATGATTAATTAGTACACTTATGGAACCTAAGTATTATCTGTGGGTGCAAGCAATTAATTACAATTGGAGGAGAAATATTTCTACATTAGTATTAGTTATTTTGGGGTGGTCAAGTCCTTTGGTCGGACTCTAAAAGCAAGAAAAAGAGAGAGTGCTCCTATAGAATCACACATCAAGATCACTCTCCATAAACATAGAAATATAGATGATTTCAAGTATACATCTACAAATCAACTATGTTCTTTAGAGACAAAAATCAAGAAAAGGCATAAAATCACAGACATTGATATACCAGCCCAGGCATGTTGAGTGAACAATACAGTGGAACCATTAGATTGCTTGACTTTGGACAACTTGGAAGTGCCTGACCTCTGAATACCATATCATGATAAAAAAAGACTTTATACAAATAATTGCATATACAGCTTAGACATCGAGAGGCCAATTAATTATTACCATCGGGAAAAGAAAAGAAATACATTTGCGAGACCCTCACACTTCCTTTAACGGATCATCATCTTGAAAAACAAAATCATACCCGATCATGGCTGATCGACCCGATCAAGTAATTAAAGATGTGGCCTTTTTCATAACCTGAGAAGCTTAATAGAATCAACCTGGCTTCGAGGTTCTAAATCCTTGGATGTGGAGTTGAAACTAAAAAAGAAGAAAAATCATTTGGTTTTCTTTTGTAGAAAAGGCATTATTCTATTTGATGCCCGAACTCTGAGAAGGACCACCTAAAGAATTAATGAGAAAAATAATAAAAAAGGAAAAGTTTTTAATTTTTTGAAACAGAAAAAAAAAGGAAAAATTTCCACGTTCATATTATCTCTTTATACGTTATCACAACAAGATAACACTTTCTCTTGTATATTCTTTGATCCCAGATAACTTGTTTAATACCATATTTCCTTGCATGTTTGTTGTGTTTCTTCAATTCAAATGAGTTCCTTGTAGTTATTCTTGCAGAGTTATCTACGAAACCTAGCATATAAATTTGAACTTTTACATGAAGAGCCTAGGGCTATATGCATGATATTTCTGAACCTCGAGTCCTTCATGTAAGCGTCTCCAACTAAAGCCTTATTTCATACAATTTTTTTGAATGACAATCTTTTCTATATGTAGATTTTTACAGAGAACCTCACAACAAACTACAATTGTGTCATAATAAATTGCAATTTTCAAAACCAGGTTGAAAGCATGGAGTTTCTAACAACGGACATCAATAGAATAACAAGACATTGAGTAAAAACTAATAAAATCAGACTTCTATGTTTAGAGCATAATGAAACTCTGCCATATTCTTCATTGATTTAAATAATATGCTCAGATACAACTCACTAGTTCAAATTCAAATTTAAGAATTTTCTCACCTTCATCATCTTGCCTATTGATGCATCTAAGAAGTAAAGCGGGGGGAAAAGCCATAGTGTGACCTACAAAACCAATAAACAAATGAGCATTTACCACGAAAAGCCATAAGTTTTACATAATCACATGTTATGGAGAACTTTCTTGCCTTCTAAAATGGCTTAATTGCTGAAATCATCAAAACAAGTAGTTGTTTGGAACATTTGCTATAGTTTTGTCATTGGTCAACTGCTGAAACATCTTAAATTTATACCCTATGTCTTTAAACAATCTTATCGCATTCATAAAATACCTCTAAACAACATCCTCTCATCAACTGAATGAACTTAACAATAACAAAGTGCAGTCAGGTTCTTACCTTTTTGCAAGCATTCTACTTTTGTAAACTTTACACTAAGGTAGCGAAGATGATGCTAAAAGCAGTTGAGGCTGAAAATGAGCTTTACCCCATGCTTATTTTACACAGAGCAGAGGAAAATTCAATAATGACAAGGAGAAAATAAAAGGAAAAAACAATACTCATCCATAAAAGTGTCAATATTGAATTGTTGTGACATACTTCTGAAGTTGCAAGGCAGAAGTAAGGGTCCTCCCTAGTAAAGGAAAACTCTTGAAAGATGTAGAAATTAGGACTTAGGTGGCGTTTGTTTTTTTCACTTAATGCTAAATAGAATTTTTTTTGAGCTTAATGCTGAATAGTACTTAATAGCATTAAGTATTAAGTCGTTTGTTTTTTTTAACATTTTATCTCTATTAAGGATTAAGTTGTTTTTTTTTACATACTAAAAATTAACATCTTAACAGCTTAATATATTAAAAAAATTTAACTACAAATTTTCAAATATCTAAAGATATCACATTTGATGTCAATATTTAATATCTTATTTCATACCATGATAGAAGCTAAAATCACAAACGCAATTAAATTAAAAATATAATAATTCAAATGCATATTCATATATATCTAAAGAAAAACACTTGAAATTTAAGCACAAATTTTCAAATATCTAAAGCCATGTATTTGATACTAATATTTAACATCACATTTTCCTATGATAAAAGCTAAAGCGACAAACATTTGATGCTAATTATTTGATATCTCATTTTATACAATGATAAAAGTTAAAATGACAAAGCTAATTGAATACTTGAAATGGTTCATTTCGCAATATGGTCTCGAAATTGTAGCATGAACTCTTGATCGGCTTATTTATAAAAGATGTTGTAGTTGAACGCTTGATTTGATTCTCCTTTATCACTTTCCAATTCCTCTTGATGTCATGTCGAGAAAACAATTTATCGATAAGCTGAGACTTGTCGAAGAAAATTGTGAATGGGCTTATGTCATGACGCTATTTTGTTTGAGAAGCGACAAATGAATAAGGTGTCATTTTCTTCAATATTGGAAAAGCCATGCCCATACTTGACACAAAGCATGTTCAATAACATTTCTTAATCTTGCATGTCATAGGTTGAATAACTTCTCCTTTTTTATAGCTTCACTATCACTACAAAAATCACTCAACTAATAGGGTACATTACGAGATGGTTTCATAAAACCTTTAGTAATGTATATGCATCCTTAAATAATATTTTTTACGAAAAAGAGAATTTGAGTATTATCGTGTTAGTAAATAAAAATAACTTAATAAATAAAATAAGCGAGAATATTCACTGGCAAGGGCATGGGAAAATTATGTTGTAAGGTTACTAATAGTTTCCATCAAGACCCTTGAATCATGAGCTGTTCCTTCCCATCCAACAACTACATACTTAAAGTTCATATCAAAATCACAAATTGCCATAACATTTTGAAAACAGTCTTCTCTCCCACGACCTCGATATGGTACTTTTTGTTCAATGGGAATGCATGCATGGATAAGAGTTCCATCAATTGCTGTGACACCTGAAAATAATTTATAAAATAGATGTTTGTTTTTATATAAGAATAATAAAAATATGATGAAAATAATTACTCATAAAAGGTATTTTACCTTAAAAATTTGTCTTAACCAACGATTAGAGATACTATTTGAATTATCATTGAATGATGGAGGAGTAATCATTTCCCTTGAGAAGCTCACCATGGCCACTAAAACCTCATGGAAGTATTTATGAATTGTTTGGCACAGTGTTGAAATCTATTCTTTAATAATCGGTTTGAAGATTATGACTTATAGTCTACGTAAGAATACAGCCATTTTCTCTTCAACACTCAAATGTTTGCTATCAACAAGCCATCTTTTTTCTCTAAACATGTGACATAGAGAAATAAATTCATGTTTTTCCATTCGCATTAGTTCATAACATATACTAGATGAGCCATCTAAAACTTCTTGAATGAAAAGTGAACTTGTAAATGATGATGTAGAAACTCGTTCTTTATCAATGGATGAGTCTCTTAATAACTGGAGCAATAAAACAACCAATCTTCTTTTTAAAACTCTTGCCACTTTTGACTTTATATCTTCATCTTCACTTGATGATGAACTTGAACTATCTGATTGATGTGAAGGATTCTCCATACAAACATCTATTTAAAAAAAATCATAATCTTTGTGAAATAAAATCACAATAAAATTGTTATAACAATGTATAAGGAATAATATCACCGCATTATGGTGTCATCACATCACACCCATTTCAAATATATAAACTAATATTGCCATGAACTTTCTTACAAAAATGTAGGAACAAGTCTTATAATTAGAAATATTAAAATGCAGAAAGTATCAAAATAAGTCAATCAAAGTACCATGTTACAATCATCCATACAAAATATTGTATATGTATTCCTGAATCCAAAAAGTATATTTAAAGTCATTTTCAAGTTTTGGAAACCATCCCGAATTCAGCTCTTGGTCACTTTTCCATTTCCACCCACACCACTCTATACTCTCTCTTCTTGCAAAATGCATTAATTGCAACATAATACAATGGATCCTCATAAGTTGTGAGTTTCTTCAAAATCTTCATACATTCTTTCACTGAGGGTCCTTCAAAATTCTCTAATGCATTCATTATTTTACTCATTTCTTCTTGAGTTTGCTCTTTTTCCCTTGTTTTTTCTTAGAACATTGTACTTCTTCACTAGTATTTCTTAGCAAATTCTCATCTTCCTCTAAACTAATTGGAGTTTCACTAGGCATAGATGTAGAATGTATTGATGATTCCTCAGGCCTAGAAGCTATCACTCCTCCAGAACTCCAATTTTTAGATCTAGTAGCTAATACTCCTCCAAACAATATCTCTAATTCCTCCATATTTGGTAACGATATATAACGGAATTGTTTAGCTTCTGGATATTTCTATTCAACAAGATAAAAAAAAAAACAAATTAGTTATGCATGTATATATAAGACATTTGTTTTAAAGATTCACTTAACTTTGTAAGAAAACTACCTGCAAATATTCGATCCATTTCTCATTTGTCCAATCAAAAGTTTTGGTTATGGAGTTGTAACCATGTCCAGTCACATTCAAAATTCTACTCCAAATGAGATATTGTCTTTTCATGTAATCCTACCCATTCTTAAGTTGTTTTGATGTGTAGCGTTTTCAAAATGCTTCTCAATTCTTCCTGGTCGAGACCAAGCACTAGACTTTAAACTTCCACTCGATCTAAAGCCTTTATTTATTTCTTGAAGACAAAGATCAATAAAGTGCTTTCTTCCAGGTGAGAATTAGGTCAATTTGCCCTACTAGTTCCATTTTGACTTATCTTGTATAAAAACAAACAAAAATCAATGATTATTCAGAGTTGTTTGGTTATCATACCAAATCTGAGAAAAGGGAAAAGAGATGGTATTCTTCTACCTATAATGAAAATAATTCCAAATAAATATGCAGTCCATTAATGAATTAAGAGGCAATTCTAGTTCTTGTGATTAATACATGCACCCAACAATATATATATAAAGACATAAAGGTTTGGAGTTGCCATTGGAAGTCTGTTTGGAGTTGATGATGATCTCGGTTTCCCATGGTAAATTACGAGATCAAATGCCTTATATTTGATTAATTGGATGTTCCCTTTGAAAAAATTAACCAATGAGTAGCAATGGTTATAATGTTCATTCAAAAATCATATCACCCCATTTGTGTTCCTACAGGCTCCACTCTTTGTACACTTCTTATATACTCCTTGGCAGCCTGTGGGTGTTCTTTCTTTTTGTTCTTAATATATTGTGTTTTATCCATAAAAAATACTATGGATAAAAATATTAATTATCAGAAAATAGTAGTTCTAGTAAATTATTCTAATAAACAGGAATGTAGATTTCAATTTTGAATGTTAAAGAGAATTTCATTAAAATAAACCACTATAACTAATCCTAATACTATAAGAACAATCTGAATACTGTGAGTTGTAAATCTTGCTGGTTCCAACATGGAAATTACTAGACTTCTTTATTCTCAAATAAACATTTGTTAAGATTCATCTTGACCAGACTTAACTATGTAAGGTTCCAAGAAGTTGAACCAACTCTTAATTGTGTAAGCTTCCGGGAGGAACTCTAATCCTTCTCTATATACCAAATTAAGGCCTATGCATGGGATTAGTATTCGTCTTCTCTTGTGGGTCCTCAAGGATGCTTCCAATAATGTTCCTCATTAACAATGGTTATATTCATTTTGTTTTGGACTTCAGGAAAGAAGCATCAATACCAGGTATGACTTATGTTGATAAGAACTTTTTTGCTGCTTATCTCATTAAGGCCTTTTAGGAATTTCCATGAGTTTGATTATGATGAAATGGAGAAAAAAAATAATGTAATGTGATTGGCAAGAGGATCGGGTGGGTGGTACAGAATGCCTTTTGTTGTCTTCATGTTGTTTCCTGAGACGCTGGGCCAAATGGTCAAATGGAGTTTTGGAGATCACCATGGGATTGGGGCTGATGCTCTTTGCTAAACTAGTTCATTTTGGTTTTTAACGGTGAAACTAGGATATTGGCCTGGAAATGTTGGAGGAAGTAGATTTGGGCATTAATAATTTTCTGATGAGAAACCATACAGGTTTTTTTAGTATTGAAGTAATGGTACTAAATAAAGAAGGGTGAGAAATCCATCCCCCCATTTGTGTTCATTCATCTGCTAGATCAAGACAATAGGGATTTAGTTCATGGACCCCAGATCTGCATGTGGGGATAGAAATTCAGGCATAATATCAGGATGACCCATCTTCAATAGTAGCAAGAGGGAATGAAACTAGTAGCAAATGCCCAAACTATGGTTCAAGAAAGAAAAAATTGAAGAATGAGCAATTGGAGTAGATAATGAAAGAGATTGATGTAAAAGGAGAGGAAGTTGCGGGGGACGCGTGAGGATGGTGGAGAGATGCTCTGACTTCCCGATGCATGATTAATTTATTCTTTAATCTTCAAAATTATAAGAGTTTTGGCATAGGTAGCTAGCTAACTATTGGCTCCTTACTACGTATATAAGATTAGTTTGGCTTAGAGTACACTTTCCATAGTTGTAGGACTTTGATCTCTTCTTTTTTTATTGATAAGTGTCTTCTTCTTCATTGACATCTGACGAGCCCCCATGTATGAAGAAAAATAGAAACAAAATTACGCAATTGTAAATTCTATAACATGTGAAGAGTTCTGCATATACATATACTAACTATGATTAGAAATCTCAAGAATCAGGACAATCACAAACATCAGCTCCCATTTGGGATCTCCTTGTAGTCAGTCCAGCGTGCCTTTAACAACAGAGAATGGCTTTTTAGTGGACGAGGATAGCGTGTGAAAGGTTTCTTCATCCCCCATGTGTAGGAAGGAACAAATTGCCTCCCCTTAGATTTAAATATTTCACCGGTCACCATTATCATCCTAGCTACTGAATGATTATTTTGCCTTCCCTTCGTGCTTGTTCTCATATCCCTTTTTATTATGCTAATATTCTTTAATATCCATTGCTTGTGGCAGAGGCTCCACCGGGGGTCTAAGAATTACGATTCTAAAGCTACTCATAGAACAGAGCACAGAGTGTGAGCCATAGTTTGGGTATTTCCATGGCTCCTTTGTTTCTGCAAATGCTGCTAGTTTCATTCCCTCTTACTTTTGCCAACCATTCAAGCATAATTCATTCTTCTTTGATAGATATGGTATGCTAGAATTGAAGAAAACCCATCTTAGGGGGAAGTAATAGGATAGCCCCGGTTTCATAAATGAATTCATGCCCTAATTTAACAAAGGCAATAACCCGACCAAATGCTAAATTCTTTCCTCCTATCACAAAATCAAATAATCATAACCCAACAAGTTTCAACAAAAAAAAACACACTCTCCACATCTCATGAGCCTTTTAACAAATATTGTGAGTGCAGGAGCTTTATAAGAAAAAAAATTAGACCAAAATTTTCTTATACTTTCCTTTAGGTTTTAACATTCAACAATCAAATGAACTAAATAACCAAACAACAGCTAGACAGAAATCAAAAATCTAAGCTTCTAGAAACCTAGAGATAGAGAGAAAAAATGGAGAAGAGAAGTTACCTTGAGAAATGCGGAACATTTGAGGTAGTCGTGGAACCCGGTAGTGAGCGAGGATGAGCAACAGAGTCGGGTAGCTCCATTGTGTTTCAGTCAAGAAAATGGAGTGGAGAGGAGGTTTTCGAACGGGAAGGGAGGGAGAAGAGGTTTTTGATCTAGAAGGGGATAAGCGGAGACGTGAAGTAAGGGTTTCGATCGTGGTGGGAGTGAGCTTTTTCTGAATGGAAAAAGCCAAATTTTTTGGATTTTTTGTTTCAGCTATTTTTTCAAAAAATTCAGTGATAAGTGAGCGAAAAATAAAAAAACAAATGGATGAATATTTGAAAGCAAATTGCTTCGACATTCAGCTAAGCTCTTTGCCATAGTCAAAATATCAAAATAATGGAAAGCCAAGAAAACCTAGCCTTTGTGCTCCACATTCTTTGTGCAGTGAAACCTACATTGATTTATCCATGTATCGGCATTCAAAAGAAAGAAAAGACTAAGTAGAAAGCAGACTTAAAGTGAGGAAATTAAGGAAAAACATAGATGGAAGATTGAACATCGGAAGCAAAAAGAAGAAGCGAGTGTAATTGGAAACCAAATTTCATTAAGCTCTAACAAATAACTACTATTGAAATATTTCTTAAACATTTACTATGACACCCAAGAATCCATACACATTAGCAAAATCTTTTCATACATAAATGATATGATATTTCCTCAGAATTATTGAAGTTTGGTGCATGGCATTTCGAGATGGAAATTTGTGTATCGATTCATTTGATTAAAATGTAATGCAACAAATGATATTCTTAGATCATAGTATACAACAAAATGAAACATAGTAATAGAGAAATTTGCTTAAACATTCAAACAAAACATGAAATAATTATGAGCGACAACTCACAACAGGATTTTCATTGAAAGAAATAAGTAAACAAGAAGCACAAAATACAGAACAAAAAAACCATAGAACATAGAAGTTCATTGAGTCTCCTAACCATTGAGGAGCAAAAACCATATATTAAAATGACCTTATAAGATCATAGAAGTTACCAAAGAACAAACTTATAGAACATCAGTAAGCGGCTAATACATATCCCCACACCGCAATCTGACTAAATTGGAATGGAAAGATGCACATTACATTCGAACAGACCGGGCCAGATTACATGATGAGTAGAATTAGGCTACAAAGCTCCTTACCCTGACTACGATTTCGAGAAGGAACTATGGGGCAAAGAAATGAGCAAAATTAAGTTAGAATCACCTGACATAGAAGAAATTGCAGCCTGGAAATTTACTATCACGAACGAAGGATGCCATGAAAGAGAACAGAATATTTCAAAATATGACAGAAATATCCATTTTTCCCAGAAAAAGTAAATGGAGAATAAAGAAACCTCTCAGTGCAATTATAGATTGGTGACAATCTGCTGATGTAAACTATGGGATTGACACCACGCGCCCCAACAGAAGGAAGAAAAAACAATTACCCTAAAAATTAACTTACAACTCAACACTCAGGAAACTCCTTACTGCAAAAGATCTAGCGGCAAAGGTCCTTGCAAGGCGTTCATCCGGAGACTGAGAACGCGGAGTTCAGTCAGGTTCCTGATAATCCTCGTCGGAATTTCCCCCGTCAATGAGCATCCCGGGAGACTAAGACCTACCACCTTGTTCTTCTCGCCTGAACCCGGCCCGACCCGAGACTCTGCGGCTCATTCCACGACGAGGAGTCCGGCCACTCACTTTCCTTCCACAACTTCGAGAAGTGCCGCCTGTGGAACTAGATTTGATTTTATTGGGTAACATTTTGATAACAGCGAGAAAATGACCAGTGACACCCGGAGGTTGGTTATGCCCCGTCCGCAAGCGCGCGCGTAGGTATCAGCGGTGGTGAACATACCATTATCATGAAATTTAGGTGATGGGGATTCCATTTTTAAGGTTTAAGACGAGAAAGAGATAGTGGGTATGGACTAGGACATTCATGGATCAACATTGCTAGGTGGAGACAAGAGATGAGAGACGAGAGAGACTCTAGCTGTGTTTTGTGTCCAGGCTGTGGCTTCTCAGGCCTAAAAGGAAGTTAGAGACGGAATCATTCCGTCTCTGATTAGGGACGAAAAATTTCATCTCTAAATTGAGACGGACTGGTTTCCGTCTCTGATTTGAGATGGAATCATTCCGTCTTTGATTAGGGACAAAACAATTCGTCTCTAAATTGAGACGGACTGGTTTCCGTCTCCCGATTTGAGGCAAAATCATTATCTACGATTTGGGGCAATCATTAGTCTACGATTTCAGAGACGGAAATCATTCCGTCTCTGATTTGGGGCGGAAATCCATTCCGTCTCTATTTAGAGACGGAATTTTCCGTCCTTAATTAATTTGTAGTTTTAAGGTTTTCCTGTCTGTAATCCGTCTCTATTTAGAGACGGACAAGTGTCCATCTCTAATTCTGGTTTTTCTTGTAGTGGTAGGGAATTTTCATACTCGAGTTATTTCTAGCCTAAAGGCCATTTAATGGCATTAGTTTTCTTTAGGGCCGTGAGTGGCCGTGCAGTTCAGTCCCAAAATTTTGGGGCCCGAACGGTCCCCCAGAATGTTGGGGCTGACTGGCTTGATGCAGGGCGGAATTTGTTGTTATTGGACTATGTGTGCCGTTTTTATATGTTATTGCTAGAAAAATGAATAACATGCTGGTTGTGTGAAAAAGCTCATGTTAATATATGCTTATACGATGTATTGATGTGAGGTCGCAATGGATGAATTATATGTAGAAAATATAATTATCCATTATTTATTAATGTTGCATGTAGTACTCATCATGCATGTAACATGAATTGGCATGAAATGGCAGGTTGCATTTCATATGCATGGGGACATCGCGTGAAACGGGTGTGAGTGCATGACATGGGTTTTGAATGAATTTGATATCAGAGGGTTTCCTAATAAATGAATTTGATATCGGAGGGTTGTGTCGTAATTTGATATCGCGGAGGGTCGTCCGGTGTATTCTGACGTCGGGTTGTCGATGTGTTTTGTATTGGAGGGTTGTCTAATGTGTTTTGATATCGGAGGTTGTCCAATGAGTTTTAAAAACAAAAATCTTTTGTTTTGAAGACAGTTTTCATACATGGAAAATGATATGTGAAGGAGTTGGTGAGGACTCGAGACATGGGGCATGGCATGTAGAAATGTGCATATTTTTACTTGAATGGGTGTTAATGTGTGAATCATGACATGGCATGTGCACTTAGGTGGGGAGTAGCCCTTGTAGGAGATTTTCTCTACTGGGCATTGCTCACCCTGTCGTGGGAAAATATTTTTAGGTATTGGAGGTACATCGGAGGATGAAACACATCCAAGATCTTAGTTGTGAAAAGGGTCAGATTATGGTTATTCATGTATTTCGTAAAATTCTGGATAGTTATCCAGTTTCTGTTAAATTTTGGGCAGAAAACCCAGTTTCTGTATATGTAATGAGAAAGAGTTGTAATAAAACTCATATTTGTATGATTTATGCAGTATAGCAATTGTTTCCTAGGTTTATGGTAGTTTTCTATGATGAAAGGGGCTATTGGGAAAGGGTTGGAAATGCAGGAATTGCTTAGAACAGGCTATTGCACGTTGGTAGGTTAGGGTCGTGACAGAGCTTTCTGGTTCTGTGTCGTGATAGTGGGTTTTGTGTCACTATAGGATTTGGTCTTGGTAGGGTGTTCCTCGGTCGCGATCGTGTTTGCTCTTTGTTGTGACAATGTTGCGACAAAGGTTCCCTTATCATGACCGAGATGGTCACGACAAGAGGTCAGGGTTGTGACGGAGCTTGGTTAAGGCCAAGAGATTTCATGTTGGGACAAAAATTTGTAGTGTCGCGTCACGATTTCACAGAGTTATGTCATGACAGGGTATTTTATGTCGCGATAGAGAAATTTATGTCACGACAGAGGGTAGCCAAAACTAAGAGGATTGGTGTTGCGACATGATTTTTCCTTATCGCAACAGAGACTGGCTAAGGAAGGAGATTCTATGTCGCGACAGGGCATTTGTTGTCACGACAGAGTTTACTATGTCGCGACAAGGAATGAATGCAGCATAAGGTTTAGTGTCGCGACAGAGGTTGTCTTGACGAGGGAATTTTTTGGTCATGACATAGGCTTTTAAGTCCCGCGGCCAGAGAAGCGAGTAAGAAGAAAATCGTATGCGTGACGAGGTTCTTACGTATCGCGATAGAGAAGCGAAGGCGATGAGAACATTATGTTGTGACATGACCTTTTCCTTGTCGCGATAGAGAGATGTGTAGGCTGTGAAAATTAGGTCGCGACACGAAAATTTTAAGGTCGTGGCCACGAGTTGATCAAATTAGAAGATCTGATGGTAGCGAAGTTCATTTTATTGTCCGCGATAGAAAGCGGACCTTGTCTGTGGCGAAGCATGCGGCGGTAAAGCACAACCGCGTGTGACGAGGCGTTGGGTGCGCCTTGACATGCCACTGGTACACCTGCGACAAGGCATAGCACACATAATAGAGTTGTTATGTTGTGATCGACTTCTCATAATGGCTAACAGCGCACTGTGTTGTGCACTGTTTGAACCACTGTTCATGGACACTGTTCACATCGGGGTTTCCAAATTTTGGTTTCCAGTCCAGTGGGAACTAAAATAGTAAAAAAAAAAAAAAACCACGTGGATTTGGGACGTCACAACTTGATGTCAGAGCATAGGTATACGAATACCTAAGGCCTGATGGACTTGCATCACATCGATACGAACTGCGGCAGTATCGAGCTGGGACTATAAATACCTAAGTGCGGATATTTGATACTAGCAATATAGCTTAGTATCAGGAAAGTAGTAGGTAGACAATTACTTAGGGCTTGATGGGCTCGGGTTTAGATCATGCATCCATTGTGCATTTTGATGAATTAATGTGTTGTGTACTACATGATATTGAATTATGTACTTGGTAAATAGTATATAGGAAATGTTGAACACTAGGGTTAGGAAACATAACCTTAGGGTTTTCGGAAAGTAAATGAATAGGTAAATTCAGGATTTGAAAATTTCTAGCGGTTGGCATATGCACTACTAGTTATTTCAATTTTTTATATTTGACATGTGTAGATGGCAAGTAGGGGAAGAGGACACAAGGGTTGCCCACGAGGCACACCACCTGTGTTTGATCAGTAGGCCTTCGTAGAGGCTATGGGTGCTGCAGCTGCTGCCATTACACAGGCTAGTACAGTTGGGGGTCAGGGAGGACCAAATAACCTCCAAAGGTTTATGTCATATCATTCTCCAGCATTTAGGGGAGGAGGGGATCCGATGGTAGCCGACCATTGGTTCCAATAGGTTAAAAGGGTTTTGGAGGCTATGAAGATCACCTTCGATACCACGAGGATCAGGCTAGCTGCATTTCAGCTAGAGGGTGAATCCCAAGTATGGTGGGATTGGATTAAAGTCTCAAGGGATCTGGAGACGATGACTTGGGGAGAGTTCAAAGAGCTCTTCATGAATAAGTTTTTCCCGGCATCTGCTAAGCATGCAAAAGCCAGGGGGTTCTTAGAGTTGAAACAAGGAAATATGACAATACTCGAGTATGTGGCTAAGTTCACAGAGTTAGCACATTTCGGGGATGAGTATGTGGCCACAGACATGGCCAAAGTGAGAAAATTTAAGGATGGCCTGAAGTTATCCATTCGGGTAAAGATTGTGGGATTCCTCCTACAAGACATGGACTTTATGGTCAGGACAGCTATGGCCATAGAGAGAGAGAGATAGAAGATGCATGGAGCATCCGAGATATGGTTGTTAGTGACAAGAGGAAGGAGGGCAAGCCTTTTTCTAGTTCGTGAAAGAAGTAGAAGACTTCTATTCCATGAGGATTTCAAGGACGAGGCCGCGACTATCAGGGCCAAGGCTGAGTCGGGGCTTCTAGCCAGACGAGGCAGATAACATGCTATCATTGCCATCAGCCTGGGCATATGAGACGAGATTCACCCGCGAGTGTGGATCCTGTGGGGCTACGGACACCCTCGCCTTAGTGACTACCGGGACATGCCAGACACAATTGCTCCTTCTCACCCCAATGCGGGCTAGAGGGAACCAAGATCATCCCAGGTCGCATATGCATCTTCATCAGCATAAACAGCGTAGAGGCCACAGTGCGGGGCTGAGGTCGAGGATGTGGCCCACGAGTCGAGACTTCAAGGACTTGGCGGCGTGTCTACGCCCATTACACCACAGATCGAGCCCCGCTAATAAGCTTCCAAGGTTGTATATGTATAAGCTTTACCATCTCGCCTATAGTCGAGGATATTGTTTGATTCTGGTGCATTGCATTCATTTATTGTTGCATCTTGTTTGAATGTTTTTGGCTTAAAGGTTGAATCCTTGGGAAAGCCATTGCATGTGAGTTATCCCCTAGGGATTAGGGTGAGGGTTGACCAGATATGTCGGATTGTGAGTTAGAGATCTCAGGGATTCTGCTCCCAGTGGACCTCCGGGTGATGGACATATCGGATTTTGATGTCATTCTTGGCATGGATTGGTTAACGGCACATCGAGTTGTCATTGATTGTGATCGTAGGAGGATTAATACCGCCACACACGAGAAGCTGCATTCAGGTGACCTTTCGTATAAGCATGATGCTTCTTTACCTCGCACCGCGTACTCCACTTCGTGGCATGGATAGTTAATAGGTTGGCTAGTAAGCCTTACCTTAGAGAACAAGGGGAGACAGGATTTGAGTCTACCTCGAAAGTGGCTCTCAGGAGTACGAGATGTCTTTTCTGATTTAACTACCGGATTACATCCCGCACGTGGGATGTAGACTTTGTCATTGAGTTACACTCCTCGTACGCGCCCATTTCTGTGACTCCTCATAGATGGCACGGCTGAGTTGGCAGGAACTGGGCGACCAAATCGCAGAATTGTCAGACAAGGGTTTTATTAGATTGAGCACTTCACCATGGGGCACTTCGGTTTTGTTTACTAAGAAGAAGGGCAAGACTCTTCGACTGTGCATTGATTATCGACAGTTGAACAGGGTTACGATCAAGAATCGGTATCTATTACCGAGGGTTGATGATTTGTTTGATCAGCTGAAAGGGGCGTGAGTCTAGTCCAAGATGTACCTTCAAGACCGTTATCATCGCTGAGAGTTAGGGAGATGTATATCCCTAAGACAACGCTTAGGGACGCATGGGCATTCGAAAGTTCACGTTGATGCCTTTCGGATTGACAAAACGCGCTAGTAGCATTCATGGATCTCATGCATAGGTATTCCAACTAGGTTGTAATCGCTATACGTCATAATATCGTTTACATATCGTGTAGTCACAACTTTGAGGTAGAAACACATCACCGATTATCATTTGACGGAAAAATCGGATAAAAATCGGACTTATCGTTGATATATCGACGATATATCGATTTGAAGGCGATATATCGATGATACCGTTGAGTATTTAAGAACAAAATTTCGCTTCTAAATGTAATGGTAGAAGATTGGTTTCAAACAAAAATTTCAAACAAAAATTCAAAATTTGAACCAAAAATTGTGAAAGATTAAGGTTCAAACATAAATTTTAAACAGAAAAATAAGAAATAAAATAGAAAAAAAAAAAGAGTATGGGTTTCCAGAATCTGAGTTGGTGGCGCGTAGAGAAGATCGGTAGGAGTATGAGTTGCCATCGTTAGAAAGGCTCGTGACACTAGCAACGTTGATGTTGGGTAGGCTTGCGGTAGAGACTGGAGATCAGTGAAGAAGAAATGGAGGAGAGCGAAGAAGAAAGGAATCGGAGGAGATAGAGTAAGGAAGAAGAAAGGGTGAGAAATAAAAGAGGGAAAAAGAATAAAAAAAGAAAGAATGGAGATAAAAGGAAAAAGAAGAAAAAGAAAAGGGAGATGTTAAAAAATAAAAATGTTGAAGAGATAAAGTCCTCCACCTTTGTTTCTAAATGAAATGCCATGTGTACTGTCATGTAATGAATTGTGAAAAACATTCATTTTATTTTAGGTTATCAAACATTTTAAAACGAAAAATGTTCTTAAAATTTATTCCTCAAAACCTTTAAAATAGTTAAAATCAATTTTTAAACAATATTCAACACATATTTCCAAGATAAATGTCGCTTTTAAATAAATAATGCGAATTTTTAAATATATTAAGTAAATTAATAAATTCATTTTGAAATTGAAGTTTATTGTTATGATTTCAAAATAATAGTTTTAACCTTTAACAAAAAATTGAGAGTTTTGACCCATTATTTTTTATAAATTATATAAACAATTTATTTATTAAATGTGATTAGATATGTTTTTATAAAAATAATTTAATTTTTTAATAAATAAATATAAATATACTAAAAAAAATTTAATTTTTTTAAAAGCTAATTGATATTATCATTCCCTCTAATTTCAAAATAATTATGATATGTAGATTAAATATATTTTAAAATTTTGAATAATTTTTAATTATCGAAAATTTTATGTAAAAATATCCATCGATATATCCCGATATATTCGATATATCCGAAAAATTTAAGTACCGATATATCCGTCAAAATCGATATTTTCATCCTTGATTCCAACCCTATTTGGATTAGTTTGTTGTGGTCTTCGTTGACGACATTTTGATCTACTCCAAGTTTGAGGAGGAGCATGAGGATCATTTGAGGGTTATTCTATAGGTTTTAAGAGACCATCAGTTGTATGCCAAGTTCAACAAATGTGAATTTTGGCTTACCGAGGTGCAAGTCTTGGGACACGTTGTGTCGATTTCAGGTGTGTCAGTAGACCCTGAGAAGGTTGAGGTTGTTATGAGTTGGGAGAGGCCAAAGTCAGTCTTCGAGATACGCGGTTTCTTAGGATTGGCGAGGTACTACAGGAGGTTCATTGAGGATTTCTCTCAACTAGCAGCACCTATGACAAGATTGACCCGAAAGGAGGTCAAGTTCGAGTGGAATGACCTATATGAGAGGGCATTCCAGGAATTGAAAAGGAGGCTTACTTCAGCTCCTATTCTGATGGTCTCGGAAAGGGGACAGAGGTACATAATGTATTGCGATGCCTCGAAGGACGGACTGGGATGCGTTTTGATGTAATCCGAGAGGGTAGTAGCTTATAGTTCTCGGCAGTTAAAGGATCATGAGCGGAATTACCCCACACATGACATGGAGTTGGCGGCCATTGTCTTTGCCTTAAAGATATGGCGCTGCTATTTGTATGGAGCAGTTTGAAGTATTTTTAGACCACAAGAGTCTAAAGCATATTTTCACACATCGGGACCTTAACATGAGGCAACGCAGGTGGATGGAGTTTCTGGAGGATTATGAATTCACTTTGCATTACCATCCTAGTAAGGCAAATGTGGTGGCTGACTCGCTCAATCGGAAGTCATGGGGAGTACTAGTTAGTGTAGCTTCCTGGGAGTGGCAGATGCTCGAGATTTCTGGGATCATTAGACTCACAAAGACAGCAGACTGCTTTTATGTTTTAGGGAGTTTAGTGGCTACTCCTTCCCTATTGAGCAGGGTGATTGAGTCACAGGGACAAAACGCAGAGATGGTGTCCATCAGAGACCAGGTAAAGTCAGGTATGGGTGACAAAGGTTGGACCATCCACACGTATATAGTAGTCTCTAAGATAGGACAGTCGTGGTTCCCGCCATCGCATCTAAGAGGAGATCCTTAGAGTTCCATCGCTTCCTGATTCGCAAATCAGTGGCACAAAGATGTATTGTGATCTTCGTAGCTAGTATTACTGGAGAGGGATGAAGTGACACATTGCAGAATATGTTCGACGATGTCTCATGTGTTAGCAGGTAAAGTTTGAGCACCAGAAGCCAGCATGGCTACTCTAACCTTTGGAAGTAGCCAAGTGGAAGTGGGAGCACATCACGATGGACTTTGTGACCCACTTGCCACAGACACCACGGAGGCATGATGCGGTATGGGTGATAGTGGACCGACTCACTAAGTCGGCACATTTTCTAGCAGTGCAGATGATCGACACACTAGAGGAATTCTGCCAGTTGTACATTAGAGAGATTGTTCAGTTACATGGAGTGCCGATCTTTATATCGGACAGAGATCCCAAGTTTACGACACACTTTTGGAAGAGCTTCCAGAAGGCCATGGGGACATAGTTGATGATGAACACCACTTTTTATCCACAGACAAATGGTTAGTCGAAGAGGACCATACAGGTTTTAGAGGACATGCTATGAGCATGTGTCCTGAATCTTAAGGGTAGTTGGGAGGAGCGAATTTGCCTACAACAACAGTTATCAGGCGAGTATATAGATGATACCCTATGAGACTTGGTATGGGAGGCCATGTCTATCTCCAATTTGTTAGACAAAGGTAGGAAAGAGGTCCATTATTGGTCCAGATTTGATTAGAGACACCTCTGAGAAGGCAGGTTTGATACGAAAGCGTCTTCTTACTGCTCAAAGCCGACAGAAGAGCTATGCCGAAAGACGACGTCGACCTCTAGAATTTGAGGTGAGTGATCACGTCTTCTTGAAGGTGATGCCTAAGAGAGGAGTGGTCAGGTTCAGCAAGCGAGAGAAGCTATCGTAGAGGTATATCGGGCCCTTTGAGATACTCGAGAGGGTGGGCATAGTTGCGTATCGGTTGGCATTACTGTTGAGTTTATCAGGTGTTCATGAGGTGTTCCATGTCTCCATGCTTTGGAAATATACTCCAAATCTAGCACATGTAGTGGATTGTGGAGGGATTATTTTTTATACAGATGGGACTTTCGAGGAGGGACCGATGCATATCATGGATAGCCGGGATCAGGTTTTGCGATGCAAGATCGTGAGGCTAGTGAAGGTGTTGTGGCAACACCGAGGAGTAGAGGAGACAACTTAGGAACGCAAGGAATACGCGGCCAAATTCTATCCTTTCCTATTTGAGGACGACAAAGTGTTGTCTAATATTTGAACTAGAACAATTATTTACATAATCGCTTGTGTGTTAGTGTGTGTGAATTCGGGACGAAATTCGCTAAGGGGGAAGAATGCAACCCAGAAAATTCAATTTTTCTCTAAAAATGCAAATGGTAATTTCAGTTGGAAACTTGAAATTCAGATCCTAGATGATCAATGGACTGCATCGCTGAAATCGTCTTATAAATCTAGTTACCCAAATAATTTCATTAATCTCAGACACTGAATTTCACTTTTTCGAGAACGGTGTCGGGTGACAATTTAGACATGTGACACATGGCACATTGATACATGGACCATGGTATCACAACAGATAGAGAGCAAGATTATAATCACTGACTACATCATGAAATACACATCAGTGACACGCATGGTTATGGAGGTACTTTACACTATCCAATATCTGATCCAAGAAGAAACCGATCAAAGAAACGAAATACGTTGTTACAAAGAAAATGTTATTGTTAACATGCGTTATATAATATCTCGATCTTTTCTTAACGAGAGAGAGAATAAGAGTTATGGCAGTCCACCTTCTCAGATCCCACGGATTCGTCGGTTCATCGGACAAGATGTGTTCATTCGCAACGGTGATTTCAAATATGAAGCCAAGAATTTGAATGTCGAACCCGCGATAGTGAATTTTCCACTGGGTTATTTCTAGCCTAAAGGCCATTTAATGGCATGGGTTTTCTCAAATGTGGAGCGGCCGTGCACCCAATCCTAAATTTTTGGGACTAAATGTTAAACGTTAATTGTTTTCGAAAGAACTGACTGAATTTCAAATTGCTAGTTGAATGTGTGCTGTTTTTATGTGCTATTGTTTGAGAAATAATAACATGTCGGTTGTGTGAAAAAGCTCATGTTAATATATGCTTATATGATGTATTGATGTGAGATACTTGATGGATGTGAATTATATGTAGAAAATATAATTATCCATGATTTCTTAATGTTGCATGTAGTACTCATCATGCATGTAACATGAATTGGGTATTAGCGGTGCTGTGGCTTCATGCATGGGGACATCACGTGAAATAGGTGTGAGTACATGACATGGGCTTTGAATGAATTTGATATCGGCGGGTTGTCCAATAAATGAATTTGATATCAGAGGGTTGTCCAATAAATGAATTTAATATCAGAGGGTTGTCCAATAAATGAATTTAATATCAAAGGGTTGTCCAATAAATGAATTTGAGATCGGAGGGTTGTCCAATAAATGAATTTGATATCGGAGCGTTGTCCAGTGTGCTATGATATCGGAGGGTTGTCCAATGTGTTTTAATATCGGAGGGTTGTCCAATGTGTTTTGATATCGAGGTCCATCGAGTTTAAAAACAAAAATCTTGTTTTGAAGACACCATACATGGCAAATGCATATGTGAAGGAGTTAGAGGACTCAAGATGGGGTACGCATGTAGAAATGCACATTTTACTAATGGGTGTTAATGTGAATCATGACATGGCATGTGCACTTAGTGGGGAGTAGCCCTTGTAGGAGATTTTCCATTAGGCATCGCTTCACCTGCGGAAAATATTTTCGTGTACCGAGGTACACCGGGGACTAAACACATCCCGCATCTGGTCAGAAAAGAGCCGATTATGTCTTATTCATATATCATGTACCGACGCTATCCAATTTATGTTAAATTCTGGGCGTAAAACCCGCTTTTGTATATGTACGAGAAAGAGTTGTAATAAAACTCATTTGTATGATTTATGCAAACAACTGCTTCTAGGTTTCAGCGATATGATGAAAGGGGCTCGGGAAAGGGTTGAATGGAGGAAATGCCTAGAACAAAGCACACATGTCAAGCGGTGTTGTGGTCGCGATGTGGGTTTTCTGCCAGACAGAGCCGGTTCGTGGTCGCAACAAAGGCTTTCAGGTCACACGTGATCGCCCCGCGTGGCGTTTCGTCATGACCGTGTTTGCTCTTTGTTGTGACAATGTCATGATAGAGGTTCCTATTACATCGGAGACTACCATACAAGATATATCGCGATGAGTCGTTAAAGCTACAGATTTCATGTTGCGACATAAATTTGCGCAAGATCGTGGACACGATTTCACAGAAGTCATGGTTGCAACATAGACGATGTCGCGACAAAGAAATTTATGTCACGACAGAGGGTAGCCAAAACTAAGAGGATCGCAGACAAGATTTTTTCCTCTTCGAACAGAGATCAGCCCAAGGAAGGATTCTATGTCGCGACAGGCATCATTGGCCGCAAATGCAGAGAGTCGCTGGGGCATGATGAGTGCTCCAAAACGCTCATCTTATATTCACAGAACCCGACTATGTTCGTTTTATTTTATACACGAAGTGCATTATTGCTCCGATATCCGAAGTTTTGGATCTTGTGTAAACAGTGGTAGGGTGGTCCGTATTTTTGGAAATGCAAAGAAGAAGAAGAGAAAACCCATTAGCAACTTCGCGACGCCCACACAGGACGCCGCAACGCTATACGTCAGCCAAAGCAGAGCAAGAGCTGTCAACATCGTGACGCTCCGCGATTCCCAGATCAAAATTATAAAGCATCGCGAAACTAATTTTGGGGATTATCAAAGAACGACGGACGGAGCTGTAAAACAAAGTGAGCAACCCGAGAGATCAAAAGACCGGGTGTTTTTGTATTTCTTCAAACCACAATGACGATGTAACTGCGCTTGCTTTAAATTCGATATGTTATAGATCATTTCTAGGTTATGCTGAACCTACTACAAATGACTAAGGTTTAAATATAATATTATTAAGTTTATTTATGATTTATATCGATTTGCTCTATATTTATGGTTTATTTTCATGGTGATGTTTGGCCAACATTTACATGATCTTTCTAGGCATTCGAGATCGAGAGATAAGGACTCCTGTGTGGATATGAATAGAGCTTAATTTTGGTTAAATCAATAGAGATATCCCGATTGAGGTGGCAATTAGGCTTGAGCATTTGGGTTGCCGAGTATAGGTCGCAAGGGCAGATGCACCCAACCCTACTAGCGAGATAGGTGGATATACCTCGAGAGAGGGTATCTCATAGGCACGATTGGTTCGTGCTACGCAGTCCTGAATCAACAAAATTTATACCCAATTCCACCTACCACCGTGAGCACGTTACCACAAAGATAGCAATTAGACGAACACGGATGGGTTTTCTTCGCACAAAATGATTTATGATGCTTCAAAATGGTGAATCCACTGATTAAGGAGTTTTGTAAAAAGGAGGTTGATGAAAAATAAATTGAAAGTACAGAAATAAAATGAAAGAACATGAAAAAGAAATCCTTGAAGCATCGGGCTGCCAGCCTGCTGAAAGGGCTATATGTAGAACCCCGTCACTTCTGATGACGACATATATCATTTCCGAACCGGGATCTCATTTAACCTTAAAACTAACCTTCAATACATTTTCCTTGATAGAAAGATTTCATCGAGGCTTTTATGGTTCCTTCCAAGGAGAATCTAACACCTCGACCTACCCTTCGAGGCTCGTACATGACAACTACACGGATGTCTGTAACACTCGAATATACCTAGTCGCTTTGGTATGTTTAGGTATTTTGTAGAGAGCACTAATGTTTCAGGATTTAATACAAACATGGAAATTGAGAAACCCGAAAGTTTATATGACACAAGGACAAATTTGTAAATTTTCAAAAGGATAAGGAAAGTCATAAGAGAAGAAGAAAGTGTGGGCCATAACTTGACGGTAAAAGAGAAGAACCTAGGGACTAAAGTGAAATAATGAAACTTAACCCAAAAATGGTTTTGGGAGCCAAACATGGCCTAAGAGAAATTTTGATTTAAGACCAAATTTGGTCTCATTAGGAAAAAGAAAACTGTGGAAAGAAGAAGAAGAAGGGAAGGAGAAGGCAAATAAGAAGAAGGAAGAAGAAGAAGCCAACCAAGGTATGGATCTGGAGTTTTGTATGGAACTTGTATAGATTTGTATAGATATACCAGGTCAGGTTGTAAGAAACCTAACCCTAGAATGAATTCTTGTATAGAATCAAGAGTAAGAGTATGGAATCTAACATTTAGTATGGATTCTAACATTAAGTATGGAACTATGACTATAAGTATGGATTCTAGTAAGATTTGGTATGGATCTTTGGATTTTTGTATGGAAAGTATGAATCTTGTATATGATTATGTATAATTGGACCATGGTAGGGATTTCTATGGTTTTCAAACCTAGGGTTTGTTAGGATTTCATCCTCAACCCTGGGATTTGAAAGCAGGTTGGATAAACCTTCTCAAATGGTACAAGAAAATATGGAACTTCCTTCGAGGCTGGACTCATGGTTTCACTGCAAAGCACGGAGCTCGGGGTTCAGAATAAACCCTAACTAATCCTTGTGTTTGTTTGTGTGCATGGTTATGACCATAATAGAGTTGTTTTGGGAGTAATTCATGAAAGGTTTTTGAAGATAAGTATTTGAAAGATGAATCGAGAATGTGAGGTTACAAGATGCATATGTAGGTTTTGATGTGTATATTGATTATTGAGCTGGTTTGGGTAGAAAGCATGGAAAATGGGAGAAAAACCACCATTTCGGCATTGGAGGGGTGGTACCAAGACCAAACAAGAGTGGTACCAGCATCTATAAGTGTTCTCACAGGTTGACCAACGTTAGTATTTTGGCCACTATAACTTGGTCATTTCTTATCCGACACGGAGGATTCAAGTAGGCTGGTTAAACTAGACTTAAGGAGAACAAAAAATAGGTATCTTCAAATTCTGACCTATTTGGCCAGAATCAACAAAGGTAATATGTTCAAGCTGACTGGTCTGGCTTTGAACATAGAGGCCCGATTGCTTAGACATAACTGAGTTTCATTCTGATTTAAGATCTTAATTGGAGAAGAACCCTAGCACCTTAGTTTCAAAGGAGTACAAACCAGTGTCAATATATTATGACCTAAAATGGGTATTTCAACCGTCCCTTGTGTAAATATAATAACAACATAAGAATGCCATAACTCGAAGTTTGGATGATTCAATTGGAATGATTCCAATTTGATAAGTAAAGTAGGATTCATAGAGAACAAGAATACATGAATGATGTGTGAATGCATAGGCACTATACTGCATATATATGAAATGCTATATGTAATAGGTAAGGAAACAAGAAAGTATAGAAATGCAATATGTATAGATGTGTTCATGAAACATGAATATGATATAAAATATGAAACGAACCTAATACGAACATGAACATGAAAGGCACATGTCATGAACACATAATGTTAAGTTATATATGATTATTATCACAATAATCCAAAAAGATAATGAATGATATGAGCTATAACGAATGAGTGCACGCTCTCGGACGGCCGCATTCCCGCTTAGTGCGTTACAATGACTTCACGCGGTAGGCATACCTGGAGATACCGCGGAATCACATTGTTAATGAACGACAAACAGACAGATTCACCACCCGAATCTGCCTTTGAATGTCAACTTATAGTAATATGTGAGATTGCAATATTGAATGTGAGATCACATTGCTATCACGACAAACAGATGATCAACAACGAATGTGAATGCCTAATTTCATAGTACATGTGAGATTGCAATATTGAATGAGATCACATTGTTACTGAATGACAAACAGACAGATTCAACAACTGAATCATTTCAATGTCGACTTCTATAGTAATATGTGAGATTGCAATATTGAATGTGAGATCACATTGCTATTGAATGACAAACGGGACAGGATTCACCAACTAAATTTGTCGTGAATGTCGACTTCTATAGCCATATGTGAAATCACAAACTGAAACGCGAAAAGAAAAAGAAAGAAAATGATTCAAGAAAAGTATTTGAACAAGTATAAGATCCGAAAGACAAGAATAAGTTCCATAATACAAGTATAAGATCCGAAAGACAAGAATAAGTTCCATAACACAAGTATAAGATCCGAAATACAAGTATATGTTCTGTAATACAAGTATGAGATCCGAAGTACAAGAATAAGCTCCATAATACAAGTATAAGATCCGTAAGACAAGGTTATGTCTGTGAGGTACAAGTATAAAATGGTACCAAGATAAGTTCGGCACCACGGGTACTTTAATAAGTAAAATTCAGAGACGATGGGTACTTCCAGATCCAGACATACAAGTATAAGATCCGAAATACAAGTATATGCCTGGTGAATAAGTATAAGATCCAACACAAGAATAAGTTCCAATACAAGTATAAGATCCAAACACAAGAATAAGTTCCATAATAAGTATAAGATCCAAATACAAGTATATGCTCAGAATATGAAGTATAAGATCCAATACAAGAATAAGTTCCCGAATACAAGTATAAGGATCGTAAATACAAGTATATACTTTGGTAGTACAAGCATAAGACACAATAAGATAATTTGTGGTATCATGGCACCAAGAAAGGTATTCAGAATCCCGGTATGAGAGACCAACAAGAGCAAGATAGACAGAAGAGTATGTGGATACACCCCGCCATACATATGTTCAGATCAGACACGGAAATCTATATATGTGTCCTACGGAGATAAGTATCAGTATGTGTCCCACTAGATATCTGACAGAATGTTTCGCATAAGTGTAAGATCCGAGTAATCGCCATATGTAAGATCCGAGGTAAGATAAGTTGTCGTAAGTACAAGTTTAGTACCGTAGACGAGAGATCTGAACAAGCAGAAGTTTGTTACAAGGATAATTATGTATATAAATTTGTTATATGAATTCATGAAGATTATGATATATGTTACTGTTAGATGTTTATTATGATTCAGTATAAATGCATGTGTACCAGTATAAGTTATAAGATACGTTTCCCACTAAGCGTAAAGCTTAGCACAGGTTTTTAATCCGTGTAGGTATAGGAGAAGACGTCCAAAAACTTCCGCATACTGTTGGGCCAGCACACTAGTAGGGGTTCACTACATGTATGTCCCGCGCTTTGATTTGTAAATGTAAAAGTACAGTTTTGTATACGAAACGGGACTCAAGATACGTATAGATTTTGGCGGACACCACTACTGTGGTAGTTCTTTTTTGTGTATGTAAATGATTTTTTGTTATTACATAAATTGCTCAGATACCCACGTACAAGTTCGCCGAAAAAAAAAAAAAAAAAAAAACAAGTAAAGAGTCCCAAGATATAGTCCGCGCTCTAACTTCATGATCCTATTAGGGTCTACCTGTAGAATCAAAGGAGGAATATGTTATTGGATTCAATGATACAAGATCCACTCGACCCGTGATTACTGCTACTCAGCCTATGGGAGATGCATCAAGATTTTGAACCCAGAAAGCAAAGCTGATGCAGCCTGATGTTTCACACAGCTCAGATTAAAAATAGAGAGAACTCCTAAGTGACTCACAACTCAGCTCAGCCCTCCTTTCAAGAAGAATAGGCTAACAAGATCCCCTGAGTTTAACCCCCAGGAGGTTAAGGTTTCATGTTAAGAGAAAGAGAGAATGATACACTTTGATATAACTGCAAACAGAGCAACGTGTTTTGTCATCCTCCGCCTCCTTCAATAAACATATATAAATGGATATATAGCCTTACAAAGAAGTGAAACCAAATAACATGTCACAGTGATTACACTGGGCAATGTTGAAATATACAAATCCAAATGCTTTCCAACATATTATGGGAAATGTGGTAACTTCACAGAAAAATTCATGGGAATGATAGTCTCAAACTGCCTCATTTTCTGTCAAAATCAGTTTCCATTTTCATCTTTTCAATTTGAAGAGACTTCAACCATCCTTATGCATGGATTGACTCACAAAATTGGTATCAAACACCCATAAAACTGAAAAAATATGTCATATTAATACCATTAGAATAACAACTAGACCTTAATGTGCAATCACATCTGCATGGATTAGTAAATAATGTAAAAGGCTCAAAACCTATAATTAAATATGCCTCAAAATAGTAATTTTCGGGCACTAATCAACTAGATCACCCCATCATCAGAAATCATGAATAGATTTGACAGTATTCCTCAGTAATAAACTAACAAATGAGTGGTAGAGGAGGTAAAACCTAGTTTTCACAAAAGTGATTTCACAGTTAATTGTGGATTCCATTTTAATTTGACAAGAATAGTTAGACATTCACAATATTAACCAGATAGCTATCATAGGGCCAACTTTCAAGAGTCAACGCACTTCTCCCCGTGAATCTCTGATCCCGCACTTAGTAACACTCAGACATTGATACAACTGCAGACTTAATAACATGAAGTGAACTTGGTTTATACAAATCAGCCACATCACGCCTACTTGTATCAAGCTCTTTGCACCGCTGTCGTGACAAGTTTTCATGCTGATATCACAATGAAAATTATTATTACTCTAGAATTTAATTTCTATTTCTTATCTTATTTAATTTTATTTCATATATATGTTTGTAATTCGCCCTTGTTGGCATGTACCATAAGAAGGTCATGAATGTACGCTTAGACTGGGTCAGTCACTTCACCGTTTGATCCTCAAACAAGAGAACCTACACCGGTTACGTAGAGAACTAAGAGTAGCTGTCAAACAGGCAAACAGCAACCAGCAAGAAATAGCAAGGCCCACAGGGACCAAGAACAAAAACCTGAAACGCAAGGGGGTCATAATGAGAATAATGGTAGAAATCATGCCCTGTGCCGTTTATACCGGATGATTCGCCATGCTGTAAGAGTCACGCAACAACAGGTTGTTCGGTCATATCCAAAGGACCACCCATCTGTGCAAGTAAAACAACTTTTGAGTCAAATCGCTAGACCCTTACGTATGCTTGAGAACATTCCTGCCCATGGATTGCCAAGTGAGAATCTGAATATGCACCTAACCAACTTCATCGAAGTATGTGACATGATCAAGTATAATGGGGTGACCGAAGAGGCGCTCAGACTGAGATTGTTTCCTCTCTCACTAGGTGATAGAGCTAAACACCGGTTGACAAGTCAGCCACCGGACTCCATTACTTCATGGAGCGAATTTAGCAAAGTTCCTCGTGATAAAGTTCTCTCGCCCTCATAAATCGCACGGGGCCAGGCAAGATCATTACTTTTAGACAACTGGAGGGAGAGAACTTGGCCGAAGCATGGGAGAGATTTCATGAACTATTAAGGAGGTGTCCATACCACAGGTTAACCAGATGGATGCAAGTACATACCTTCTATAACGGTCTGAGGGATGCGAATAGAACAAAGGATAGATGCCTCTGCCAGGGCGTAATTAATGAAGAAACTACTACCGCTTCATGGAAATCCCGGAGGATGTCAAGCACAACACCAATCGCTACCTAGTGATGGGGATTACACCTAAAGTCGCGAGGCGAGATAACGAGGTTCTCAAGAATCTAGTTACTCATGTCGCGTAGTCACTAAAAGTTCACTCAAACAAATGGTACGAATGCCGCCGTCTAGCCTCCATGAGTTGCTGCGACTATGTGGAGATCGTAAAGACAAAAGAAGATTTAATGTCACGAGACAACAAACAAGAGAGAACGCCCAAGATGTTTCGAGGGTTTAATCACCACACAAACAGTATCGAGATGTGGAGTAACAATTATCAAAACCAGAATCAAGGCCAAGGTGATGAAGAATTAGAGTTAATCGAATATGGATGGAGGAACAATCAACAACATACCACCACTCCCGGTTACGAACCGCACCGAGAAAAAGGACTTCGGAATGAAGCTCGCTTCACGTTACCTCTCATACCGCCTTTATGAATGAGACAAAAGTGAATATGTAGAACCAAGCCACCCAGTTGAACAATCAAGCAGCATAGTTGAGAAACTTGGAGGCGCAAATGGGGCAAATGGCTAATATACTTACTGAGAGGCAGTAAGGTTCCTTACCAAGCAATTCAGAGAGAAATCCTAGGGGTGATGGTAAGGAACATGTTAAGGCTATCATGTTAAGAAGTGGTAAAGAGATAACTACAACGGGGCCACCACTAGTAGTAAGAGAAGAAGGAACTGAGGTAGTGGAACAATTTAGTCTAAATATCGAGATCGGGGAGAACCCCGTTATAGAAGGGGCTTCAACGCAGACACTGGGGATGGGAAGAAAGAAGCTGAGAAATAAAGTGTGCTTACAAATGAGCCCAATGCACTTAATTATATCCCAAATGCCGAGGCATAATATTGGATACAGCTTACTAAATTCATGGAAGTATTTGAAACCGTATATCAACATTCCATTCAGATGCATTAGAATAGATGCCCAAATACGTCAATCTACGAAGATATACTCTTCCAGAAAGAAGGTTATCGAATTTATACGTTGAATCTACGTAAGAGTGTGTGTTATACTTCGAGGAAGCGCTACCACAGGTCGCTGATCCAGCAAATTTACAATTCCTTGTAAGATAGGAACCTGATCTTGAGAGAGCCTTATGTGACTCGGGAGCCGCATAATCTCATCCCTTATCCATTTTCAGACACCGGGTTTAGGTGAAGCTAGACCTACTATGATCACACTGCACTGGAAGGTGATATATCATTGAAACATCCCTGGGAGGATAGAGGATGCTAGTAAAGGAGATAAGTTTATCTTCCCAACTAACTCTTTACAGTGTTAGAGAAGATGTATATTACCATCATATCAAGTGCACCATTTCTAAAGAACTCATGTGGTTATGATTAATGTGCGTATGAGAGTCAAAACTAAGAGCGCAGATGATGAAATGATGAAGGATGACGTTGTGAGGCATCCAACGAGTGATGGCTTCATGATAGAGGCAATGAGGCTACAGCGGTCAGCCATGGTCTTCACCGACCTCGGAGGCTAGCCCATGCATCGCCATGGAAGAACTAAGTGAAGAGGACGAAGAGTATGTGAAGTGGATGGACTCTTTCTAGCCGAACTGGAGGAAGTATTATGAGCCGTTGGGAGAGAACACCCAGACTTCAATGCCCTCGGTCGAGCGACCACCATAATTGGAGCAAAAGCCACTCCCTAGTAACTTGAGGTATGCGTACCTAGGGGAATCCTCAACCTTACCAATTATCATATCAACATCTCTAACAGTAGTGGAAGAAGAGAAGCTTTTGAGAGTGCCTCAAGATCACAAGAATGCCATCGAGTGGTCTTTAGCTGATTTAAAGGGGATCCGCCCCTCCATGTGTATGCATTGGATCCTATTGGAGGATTGGCATAAACCATTGGTAGAAGCTTAGAGGAGACTAAACCCGACAATGAAGGAGGTGGTAAGAAAAGAGGTGTTGAAGTGGTTGGATGTAGGAGTGATCTACCCTATCTCTGATAGTTCGTGGGTAAGCCCAGTACAGGTTATCCCAAAAAAGGGAGGGACCATAATGATACGGAATGAGAGTAACACACTGCTACCTTTTCGAACAATTACAAGGTGGAGGATTTGTATAGACTACTGGAAGTTAAATAAGGCTACCAGAAAAGATTATTTCCCACTTCTATTCCTGGATCAGATGCTAGACCGACTGGCAGGGCATGAGTATTACTGTTTCTTAGACGGGTATTCGGGGTATAATTAGATCACTATATCACTAGAGGACCAAGAGAAAACAACATTCAATGCGTCTGCATGGAACGCTTGATTTTAAATAATGCCCTTGAGCTATGTGTAACGATCAGCACTTTGAAGGCCGCATGATGGCCATATTCTCCTCAAACATGGTCGAGAACAATCGGGCGTATTCATGGATGATTTCTCTATTCCCAGGAAATCTTTGATAATTTCCTGGAGAACCTGAGACAGACACTGATGAGATGTGAGGAAACCAACCTCAGATTAATCGAGAAGTGTCACTTCATGGTGAAGGGAAGGCATTGTATCAGTTAATCCTGGACATTTGAAAGAGGAATCGAGGTAGATACACTATGTTGAAATAATGTAGCCATCGCCTCATCTCTAAAGGAAAGGGAATAAGGAGCTTTCAGTCACGAGGTTTCTATAGAGATTCATAAAGGATTTCTCCAAAATACCAAGCCCCCGCCGAATCTCGTTTGTTAAAGGAGCACCATTCGAGTTTGACAGATCAAGGTCGAAAGCATTCGCTTTCTCAAACAAAAATCGTGTCAAAGACCTATTGCAAGAACGCGACCGAGTCTTCCTTTCGAACTCATGTGATGCAAAGTGACCACGAATCTAGGCAATGTTGTGCCAAAAAGTGGACGTAACTTTTCTTGCTATTTATTACGCGAAGTTGGACATTGAATGATGCAACTCACTATAACCACCGCAAGAACTTATGGTATTGTGTTTGCGCTTTGACAAGTTCTAGTCAGACTTAATCGTAACATGGTCATGGCAATAACTTAATTATTGCCATAAAGTACCTGATGACCAAGAATGACGCTAAACCAATAGATAAGAAAGGAACTGAAAATCTAGTAGCCGACCACCTTTCACGATTAGAAGGGTCGAGTAAAGAAATTCAGATCAATGATGATTTCCGACCGAACGCCTTTGGCAATTGGAAGACAAAAGTCAAGATCGTGCTCATGGATTTGGTGAACTACTGGTAGAAGAAAAGTGCTCCCTGCACTTAGTTATCAAGAAAGAAGAGGTTTTTAAACAATCAAGTACTACTACTCGGGAGGAACCCATCCCCGTATAAGCACCGCACACTGTGTGATAAGAAGATGTCCCGTGAAGAGGAAACATAAAGTATCCTAGCCTATCACACGAAGCAAAGATGCGTGGGGGCACTTTGTAAATAGACAAACAACAAAGGTGCTTCAATCTGGCCTACCCTATTCAAGGATGCACACCACTTTGTGTCTACCTAGGACAAATGCTAAAGAATGCTATATCAAAAAACAGATGAGCCGCTTTGCAACCTATTTTAGAGGCAGAGTCGCTTGATATCTGGGGTGGGATGTGGATTTCATGGTCCTTTTCCTTCATCTTTCAAGAATCATACATTCTCTCGTCAGATTACATTTCAAACGGGTGGAGGCCATACCTACTCGAACTAGTCGATGCCAAAGTGGTAGCAAGCTTCTTCGCGCCATATATTCACTCTGGGCCTGAACTCCAGCATTGATCACGTATAGGATCAGAATAAACTATTGATAACGTGTTTGAGGAAATATGGTGTCCGCATCTGACTGCACTTCGATATTACCCATATAGACTAATGTATTATAAGAAGAATTGTCGAACAGAGAAATCAAGTCTATCTTAGAGAAAACAGTCAATAACTCGAAGAAAGATTGGGCAAAAAAGATAGATGATGCACTCTGGGCGTATAGAACAACATTTAAGACACCATTTAGGCTAGTGTTCGGGAAAGCGTGTCACTTGCCAGTGGAATTGGAGCATAAAGCATATTGGGTAACTAGGCAATTGAATATGGATAGTAAGATGGTCGGCGAGAAACGCATATTGCAGCTTAGTGAATTAGAGGAGTTCCGCAATGAGGCATAATAGAACGCGAAGATATATAAGGAAAAGACGAAAGCCTGGCACCACAAACATATCGCAAGGAAAGAGTTTTAGGCGGGTCAACAGGTCCTCTTATTTAACTCCCGACTCAAACTTTTCCCAAGGAAATTAAAGTCACGGTGGTTGGGACCAGGCTTCCATCAGGAATCGTGCTTTTCCATATGGAGGAGCCGAAATTATGTACCCAGAGAAAGGAACTCAAAGGCGATACACAAGCTGGTTATACTTGGGGGCAAGTTTCATGAGCAGTAAGCCATCCGCTCCTGAGCACACCCGTAAAATAGTGTCGTAAGGAGGCGTGCCGCCTAGTGATCTCGAAACACAGGATTCGGGAAGTCGAGCTAACGGCTATTAAACAGTGCGCTGGGAGGCAACCTGCTTTTGATAAATTTTCTTTCTTTCCAGAGAAGAGTTTAGAGTGTTTTTAGTTTTTGGCATGTTTCATTGTTTCTTTCCGTGATCAGAATTTTCTTTTGTTTGTTTGTTTTCAGGACTCGAGATAGTAGTGGCAGTGGAGAGCTATTTTGAGAAGCTCATTCCGTGGAGGTGACAAGGGTTGGAACTTCATTCGTGGCTTAAGAGATTTAGAAAGTTTTGTTGTAAAATTTTAACTTAATTTTCGCAGAACGCAAGCCGCATTGTTGTCACGTCGCAACGTCCTAAAGTCGCGATGTTGAAAGAAGCCAAAAACCCAAGTCTCTGTCACTTCGCTATGTTGGATCTCAACGTCGCGATGTCAAGGCACTACATTTTGGAGCCCTCTATAACATCGACGCCACAACCGCTACATCTACTTTCTCATGCTCGGAACGCGTACCGCTGGCTTAGCGACTTCAGAACGCCGCATTTAGATCCCAATGTCAAGACGCTGAAACTTCCACCTTCAGAATGTCGCGACGCGGACCTCAACGCCGTGACGCCGCATTATAAATCAGCAACGTGTCGACATCGGGCCCCAACATCATAAGGCTTTCCCTATTTTTTTATGAACAATTTTTTTTCATTATTCTTCTTTCGTAAACCCTGGAAAAGCCCTAACACACCTCCATTTTTACAGATCCCAGAAAACACAGCTAAGCTTGTCCCAACTGGTCCTAGGAAACCCCTACAAGCCCTACGAACGTCCTTAGATCCACCAATCACTAGTGCCCACCTCCTTGCTTCGAGCCCTAATTCCGATTTGCCATGTAAGTGAAGGCTCGGGATTCACCGTAGTGAGTGGTTTTCGCTCTTGTGTCTCAAGAGAGTTTATGAAGGCACCTTAGAGTGGTTACTGATAATAGCAGCCCCAGGTTGGGAGCCTTCAATGCCCATCCCCAGTGCAATACTGTAGTTCACACCTACTAGTGAGTTGTCGGGGTGGCCTCATTTAGAAGATTATCCAACCGTCATACGGGTGCTAGGTAGGTTTAGGAGATCTAAGAAAAAGGTGAGATAAACTTTAGCCACCATCCAACCCGACCATATAAGTGCCTAATGTCAAGTAAGAAACAAAAGATGACCTCAAAGAGGGGTCGAGCGAGTGAGGAGCCTACGCATAGTTGCGATCATGAAAAATTTGTCAATGAAAGCTGCCGGTGTCTACCATCTCCAAAAATGGTCCTTCATTAATGAGAATGGGGCTCACCACCCCATGACTTTTTGAAACGATCGCTTAATAGGGATGGCAGCACCATGTCAACCCTAGCCCAAACACAGCGCAAGTGTGGTATGAGAATTTTACGCCAATCTAGCCTCCCATGTATTGAAAAAGGTTCAAGTGTGCGGAGTGTTGGTAGACTTCAGTGTGAAGTTTATCTATCGATACTATAACCTATAACCAATTAACCCTGAGGCCTTTGATAGGCTCCATGCGCAACCAACTACCTCGAGGTCCTTAGGATGTTGACTAATGGGCATGGTGAGTGGAAACTCAACAGTGAAGGGCACACGGTGCACTTCAAGGCCAAACATTTAACCTGCATTCCTAAGGTATGGTGATCGAACATCACATCACACCGAATTTCCACTAATGTGTGAAGTGACTTCAAGCTAGCCCTCGCCAATTATGCCATTATCCAGACATACCCGATTAGCAAGTTATAGGATGCACCCTATAACAAGGATGCCAAGATGAATCCCACCCTTTCCCGATTTACGCCTATGCAAGTGTCAGGTGCTCTTTGAGGATAATGAGGTTTGGATACACCATCAAGGCGATCATGGTTAAGAAAGATAAACCTGTAAACAAGGCCAGAGGAGGTGCGATCGCAAATGAGCCTCCGATGAGGATACGAGAGCGCATCGCCTAGGCTCCTGGGGATCCCATAGCACCAAAGGAGAAGTTCTGGGCACCATCCACCCACCCCACCACCACCCATCCCCGAGGAGGACCCACTGCTGCTTCCCTGGGAGGACTGTGACCTCACCCCATTGCTTTGATGCATACTAGGATGAGACCTAAGAGCACCGGGTCCTCATCAACCAGGATATGGAGGCCCTCTACGCCGACATGTGCACCACAGGGTCAACCAAAGTACCATCCCCGCACCACAATCTTCCAGATCGCCAGTCACCCGCTTTCACATGCCACCTCCATTGCCACCGTAATGATCCAGGCGATCACTAGGGAAGTTCACTACACCCTCTCTTGTTCTTCCATAGACATTGAGGACACTGTCAACACTTGTTTGGGAGGAGTGGGTGATCGGTTTATTTTTATGTTTATTTCAAAGCTTTTCGCTTTAGTGTCTTATTTCATGCTTATTTATGTGTTTCGTAGTGGTTTCTTTCGTGTTTATGTCAATATTTTGGTTGTCTCTCGTTTGTGTTTATTTCGTGTTTCGCTTAACGGGGTTCCCTATTTTTAGTTTGTCTTGGGTTTTAGGGTTGTTGTAGGTAGTTATGTGAGTGATGCCATGATTGCTAATCAAGGATCCCTTTTGACCTCTTCAAATCTTTTTGGAAAAACACAGTATAAATCAAGAAAGGATCCGTGGGTTATGAGATCCTCGGGAATTACTTGTTGGATAGGTAGGGGGGACATAGTGAGTCACCTTCTAGGTATTCAAGAAACCAATTCTCAAGAAGTCTAACACACCCACACACATATGATCTCCAGGGTATGCCTAGGCTCCGAACCCGGCTTACTAAAGTTCAACAAACCTTGGGGGTTTCTAAACACCAAAGTGAAGTGACACCTTAGAAAAAGAGGATTTCCATTGAGCCCCAATTGAAAAAAAAAAAAAATACAAAAACACAAGAAAAAGTGAAAAAGAAAAAGAGAAAGTATGAATAGAATAAATAGAGAGCTCAGTCTAATCCCGCATATCAAGGGCTTCAAAGCCTAAATGCCCCGAGCCAACCGGCTCAGGAGCCACGACTTCACCGTCTGCTACATGGGACAGAGAAGGGAGCCTCACAGCTTAGGCCTTAGGTTTAGCTGAGTGCTCGGGTGAAGTTCGAGGGGAATTGAATTGCCCTGTGCCCTTAGCCAACCCGCGGGAGTCACCAACCTAATCCCGCTTATAGGAACACTCAACATAAACTTACATGCACTGGTATTTCTTTCATGAGGTGCAGGTTAGTCACAAAAAGGGTGCGTCTATCCTTCCCAGAGTTAGACTCCTGGGGCCAGGTAAAGCGAATTCAAGTTTGGGGGTATCTAACCTGAAAGAGATATAGAGATCAGTGACTGTAAATGCACATAGACTCTCGCAGCGCTATTGAAAACATAGGAGGTTGAGTCACTTTTCAACCAAACCGTGTTCAGCTGAATTCTTTCAAAAGTCAAACAACCTTATGGATCCTCTGAAATTTGTATAAAAGGGCAAGATTTGTGAGTTGGTCCATTTTGATCCTTCCTTTTGGCAACATGTGCATCACAATCAGGTCGTTGAGTTTTAGTATGTTAGTTTTTTTTTTTTTTTTTTTTTTGTCTGGTTTAGAGTATGTTTCTTGCTTGGGGACAAGCAAGAAGCAAACTTTGGGGGTATGATGAGTGTCTAAAACTCTCATGTTATATCCGCATCCTTACTATGTTTTAGTTCTATTTTTATATATTAATAAGTGCATTATTGCTCGATATCTGAGTTTTGGATCTTATGTGCATTGTAGGTGAATAGGGTGGTTTCCGAAAGCTTTTTGGAAATGCAAAGAAGAAGAAGAGAAAACCCAGAAACAACGTCACAACGTTGAAATGCAAAGAAGAAGAAGAGATGATTCTAAAGAACTGATGTGTACCCTTCCAGTGACAGTGGAACTGGTTTAACTCCACAAGAACCTCCTAGCCAAGTCGCCTTCGACCGACAAGTTACCATGAAGCCAAGTCGTTAAAACCGATGAAACCGGTTTCGGAAAACGCGATTATAAAATTTTTTCCATCAAAAATCACACCTTTAGATTTAATCTAAAATCCTAAGCAAAGATAACGACCGTATGGTGGTCAAGCCCAAAATACAAAAATCACCCGTATAGCAAAAATACACTCCCAATATCCAATCCATAAATCAGTGATCTCCCTGGCCCCTCAAAGAAATATAAGTATAGTTAATCAATCCAACATAATTTCATCGTAACTGCTTTTCTCTTAAACCATGCAGTATGCATATTTTACAAAAGATATTTACATATACAAAATGTCACATTTTAACTTTACTACTTTTACTTTCCAATCTTATCTTATATATAATCACAACACTAAGATTCAGGATCTATGATCCCTTTGAAAGGTCTTTCTACTTCAACACCCGTGACCGAAAAAAATTATTTTAAAAACAAAATCATGAGCCAAACTGCCTCGTGAGTACTATAAGTTCTAAATATTGTTGTCTGCTGTATGTACCTCCCAATATGGAAATCTCATGTGACTGGTTGTAAACCTAAGTGAGAGAAACTGAAGCTCTTTGCTATGAAAACCATTTCAAAACTCGTGTTGTGTAACTATCTCGCCGGCCAAAACCCGCTTCCAAACTATCAGCCGCAAAATCGTTTCGAAAACTATTTCGCAGCCGAAAACTATTTATGTCAAAATCGTTTCTGGTGGTTAATATCCGAAAGTGCTATAATCAATCAAGTACTCAACCATCAGGGGCTCCATTTCTAAAATACCCAGACGTGATCACTGAACCTTGAACTCCAGGCACCCAGAAAGGTGAACTCCCAACACCACCCCGCCATGGTCCCAAACACGACTGGATCTCTATAAACACAATGGAACCTCAACCAAAATGCCCTAAGTGATGGAAACTCTGAACCAACACCTCATCGCCATGTACTAAGTCAAGGCTAACTATGGTACTCGAATGTGCAGGCGACTCACCATATAAATATATACTAGATTTCGCTTCTCCAACCCCCAATCACGACCGTGCAATATAGTTAGTCATAATATCTCATAACCTTGCTACGCACAAACCGAAATACATCCGACCGGAATCGAGCCGTGCCATCTAAAGGGTTTTGCTAAACCAGCCAACCTGCTTTCTTAAATATCGAAATCGAACTTTTCGCGAGTATAACAAGTGGGAGGTGAAAAATGCTGGCAAATTTATATTTTCAAAGCACTTTACAAACTTGTAATTTAAACACTTTCGTTTTGTGAAAAGGATTTGAGTACTCACCTTTTTCTCGACTAATTTCTTTCAAATCTTGTCAAGACTCTAGATTCTCAGATGCTCAAATAGCCTTACACAATCCATACAAAGTACGTAAATGCCTCGCCAACGCGCTTTTTTAACCATAAACATACACAGGCTTTCAGTTTAATTATATCAAACGAACTTCGATTCTAACAAACCTTTACGTGCTAGTCCCATTCGATAAGGACATCGATAATATGATGTGAAATTGACCAAAATGTCCCTACACATTAAATGCCCCATAAAACTATCTGTTTTAGCCAACTTTTGACTAAAGGGACTTTCCATAGAGTCTAAAAATACCCGAAACATTTCGAAAAATTCTATCTCGTTGGTCTCGACGATAATCCTAAAATTTCTCAACCCGAACTGTCCGAAACAATTCCGGTCCACTCTGGATCATCTCGAACACAAATCCCAAAAATTCATAAAAATTCCTAAACTCGCCTAAAAATTTTGGGATCAGTTTACGACCTTCACTCGCCTTCTAAGAAAATTTCAAGCCATTACATAGCATTTAGGCTCGAAATAAACACAAATAGGAAAATCTCCTACCCTCAAGTATGACTAAATGCTAAGCTTTTGGTACCTACGCGTAGCTCGTCAGCAGACCAATTTGCTCTTCCCATTCGACAAAAATCTAATCCTCTCAGAATCGAAAGAAACGAAGAGAAAAAATTAAAAAACCTCTCTAAATTGCTCTTCCCGTCTGTCCGCCCGCCATTCACTTTTATTACTTTCTTTTCTTTTTTTCTTTAATATTATTATTATTATTTGATAAACGATTTATTGTTCCATTCCTGGTCCATTTCACCTTAATTTTATTTATTTTCGCCCACTTTTTATCAAATGAACTTAAATCGCAAACTTCCGACTCCAGATTTTGTAAAATTTCATCCTCGAAGTCCCTCGACGACTTATCATCTAGAAATTGCAAAAACATTCCGATCAGCCTCGGGACCAAATCAATCTTTGGGTCACTAGATTTCGCACGAATTTAACTACAAACTGCTTTGGCCGGCCCGAGATCAGAGAATTTTACAGCTCCTAAACCATTAATAATTTATTATTATTATCCTTTAAAATTCCATACTGAATTTCTCCCTCCACTTTCCTTAATTGCAAAGTGCCACAATTCTTTGAAAACTTATAATTTCACCCTTAAAACAACTCTTCAAAAAATTCTATTACACTAAAATAATTAAGGAAACCCCTGTTAATATATGCCACCCTACGGGCTATACATACGTACACCTACCGACGGAGCGCAAACCTCCTCTTTAGAACATTTCGTCCCTCGAAATGAACAAAACTAACATGTAGAGGATACCTTAATCTTAAAATAATCGAGATATCGATCGCGCATTCGAGCCGACTCCCATGTGTACTCTTTAATCCCATGATTCCACCATAAAAATTTGACTAACTAATTGACCTTATTCTTAAAATCTTCTCTGCGATCTACTATCTCGCATTACGCTCTTATAGGTCAAATTTTTCTTCTTCTTTTTAGGTGGTAATCTCTCACAAGAGTCCTTATCCTTAGTTCTACTGGTCGATCTTCTTGAGTACATGGTGTGATCTGGAATGTACTTGCAGAGCATGGATATAAGAAACACATTATGAACCTTAGATAACTCTGGAGGAAGGTCTAATCTATATGCTACTGTCCCACTCGGCACAATCTCATATGTCTTATGTATTCGGGCCTCACTTTCAAGGCTTTTCCAAATTCGAGGACACTTTCCAAGGGGAAACTTTGAGGAAGATCCTGTCGCCCACCTTAAATTGTAGATCCCTATGGCGTTTGTCCACATAACTTTTCTGTCTGTCCCTGGCTATCTTGAGTCTGTCTCGGACAATCTGGATCTTATCTAAGGTAATATGTACTAACTCTGGGCCTATCAGTCTCCTCTCTCCTACTTCATCCCAACATACGGGAGTACGACACTTTCGGCCATACAATGCTTCAAATGGAGCCATGCCTATGTTGGATTGATAACTGTTGTTGTAGGCGAACTCCATCAAAGATAAATGCATATCCCAGCTTCCCTTAAACTCTATCACGCATGCTCTAAGCATATCCTCTAGCCTCGAATATTCTCTCTCGATCGAATTCATCACCCAAGGATGGAAAGCCGTATAAAGTGCAATCGAAGTCCCCATGGCATCATGTAACCGGACCAAAATCGATGTGAATCTGGGTCTTTGGCCTCGAGACTATCGATATAGGAACACCATGTAATCTAACCATTCTCCATATAATCGGGCCAACTTGTCCAACCGCGTCATCATTGCTAATCGAGAAAATGCTTTGATTTCAAGTAGTCTATCCACTGCCACCCATATGGCATCGTGTTGTCTCCGAAGTTCTCGGGGCCCTAACAAAATCCATAGTAATCTTATCCCACTTCCATACAGAACTCCAAGGTCAGATCTTCTACTAAGCTTCGTGTTTCGCTTTACCTCGCCGACAAAGTGAGTGACCGGATACGAAATCAGAATTTCCTTTTTCATGCCCTTCCACCAATAATGCTCCTCGTAGTATGATACATCTCGTGCTACCAGGTGCATGGCATATGTCAAGAGTGAGCCTCTTCCATGATTTCCTTTGGGCTTCACCTATTTGTGTACACACATCTCGACTCCCTCTAACTATTACGCCTACTGCCTCTCGATTTGGAACCTCGTTTCCTACCACCTCAATCTCGCCTCAACTTAATCATCTCCGAAACCCGCTTCCACCTTCCTCGATCTGATCCACGAAGAGGATCTAATGATAAATGATGCCAACAAGAATTGTAGATCAGCTACCCGCAACTCGAACTCCCAAAGATCTCAACTCTATCAACAATGGGAGATATACTATCTCCTGTATAAGCATAGGAACCCTCCGTTTCGCTTAGCATCGACCACTACATCGGGCCTTCCTGATGGTACTCCCATCGTGCAATCATAATCCTAATCAACCTGTCCACGCGCTGCCTTAAGGCTAAGCTCTTCGAGTAAAGATATATTGCGTGCTCTATGATCTAAGTGAATATCCGACAGTGGAACACCGTGATAGATAATGTCTCCGATATTTAGAGCGAAAACCACCGCCGCTGTGTTTTAACTGACGGAAGCATAGTTATCACCTACCATCCGCATCAAAACACCCTAACCTTATCCTGAGGCATCAATCGCACACCACATAACCGTCCTTTCCCGATGAGAAGCAACACTGAGCCTGCCGCACCGCCCCGCCTCCTCAAAACTATGCTGGCAAGTATCTGACCACTCGAATTTCGATCCTTTTCAATAGATCGGGTCAACTGGTTAAGTATTCCTTCGAAAATCCTCAACAAATTCATAACTCGCTAACCAAGGAAACCGCGACTTTTAAAACATTCGCGGCGGCTTCCAATTCACTATAGCCGATCTTCCGAGGATCCACACTAATACTCTTCTCGCCAATGACATGACCCAAGAAAGCTACTTCATTCAACCAAAACCGGGCACTTACTAAACTCTAGCCGTGAGATAATCGACGCTTCCTAAGAATCCGCACACGCCCGAGATGCTCGCATGTTCCGACTACCCGGTACACTAGAATGTCATCAATGAATACGATCACAAAACTTATCTAAATACTGACCGGACAATTGCTCATCATATCCATGAACGCAGCTAGGGCATTAGTCAATTCGAATGGCATCACTAGGAACTCGTAGGACCGTGATCTCGTCGTGAGCGCGCCTTAGAACATCATCTCTCCTGCACTTAACCGATGGTAGCCTCGACCTTTAGGTCAATCTTAGAATATACCCGAGATCCACAGAATTGGTCAAATAGCTCATCTATATGAGGAAGTCGACATCGGGTCATGACGCCGCCCCGATTCAATTGTCTATAGTCTATACACAACCGTAAGCTTCCACTTTACTTAAGAGAACTAGAGCTCCCCACGGTGAGGTATCACTAGGTCGGATGAAGCCTCGCTAGCACTCCTCCAATTCAGGTTTCCAATTTCTTTCAACTTCACAGCACCATTCTCGTATGGAGGAATGGATACGCCTCACCCCCGAATCGCTTCAATAACAAACTCAATTGCTCTATCCGGGGTAAACTGGAATATCACCCTAGAAAGACATCTGGAAACTCTGACTACGGGATGTCTTCCGCCCGTGTCCCCTCTTGTCTCCTATCAGTCCACCACAAATGCCAAATAACCCCGCAACCTTCCGAATCATAAGCCTGAGGCGGTCATGGCATTAATGAGACCAGGGGCGACCTCTCTTTCCGATTCCCCGAAATATCACGCCGGTTCTCCGGTCAACCAGTCTACTTCTTCTTATAGCAATCTAAGGAGGCTTCTATGCTCGATAACCGCCCATACTCCAAGATTATATCGAAAACTGGCGGATACCTAGCACTATCAAGTCCGCTGGAAAATCCTTATTCTGGATCACCAATCTGCTACCTAGAACTATCCTTTCGGATATCATAGTATCCCCATTGGGTACGGAAACCACCATACGACCATCTATAGGCTGGGACCTTATCCGCGCCTCTCGCGAATGGTAATCGAATAAATGAATGAGTGGCTCCCGTCCACCAATGCATATGCATCAGCGATCGTAAATTGAAATCATACCAAGAATCACGCCTCGTGATACATCTCGCTCCTACTGTGTGACTATAAATACCCGAGCCTGAGTACGAGTACCACTAATTCGCACCTGGTACCGCCCCGCCTCCCCACCCCTAACAGAACCTTACCAAGTGTCAGATCGCCACCTCAAGCTCGAACCACCCCTGGCCACCGACCGGGACCGGGGCCGGGTGCCTCGTGGTGATGCCAATGTACTCACCTCGGGAGGTCTCAGCCTACTAATTGCGACGCCCCGAATAAAGTGACCTTCCTTCCGTGAATGGAAACATCCCGATAACTACACATATAAAATATGTTCCAGAATGCTTATCGAACCGGTCCCAAGTGACTTCGTAGGTAGTCTCCTCCTAATGGCCCCACTAGTCCCTGGCCCCGCTGCCATCAAGAACTCGAAAAGAGGACTTTCGCTCCTCAAACACCCCACCGCATAAATTTCACTAACCCCGTCTACCATAAGTACGCTGCCTCCTGGCTCGCCGGCACCATCATAAGTTTTAGCCCCAATTTTAGAGCTGTTTTATCATGCCCCTCTCAGCTTTTCCGGGAGGCTCCCGTGCTCGACGTAGCCAGAATAATCAGATAACCCGATCCATCATTACAGTATCGCTATCTCTGCCCGCGCTCGATGGTTCACGCAAAGATTCATTGAAGCATTTTCCAATCTGTGGGTGTGTCACATATCTTTTCTCGTGAAAGCCCGGCATAAGTCCTAGATCGACCTCTACGACTGGCCCGTATTATAATGCCGTGAATTTCAAGGTTAAAAGATTCAGTTGACACTTTTCAATATTTGATGCATGCAAGATTTAGCAAATAATGTAGGTTGCATTAGGAAAATCATTATAAAAACACTCTATAGGAAATACAAAGGAAAATGTAGAAAAACAGCGAACTATCGCCTAAAACTCGCTTCGATACTAACTCGACGCACTCTTCCTAGTGACAGGGAATCTACCAGCAACTCCACAGTAACCTCCTAGCCAAGCTCGCTCGACTGACAAGTTACCATGAAGCTAAGCCGTTAAAACTGATGAAACTGTCTTTGAAAAACATGGATTATAAAAATTTTCACTTTTCCATCAAAATCATACCTTTAGATTTAACGAAAATCCGGCAGCATAATGACTGCACGATGATCAAGCCTAAAATACAAGAAATCTTTGTATATAAAAATACACTCCCATATTTTCGAAATCAACTATAATCATAAGACCTGCAGTCCTCATCGAAAATATAAGATAGAATCAATCCAACATAATTTCATCGCCTTTGTTTTTCATAAACCATGCATGCATATTTTACAAAGAATGTTACATATACAAAATGTCACATTTAACTTTTACTACTTTTACTTTCCACCTTATCTTATATATAATCACAACCTGATCTAGGGCGAGGATCTGGAAAGGTCTTTATTTCAACACACACTGAAAAATTATTTTAAAAATAGAAAAGCGTAGGCCAAATGGACTCGGTGAGTACTATAAGTTCTATATTGTTGTCCTAATGTATAACACCTCCCAATGAAAATGTACGAAATGGTTTGTAGCTGTTTATGAGAAGCGAGTTTTGCTACGAAAACCATTTACAGCGTGCTCAAAACTATTTATGTTCTTTGAAAAGCGTTCGAAAACTATTTCTCTTGTTGAAAAGCGTGCGAAAACTATTCTGTTATTGAAAACTATTCTGCCTGGCACGAGCTTGTTTCGAGTGGTGGTTAATATTTGAAAGTGCTATCTTTGAAATCAAGTACCAACATACCGGGAAATCAAGTACCAACCACTATGGTCAATTTCTGAAATACCCTAAACGTGATGCCACGGAACCTCGAATCTCGGGCATCTGTAGGGTGAACTCCCGTGGAACACTACCCGCTTAAGATGGTCCGTGAACACGGCGGGGTTCTATAAGCATAATGGAACCTCGTGAACTAAAATGTCTGATGGAACCCTGAACCAACACCTCACCCATGTACTAAGTCAAGGCTTGCTATATACCCCGAATGTGCAGAGGGCGACTCACTATATAAATATATACTAGATCTAACCCCCAATTGCCGACTAGGCAATATAGTTAGTCATAATATCCTATACCTTGCTACGCACAACCAAATACATCCGACGGAACTGAAATGCTATCTAGGGTTTTAAGCAACCAGTAAAACTGCTTTTTCTTAAATACCGAAATCGAACTTTTCTCGCGAGTATAACAAAGGGGAGGTAAAAATGCTTTATAAATTTATATTTTCAAAGCACTTTACAAACTTGTAATTTAAATACTTTCGTTTTAGAAAAGGATTTTGAATACTCACTTTTTTTTCGACTAATTTCTTTCAAATCTTGTCAAGCAATCTAGATTCTCGTCGGATGCTCAAATCACCCAATAATAATCCATACAGTACCGAAAAATGCCCTCGGGCTCAACGTTTAACCATAAAACATACACAGGGCTTTCAAAGCGACTATATCGAACGAACTTCAATTCTAACAAAACTTTACGTGCTAGTCCCATTCGATAAGGACATCGATAATATGATGTGAAATTGACCAAAATGTCCCTACACATTAAATGCCCCATAAAAACTATATGTTTTAGCCAACTTTTGACTCAAGGGACTTTCCATAGAGTCTAAAAACACCCGAAAACATTTCTGAAAATTTTGTCCGACCTGTCCGACTAAAATCCTAAAATTTCAACCTAAACTGTCCGAAAACAGTCCCGAAATTCAGCCCGGACTGTCCGAACACACGTAAAATTTAAAATTCTAAACCCGCCTAAAATTTTGGATCAAAGTTTACACCTTTCACGGTCTTTCTAAGAAAATTTCTTAAGCCATTACATAGCATTTAGCTCGAAATAACACAAATAGAAAATTTCCTACCTCTGAAGTATGACGAGAATGATAAGCTTTCTGGCATCACAGAGCTCTCGCCGCTGTGCATCAACTTTGCCTTCTGCTCCAACAAAAATCTACGGTCCGATTTCCGTAAATCTGAGAAAGAAACGAAGAGAGAAAAAAATTAAAAGAAAACCTCTCTCCACTGTACTGTCAGTCTCGTCCGCCCGCCCCGCCATTTGACTTTATTACTTTTGACTTTTTTCTTTAATTATTATTATTATTTGGATAAACGATTTCATTGTCCCATTCGGGGTCCATTTCTACTCAAAATTTTTATTTCTTTTCGCTTCACTTTATTGTAAATGAACTTAAATCAAGCAACTTCCTCGATCTCTTTGAGATTTTTGAAAATTTCATCCCCGAAACCCTAACGACTTATCATCCGAAATCAGAAATATTACGAATTGCCTCTCGTAATCAACCCAAATTTTTCTAGGTCTAGATTGTGGAGATCTAATTTGAACATGTACCATTTTGTCATCCGAGATCTAGAGAATTTCTAGGTTTCCTGAACCATTGGTGGTAATTTATTATTATCCTTTTAAAATTCCATAATTGAAATTTCACCCCTCTACTTTCCCTTAATTGCAAAGTGCCAATTCTTTGAAAACTTTATACTCTCTACCCTTAAACAACTTTCAAAAATTCTATTATGGCATTAAAATAATTAAGGAAACCCTTGGTGCACATATGCGACCCTACGGGTTATACATACCGTACACCCTATCGGGATCTGGCAAGATAAAGATCAACGCCTGCAACGCTCCAGCTGTCAGGACGCTTGCAACGTCGCGACGTTTGGTTTAAAGCAGTAAAAGTTAAAGAGTGGCTCGACGTCGCGACAATGCGACGTCGCGACGTTCCCGCGATTTCTGCATCATAATTATAAAAGCATGGGAGACCTAATTTTTGGGGATTATCGAAGAACATACGGACGGGGGAGCGAAAAACGAAGCAGGAGCAACCCGAGATATCAAAAAGACTGGTGTTTTTGTATTTCTCTTCTCAAAACCATTAATGATTTATATAACTCATAAGTCAGATTAAATTCCAATATGTTCTAGATTTATTTCTGTGGCCTCGTTTGAACCCCGCTCAGCTGTATGGATTAAGGCTTAAATCTAATTTTATTGGGTTTATTTATGCATTTATAAACGATTTGTCGATATCTCAGGGTTAATTACAGATAACCGCTTCAACATTGACATGATTTTTCAGATCCGGTATCGTGAGTAGAGCGACCTCGTTAAACTCAAATTAATAGAGACATCCATTCCGAGTGTGACTAATAGGTTTACATTTGCTGCTTAGTATAGAGTCAAAGCAAACATGCACCCAAACCTCTATAGATAGCGATATATCTCGAGAGAGGGTATCTCATATGCACGATCACCTTGTCATCGAGAAATCATTAATAGACTGAATAGTAATTCCTCTAGGTAATAATCCATCAAATGAGGTAGGGGGAGGCAAAACCCTAGTTTTCACAAAAAGTGATTTCACAAGTTAATTAGATTCAGTTTAATTTGATACATTAGTTAGAATATCTCATTAAGAGTTTAAATCCGTATAATATCATAGGGCCAATTCCAAGAGTCACCCAGCTTCTCCTTGGATCGATAAATCGCATTTTAGTACACTATATTGCTTGATACGATGCATGCACTTGCGCACTTAAGGGCTTTACCTAGTTTATACAAAATCACTGCCTATCGGGAAAGATTCTATGTCGCGACAGCTTACTAAGTGCTCACACAGTGGGAATGAAGGCAGCAGAAGGTTTAGTGTCGTGATAAGACTTTTCGTGTCGCGACAAAGGTTATCTTGACGAGGAGCTTTGGTCGCCACATAGGCTAAGCCATGCAGAGAACGGCAAGAAAGAGATCCCATGTCGTGAAAGTTCTTCTCAGGTCACGAAAGAGCCGCAGGCGCCAGGCGAACTATGGTCGCGGATTGTAACTTTCCTCGCCGTAATGTGAGATGAAGCCATGGAAACTAGGTCGTGACATGAAAATTTTAGGTCGCGCATGAGTTCAACATGGTAAGAAGATCCCATATCGCGACCGTAAGACCAGTTAAAAATTTTAAATTAGTTAGAATTACTAAATGGTAATTTTATGAATGACAAAGTAAAACCTCGTAATTTTCTAGATCTCATATGATGAAACTGACACCGCTGAAATTGCCTCACGAAATCTAGTCACCTAGATGAATTCCTGCTGACCTGTAGATTTGTCGATATTTTTCGAATTTCAAGGCGATGAGCTTCGAGTGGACTCCAAAAACGGGATTTTTAGAAAAATCCCAAAAAATGTCAAATATTTAAAAATTTTCCATTTAAGATAGATGAAATTTAAACTGGGACGAAATAAATTGTTTCAAAAACAAAATTTATTTTGTGGAGCGTGACACGTGGCAACATAAGCCACGTGTCTCATGTATAAATATCAAGGAAATATCTAAAATAAAAAATATCCCACAATTTGGTCTAGAAAAAAACGTTAGAGAGAGAGAGAGAGAAAGAGAGGAGGGAGAAAAAAAGAAAGCTTCTCTGGCGATTTTACGAGGTTTTGCTGATCGGAACTCGGTAGGCCGAGAGTTAAAGCTGCTTTATGAGTCGAGAGCTACGCGTGAATACCAGAATCACAAGATTTCACCAAGGTCCAAGGTTCGGGTTTTCACGGAAACCGTGAAAAGGCGGTGTCTTGGGAAATCACGCTATTTGAGGTAGGGTTTTTTCTCCTACTCGGTTTAGTTTCTGTCTAAGGGCATGTGTGTGTGTGTCCAAGGGAGGTGCTATCCAGCTTCCTCTCACCCCATGACCGTGTGTTTACATAACTTCACATCACTCATCCGACCGACCGATTCAAATTTAAAGGTAAACTAGACTTATAAGAGAACATATCTCCTTGAAATAGGTATATCCAAATTCTGACCCCTTCAGACTCAAAGATTCATTCAAAGGAGCAAGATGCTATGGTAGCGCAGCAGAGGAAATTCCTGCTGACATAATCGGCTATTTTTCTTATTGTCGCCTCCAACTCTGGACGACCTTCTTTTGACCCGAACTCCGCTTTGGGTATTCTTAGACTTAGCAGAAAGCCCATTGAGTCAAGATTCCATCCATGTGCCTGTGGAGATATGGTGCTCACACTGGTTTGGGTCTCATGAAGAATCAGCAAAAGGTTTGGTCGTGAGTAATACTGTCATCATCATGAATAAATATGTTAACATCATAGAATTTCATGAAATGTCTATGAACAAGACAGATTTAGTATAATGATTTGATGATAACAAAGGACAAAATGAATCACATATTTGAATAATATATAACTATATTGTTTCTATTATGTTTTTTCCAACATACAAGATAACTGATGAGAATGTCATAGTGAATCATAATATTGAGAATCAATAATCAACAGTATCCATAATATGTTAATATCGCGAATATATCGCGGAGTTACATGGTATGGTCATCCAATCAGTCGAAGAATGGTAATAGTCATGGGAATAAACGCCCAATAAATGATCACTGGTCAATACAAAACAATACAACACAATGGCGACAACATGGGTCGCAACTCGAGGCCCAACATAAAAGAGATCACCAGATCCAAGATCCACGTCCACAGACATCACCACATTATCCGATTGCGATTTATCATCGGTGAGATTATATTGTCATCACTGGTATTAGTACCGTGATCCGTATACCAGTATGAGTACGACATTGAGCACATCGATGGTCATCAAACATCGCACAATGCGAGGAGTCGAGTATCACCACGGCAAGAAGGAGATCATGCACAGATGATACGTCATGATTCACGTATTATTCACTCGGATACGGTTATTTGATCATATGAGTTAACAGGTGGGAGCAACCTTCGTGAGAGATTGACACCACGAGGCTATCACCGCCGACCTCTTTTCGTGCACGTCAAAAGCACACCTGATCAACTCACAGAAGAAGTTCTGGATGGTCGGGATCAGCACTGTACATATCAAACAACCAGGTTTAATATATCGTTTTGCAAGAGATATAACGAACCTGCAGCAAACGGTCAACGGCGTGATCACGCAACAATCATCGCGCGATCCGAACGACCAAAGATGCGGCGTATCGGCCCAGATTGTCGCGTGATATCGCGTCATTTCGTATGAGATTCGCGATACAAAGAACTCGTCCATTTTAACGATCCACGGTGTTCGGAGATGGCGATGGCGCATCGTAACGTTCGTCATTATTATTAATCGCATCCCGATATATTTGATTCATCACGGCACCGGAATCAACGCAACGAATATCCAGATCAATACCATATGGTAGTTACTCGGCGATAGTGGTCATCACCCAGCAAGATGGTCGCAACGAGTCACGCGCGACGAAACATGTCATTTATCAATTTGAACGATATCATAATTATGAAACTAACCCAGATAACATACGCGAATTTCAAAGCTCACAACCGTTAGGTTCATAAACAATGCACGTCTTCATCGGAGACATCTCCATAGTTATTTTCCACCTGACTTGGTTAATAAAACCGGTCGTACCTTCTCTGAAATATCCATAATCTGTTGTTAAAGCAATAAAATTTATCCATTGGATCAATCCGATTTAACAATGGCACGACGATAACAGTGGATTCTCAGCTATCCATCATAAGAAGTTGAGCAAATGGTTCACTGAGGCACGATCCAACCACCAGAGATTTACGAATAACGCAATGTCACGCTGATACTAGATAGCGTATTATCTCAAACTTAATCGTCTCTTCTTCGCTGATCGATATTGAGCGTCGCACACCTGAGTTACGTATCTCGAAGTCGCATATAAAAACACAAAGAAAACAGCGAGGTTTACAACATAACGTTTATTTCACTTTATTACAGATTAAAACTGTTGTTGTTATTATTCGGATCAAATATATTTATTTAAACACACAGAAGAACAAACATTACATCGGAATGTGCCATAAAGCGTCAAAGGCATTACTATGATAAAATAGCGATCAGAAACATCACGCGCCTTTACATCTGGCACTTCGATTATTCGTCATCACGATCGAACGACACTGAGTCGCCGGTTTCGATCGAACTATTAATATTAGGTGGCGCATCGCCAAACCACGTACATCACAATGAGATTGATACGTTAGATCTATATCGATCAAGATGAGTCAGACGAGGAACAAACAAAAACTAATAACGGTCTAAAATAGCAATTTACTTCAATAATCACTTCTGATCATACATTAATCTTAGCAATGATAAAGAAAAAGAACATTCGGCAAAAGAACGATTTAGCGTATGCGCACGCCCGGCCTTCCACGATCGGCGACTCATGTCATCCCCAGAGAACAATGAGACCAAGTTCAGATATCTTTCAGCAGAATGCACAAAATCATCCATTTGAACACAAACGGTTAATTTAATCTCCATCTAATCACCATGATCGCCACGTCATAAAATCATAAGGTAATCAATCAATTCCCTCCGGTAGATCGATTCTGCCGTTTCGCAGTCTGCACCATTGATCTGATTCAAGCCATCTTTTCAAAAGCCACCACCTCATACGGCATCCAACACACAATAATAACCATCCGTTGAATGCCAGACCATGTCCGCTTCCAAAACCAGTCATTTTTCTTCCGTTTATTGTCAAAAGATAGATCGATTGAAAATACATGTTCCGCGCATTGAGATATCGGCGTCATTAGGTTTGGCCTGATCTATGATTATTGACATCGAAAAACCTTAAGAACAACAACTTAAATTCACAAAACATAACCGTCGACATAACTGCTTTCACGAATTTAAATTCGAATTTAAATAACAACTAATTGTTATTTTAAATTCACAAAACATAACCGTTCAAGACATAACCGTTTCACGAATTTAAATTCGAATTTAAATAACAACTAATTGTTATTTTAAATTCACAAAACATAACCGTTTCACGAATTTAAAATTTCTCAAAATTAAATTCGAATTTAAATACAATTAATATTAGGTTCAGAATTTAAAACAATCTCATCATTTTAAATTACTACAGAGAGTGAAACCATAACCGTTATTATTCTGCCCTTAATGTGCGATCTCATAGGTTCAATTAATACAAGAGGGCCTCCAAATCACATTTTGATATCCTACAAGTCATAAGTGGCCTCTAGCAAGACAGGATCACTCAAGTTAAATGAAAAGCTCATGATCCGAGACAATCCACATAGCTAATGACATAACTTTGTCTCATGATATCTTGATAGAATATAAGGCATGGACAAAGTCAACCTTATATCGCTCTATCTTGATTACTCGAAACCCAATAGATCGATTCAAACAAATGACATTGGATTCCATCAATCATTGAGCACGGCCATGCATTTCTCAATCTCAATTGTCGAGGACCCAGAGATACCCCCCCTTATAATAAGAGGGACAAATTCCATCTTAATTGCTCATATCTCACTATATAATTTTTAGTTATGTTCAAGTATAACCTTTATAGTCATCCGACAGAAGACAACGCTTGATTATATCAAAACACAATATTCTTTATGTTGACAACTATAGCGATCTCAAATAAAGGATTTAATGACACAACTATTAGAGATTAACTTATGAGTTTGATCCATGTATTAATCTCAAGACGGTCTCAGTCTCAATATTTGTTCTCAACAAATAGATATAAATTTGATTTGTATCTCATACACCATATTCATCCCATGAATATCAATCAACTTATACTATCTTAATTCATTGTTATTCCATAATAACCGGTTAGTGGACATTTAGAATAATTAATACTCATAAATAGTCAAAACACTATGTCCATACAATAGGCCTAGAGCACTATTACTAACAATCTCCCCACTCGCGCTGTGTGCCCATTCATCAATGTATCTAATACTCTATGAACCTAGCATGACGATCATGCTTTACTGCGGGTAGAGGCTTAGTCAATGGATCAAAGCAACATTATTATCATCCGTTGAACTCGCATATCTTAACGCCACCTCTTTCAATGATTTAATGAGATGATAACGCCTAAGAATGTGTTTCCCCGATCGCTGATGTGATCTAGGTTCCTTCACAGGTAATAGCACCATTATTGTCACAATAAACATCAACAGGATTTGTAATGCTAGGAACCACTTCAAGGTCGGGCACGAACTTCGATCCAAATCGCCTTTGTCGCATCGCATGTCGCTATGTATTCGCCATTGTAGAATCAAGAATGAAGGTTTTGCTTTGAACTTTCCAGCTAACCGCACCACCATTTAAACAAACACATATCCCATCGATCGAAATCATCTTTGTCAGATTGGAAGCTTGCATCTGTGTAACCATTTACAACCAGATCATCTTCCAATCCGCCATACACCAAGAACATATCTTTAGACCTTCTCAGATACTTAAGAATGTTCTTGACAGCTGTCCAGTGACTCTCACCTACCCGATCAGTATCTACTCGTTATTTAAAGCATAAGATACATCTGGTCTAGTGCACAACATGGCATACATGATAGATCCTATTGCCGAGGCATAAGGAATCTTACTCATCCGCTCTCGCTCATCTTTAGTGTTAGGACACTGAGATTTGCTAAGAGTAATACCATGAGACATGGGCAAGTATCCTCTCTTGGAATCTTGCATACTGAACCTGCTTTCAAGATTTTTGTTCTGTGTAAGCACTTTGACTTAGACCACACCTCCACTCTTAGATCTATCTCTATAGATCTTTATCCCTAGGATATAGGTAGTTCGCTAAGTCTTTCATTGAGAAACACTTCCTAACCAAGACTTGACATTCTCAGAAGGCAGGATATCATTCCAATGAGTAAAAATGTCATCAACATATAAGACCAAAAAATAAATTGTGACTCCCACTAATTTTCTTATAAACACAAGGCTCATCTTCATTTTGACAAATCCAAACCCTTTGACTAATTCATCAAACGGCATTCCAACTCCGAGAGGCGTGCTTCAAACCATAAATGATCTTGAAGCTCTTCAGACACTTTACCGTAATTCTTAAAGTTATATTAAAACCCTCAGTTGTGTCATGTACAATATCCTCGAAGTAAGTTCCATTAAGAAACGCAGTTTTAACATTCATTTGTCAAATCTCATAATCATGATATGCAACAATGGCAATAAGAATTTCGATAGATCACATAGCTACAAGTGAAAAAGTTTCATCATGGGCCTCATACCATGAGCTCGTTTTGAAACCAGAACTAGCCTTGCTTTGTGGCATGCACTTTGCCATCCATGTCGGGCTTTCTTTTAAAACCCATTTCCAGACCCAATGGTCTTTGTACCTTCAGTGGGTCAAGGTCCATACCCGATTATCATACATGGTTTGAATTTCAGACTTCATGGCCTCTAACCATTTCTCGTAGTCTAGATCCAACATAGCTCTGATGTAGTGGGTTCATTTTGATCCACTAACAATACATCATGGTTATCACACAAGAAATCCATATCTCTGCCATGACTTATCCTAATGATTTCCACGTAAATTAAAGATAGGAGGTGTGTCAACAATAGTTTGCTTATCATGAGTATCCACAGCGCTTCAATGTTATTCAGGTTCTCGAACTTCTTCGAAGTTGTACCTTACTCCCACCGTTCCTTTAGAAATAAATTCATTCTAGAAAGACACCATTCCAGCAACAAACACTGTCTTCTATGGATTGTAAAAGTAGTATCCCTAGTCTCAGGATACTCCCCACAAAAGACATTTATCAGATTTGGGCTCCAAATTATTTGAAACTGGATGTTTACATGTCGCCCACAACCCCAAATCTTAAGAAAAGCACAAACTGGGCTTTACCACCCACATCTCATATGGTGTTTTTCTCAACCGCTTGGATGGAAACTTACTTAGTGTGAACGCAAACAGTTTGCATAACCTCAAAAAGGTAAATGGAATATTCCATGACTCTCATCATAGATCGAACCATATCTAATAGTTCGATTCTCTCCTCTAAACACCATTCCATTGTGGTGTTCCTGTGGGGAGTTAATTGTGTCGATTCCCACAAGTTCTATGATGGTCATCAGTTTCTTGGCTCAATATTCGCCACCTCGACCAGATTCGAAGTGCTCTTTGATTGTCTTAAGCGTTGGTTTTTGCATTTCATTTTGAGGTGCAAGATTTGAACATTTCAAATATCTGTATTTATGTCTTATCAAGCAGATACAACCATATCTCGCTGAAGTCATCAAGAAATGCAATGAAGTACTGTAAATCTCCTAGCATTTGAACTTAATGGTCCACATAAGACCGTATGAGATCCAATAATTCATCGCCCTTTCACTCGTGTCCAAGAAAGGGATCCTTTTCATTATCTTACCTAATGCATAAGATTCACATATATCATATGATTCAAAATCAAATGAATCAAAAGTCCAACTTTGATAGAGTTTTGAGATGCGTTTCTCATTTATATGGCCAAGGCTTATTAACAAAGCAAGATAGGTTGAATTTAAATCATTGACTTAAATTTCTTAGTAGTTATGTTATAGACATGAGAATCAAGTGATTTTTAAGGTTCATAACATAAAGACTCATCCTCAGAATAGCATTTGCATAGAACATGTCTTTATAAAAATGGAGATTTATTATTTCACACAAAAGAAAACCATCATTATCCAACAAGAAACTAAAATAATATTCCTACACATTGTAGAACATAATAGCAATTGTCCAAAACTAACAAAAGCTCACCGGGCAAAGTAAGTTCATAACTTCCTATGCTCAAAGAACTTCGCTCCATTGCCCACTCGTAGATCAACTACTTCAATTGTCTACTCCTTTGAGTCCCCAAGAACTAGTCTCGCGCCTCTTTCTTCTTTCTTTTAGATCCTCTAAATACGCCAGTAGCTTTCTCTTCCAATGACCAGTTCATTGCAAAAGAAACAAACACCTCCTCGGGGGGGCTTTAGCCTCGTTCAGCTCGCTCAAGCTAAGCATCGATCCCCTTGCCCTTGCTCCTGCCCTTGTTCTGAAGCCCTTTCCATTTTGAACCATCGTAACATGGCTAGGCTTGATTTAATATTCTGCCAATGGGTTTGAGCATCAGATAAAATTTCGTAGATAGATTTGTCCATTTCATTCATGTTATAGTTCATGACAAACCGCCATAACTATCAGAAGTGAATTCGATCAAATCGCTTGCCAACTCTCGCTCAATGGAAATCTAAGCCTAATAAGGTGCTCAATATAGCCTTTCATTTTTAGAACATGAGCAATTAACCTAAGCACCTTTCACTATCTTGCAAGAATGCAGCGGCCTTGGTAGTCTCATACCTTTCGCTCATTAAGGTGTGAACATTTCCTTAAGATTGAAGATCATATCATGCTTCCATATTTCCGCATCCTTCAGTTCGAACTCATGGTAGCTAAAGATCAAGCATGCAACATCAATAGAGTCATTATGATGCTTCATAAGCATTCTTTCAAATTTAGAGCATTATCACCGGTTCTGTGTGGAGAGGTTCATCCAGACATAAAGCTTCCTTTCTTGCTGAGAACACTCAAATTTCAAACTACCAAGGAAGAATAGTAAGTTTATCCTTCAAGGATCAGATCGCAGTGACATAGTAGAATTGTTGTTGTTGTCGCCATCTACAATGAAATGCAAAGTTCGACAAGTATTTTGATTATGAAAATTCTCACTAAATTAACAACCCTTAAGAATAATCATATTAATCTAGTGAGCTAAGATCCATATTTTACTAACTTTAAGTCACTTTACATGACACTTAAAAATTAAGTTATTTAGGTAGGTAACTCTCTACCAATTACATCTCATGCAACTCTTAGATATTTATGGGATTTGACATCATATGTCCCGCATGTTTAAATCCCATCTAATGCCATTGTGCCCAAAAAACCGTTTGATAACCTAATAAAGTTAAACCATTTTTAAACATATGGGTAGCACCATTACTCATCTTGTCTCACTAATAACCTAATGTACTTCTACTTTGGTAGAACCTACATATGTGATAAAGGTTTGACAAGTGTTTAAATATGGATGGCATGTTAACTTTTTAAATCTTATGTGAGGGATCTGATTGATTTTAATATCATACATCTAGTATCACATACTCATGTACACCATACATAAGATCTCATACATGCATATAATAACGTGTCACAAGATGGCCTTAATTCAGATTGACTCATGTCAACATGAAGATCAACAATATTCCTAGTAGTAATATACTCACGAGATGTCGCATTTTCGACCACTAATCCTATGATAGACACCTAGCTCCTCCATCATCATGGTTGATCAGATGACTTCAAAATGGTTTGCATTGTTCTTGTTTTATTACAACAATTAAATAAATACTACTAATAGTAAAATAAAATTTACAATAAACAAAACGCATGCGTCGTATTTAATAATTACAACCCTGTAAAAACAATAATAATAACCTCGCTTAAACACATTGGCAAAAAGGCCATACCGTGCACCATGAGCAACACAACATGCAAAATATATCATGTTATCATATAGCATAAACAATTTGCATTAAAAGAAATAAATTATAATAGACGTATTTAAAACCAATTACCATTACAGTTACGCAGAGTCAGTTACGGCTGTTCTACTAGCCGCTTAGCGATCTGTCGAGGGGGGTCGTCATGGGTCGGGGCAAATACTGCACTTTTTTTTTTTTTCCTTTTCGTAAACATTGTAGTTTTCGTCAAAATTAAATTTTCTATTGATTCATCAATAAATTTTGAATAAGCTTCAGTTCATCAAAATCACATTAAAACAGCATATTATGTAATCTCATTACACATAGGGCTTATTTTCGCACCAACCATAATATCACATATATTCAAAAACGCAAATCATGCCAGAATCATATACATCACATACATACGATCAAACATGACATTATCGATTTTTATGAAAACACAAGTGGCTCATATACCACAAATGGTTACGTAAAATCCAATTCGATTGAACATAACGCAATGAATTTAAAATTTTATCCCTTAACCCACCATGATCACATGCGCTTCATAAAAACCGAAGGAAGGGTAAAACGAAACTTACCTCTTGTGTGATCGATTCGTTAAGCCTTCAAAGTCTCAAGGCCTTGGCTTTATTCTCTGATCTTCAAAGGTGTCGCTTCAAAAGCGACCACCCTCTACAAGTATCCACACACGAACAAATAATGAACGATCTTGTTGAATGCTAGTTCAAGTTCATCTTCTCAAAACAAAATTAGGGTTTTTCTTTTCTTTCTCTCTGTTTTTGGTTGTTCTCAAAGTAAAAGATGACTACTACAAAATATATATATATGTCTCACATATATATATCTATATAAGTCTACTAGGGTTTAAGTCAAAAACGAATTTTATATTATTATATATTTAAAACTCTTTTAAATAATAACAATTTAAATTCACAAAACATAACCGTTCAAGACATAACCGTTGCACGAATTTAAATTCGAATTTAAATAACAACTAATTGTTATTTTAAATTCACAAAACATAACCGTTCAAGACATAACCGTTTCACGAATTTAAATTCGAATTTAAATAACAACTAATTGTTATTTTAAATTCACAAACATAGAACTGCTTCACGAATTTAAACTTTCTCAAAATTAATTCGAATTTAAATAACAATTTAATTAGTTATTTGTAATTCTTAAAATAATCTCATCATTTTAAATTACTACGTAGAGTGAAAAACCATAACCGTTATTATTCGTTCTTAATGTGCAACCCTATAGGTTCAATTAATATTGGCAGTAGGCCTAAATCACTTTTGATCCTACAAGTCATATGTGGCCTCTAGCAAGACATTATGACTACCCAAGTTAAATGAAAAGCTCATGATCCGAGACAACCTTAATATAGCTAATGACATAATCCTTTTGTCTCATGATATCTGATAGAATATAAGGTATGGACAAAGTCAACCTATATCGCTCTCTATCTTTGATTACTCGAAACCCAATTAGACTGATTAAACAAATGACATTGATTTCATCAATTCATTTGAGCACTACTTGGCGCATTCTTAGTCTCAATTGTCGAGGGGACCTGCAGATATCTCTCTATAATAAAGAGGACAAATTCCATCTTAATCGCCATATATCACTACATAATTTATTATGTTCAAGTATACCTTTATAGTCATCCAATTAAAGACAACGTTTGATTATATCAAACACAATATTCCTTATGTTGACAACTATACATCTCAGTCAAAGGATTTAATGATTACAACTATTAGAGATTAACTTATGACTTTGATCCATGTATTAATCTCAAGATCGGTCTCGTCTAATATTTGTTCTCAATAAATAGATATAAATTCTGATTTGTATTCATACATATCTATCCCATGAATATCAATCTCAAACTTTATACTAATCTTAATTCATTGTTATTCCCATAACAATAACCGATTAGGGACATTTAGAATAATTAATACTCATAAATAGTCAAAATACTATGTCCATACAATAAGCCTAGAGCACTATTACTAACATATCTATCCCAAGGGAATCGACCCGAAAATTCCACCAAAATCTAAGTGTTTATGTGATCAGTTTTCAACAATAACCTGCTAAACCGCTCCCCCAACTAAGCCACGCAAATCCTAGCACTCGACCAACCTAAATAAACTGCTCCACTCTTCGTCATATTTCTTTGTATCAGAGGATGCAATGTTGAGAAATCGACTTCACCAAAGTCCATATAATCTGGGTCCACCGAGACTCCCAACCAACCAAGGTTTAGGCATCAAGTCATGAGGATATTCGACCACTAACTCCTGTGGTTTCGCCTGCATCTAATGAATTCGAAATTCCAAAGACTACGACTCGCTAAACCCTCACCCATCCACCCATGTAGCGAGCACTCAGTCGGTGGCTCCCAACCAACTAAGGCTTAGGCACTGTGCTTTAAAGGCTTCAGTCGTGAACCCTCGGACTGCGTTTCAGTTTCAAGGTAAAGCGTCGTAGCTTTTCTCTTCTCTTTTCTAATTTTTCTTTTTCTTTTTCTTTTCTTTTTCTTTTTCTCTTCTTTTATTTTGGAAGACACATTGGCCTTCTATTTTAGGGAACCATAACCTTTTACAGGTGGTCAACGAAACTAGGGTAGGTTTGCATGATAAGGAAGTTACGTAGTTTCTCAGGCTATTACAAAAAACTGATGTGCGTAGTGTGTGGTTAGCTCAAGGTGGAAGAAAAAGATTGAATGCCAGGAGACTTCAACTGACCAACCACTTAATCATGCATGGAACTAATCTAGCATCAATGGCATTGGGCAGTGTTTCATTTTTTCAACTTATAGGCTAGGCAAAACCACAAAAAAAAAAAAAAAAAGTGGGGGCAAAAATGCTGCAAATGAATTAAGAAACTGAACTGTCTGAAATGTATAACAGTGTGTATCACTAAATTTTTAGCTTTTCCAAAAACAGCTTTCTCAAAAAGAAGAAAAAAGCAAGCCACTAAACATACAAAATGGGCTTTACTTACACATGCAGTAGATTCGAAAAGTGTAAAACAAACTGATATCTATAGTATATAAAAAAAAATCATCACTTCCTTCAATAACTCTCCCCCCAACCAAGTGTGCCATTGTCTGCAATGGGGTGTGGATCGAAAGGTGAAGGAGGAAGTGCTACCTCCCAGTCAAGAGTCGGTGAAGAGGCGCCCTAGGTCTGAATGGGCCGAGGTGCTCAGAGGAGGGCTATAACTGCCAGAGCTGGGTTAGACGACAAGAGAGATGCCTGGGTGGGCTGGAGGTGGAGGTGGCACCGGTCCTGCTGGAGTAGGAGCGAGAACGGTCTGAGCAGGTACATATGGGGAGATCGCAGGGAGGCCTAAGTGACTCTAGATCTACATGAGGATGGCCTGATTGTTGGTGGACCAAAAGACATATACAAATTTATGACACCATTACCAAAGGACTATTGTCTAATCCCCAGCAATAATGCCATGAAACTTGTTTGTTATATTTCTTTGCAATTATACTCATTAAAATCGGTTTCCTTAAAATTAAATAAATTTCTTTCTGCTTTTGATCCAAGATCCTGCAAGTGCACAGGTCGAACAAGTAATAAAATGGATTTAAGTCCAGATATCGATCCCACAGAGATCTCAAGAATTATCAATCAACTACCCTGACTAATCAAATTTCACACTATTTGGACTTTAAAAAGGCGATTGAAATCAGCTTTAAAGCCTTAATATAATGAAAACTAAAAAGAATTGAATTAATAACAAATGAATTGAATACTGAAATAATAAAATTACAAATTTAGACTGAACAGTTATCTTTTAAAGGGAGCATTGAAAATACAGCTATTGTGAAACATCAATTCCTGCAGATTGCATTATACGTTGCTTAATGAAATCACGTGATTTAAAACTAGTCCAAGGAATATGATAGTGCGCTTGATTCTCCAAACCCCACCGCTCATTATCTAATCTTCACTGCTTCTCTCGAAGACGAGTGCGTTAGATAACTACTTTTAACTGCTGCCTTTGTTCTCGGGCATTTTTCTTCTCACACTTCATACCCACAACATGGACCCGCAAACCTAGGCTCCTAAGATTAAGTCATTGCATGGGTTTACACTATACGGGGTTTCTCTTCTCACAATTAGAATAGCCTATTCTTTCCTTGATTAGATCTTCGCTAATACGTGGATTGAATTCATTATTTAATCGAGGAACTCTCTGCTTAAATTGATAAAAACCTAACCCATTCTCGTCCCAAGTGAGAAGAGGATTTATCGCTTTAATTTCACAGAGCACACTAGATCAACAATATCGTGTTAACATAACTCGTAAATTGTTCATTACTCGTGGAATGCCTTCGTGTCACCTGCAGGGCATCCTTCGGAAATCGAGCTTGAGACAATCCCGTTAATGTAGGTATGAGACAATCGATATTGGGATCAATAACAAAATACACAAGACCAACAAGTAGATTTACAAATCGGTTCAAAGATTAATGAATAAAATTTCAGAAAGATAATTTCAAAATAGCGCTGCTAATTCAATGAAGCCGGGTTTCTAAATCACTGGATTACACCATACAATAGCTACTCGATCAAGAAAGCAATCAGAATAGGTAACCTGTAGTTCTAATTCCAAAATTTGTCTGAAATTCAAACAACCGCATTTAATTTGAAGAAAATAGAATTCTCAGATGCTCCGCCTAAAATTCCAATGTACTAACGCTCGTATCCAAATTTCCAATAAAGAACAAACTAATCTAAAATAAACAAACAAAGAAAATTAAAATACAGAGCCTGAACCCGTGCATCTCTCTCTTTCGTCGCCAAAAAGCCATGCTCGCAGTACCGCAGATTTATAGGGTTCCAAGTTTGGCTCCCAATTTCGATGCACCTCGACTTCCGCTAATCGCCCGGGGCTGGTTGTCGATGTCGCGCACTTTGCCGCCTTTGCTGTCTTCACTATGTCGTGAGGCTTTGTTTGGTCGTGACGCGGTCGCCATTATTCTGGGAGCTGTTGTTCGATAAATAAATGATGTCGCTGACCTCGCACAATTGATGTCGCGATCACTTAATGATGTCGCGACCGCTTTCTAGAATTTTCCGTGTCGCTGACCGCTTCTTGTTGTCGCCGACCTTAACTCTTTGTATTTGATGTCGCGGATCATCGTATGACGTCGCGAATTTTCTCGTCTGCGCGTCGGATGTCGCGACCGATCGCTGTCGCGACCCTTCACCCTTTAATCGATGTTCGATTAATCGGTCGATGTCGCCACCTTCGTGCTAGTTCACTCGATATCGCCACCGATCGTTGTTGCGAATTCCTTCTTTCCTTGCTTATGCTTGTTACGATCGCTTTAATGATGTCGCGACTTCTTCTAGTATCGATGTCGCGATAACCAAGTGTTGTCGCGTTTCTTCTTTGTTCGCGATGTCGCTGGACACAATGATGTTGCGACAATCGCTCATGCTCCATCGATGTCGCGACCTCCGACCGTTGCGCAACTCGATGAAGTGTTGATGTCGGGCGATTCTTCGATCGATGTCGCTGACAACTGATGCGTTGTTGATAAACGCGACCGACCGATGTTGCGACATCGCGAGTTCAATAATTGTACATCTTATGTCACGACTTCTATTTGATGTCACGACAACCTTGTCCACTGCACTGGTTTAATTCTATCGCGACCTCGAAGTGATGTCGCGACCTCATGTCTTTTTCTTCATCAATTCATAGTTGTCTGACTTGAGCTCTTTCACGCCACCGTTTTGCCTTCACCATCTTCCGCTGCAATCGGAGTTTGCGGTCGCGACCTTGATATGAATTTTCATCATATCAAGGCTTCACGACATCAGATTCTTTGATCCTTGTGCGCCTTTCTTGCTGTAAACTCCTTCAGCCAGTTATATCATTAATACTCATCCACCTTCTGCTCCTTTTACTGCAAAAATTCCTCTTTCTCTTGAATTCCCTGCTGCATAGCAAGTTGGTGAGTTTTTCCATATTTCTGCACATAAATCAGTCTTTTTAGATAAAAATCAATCAGAAAAATGGACTGAAAATGGATGACTTTTAAGCTCATCAAACTCCCCTAAACTTAAACCTTGCTTGTCCCCAAGAAAATAAGAGAAAGATTTGTTTTGTCCTCAAACAAAAGGACATTTTTCTGTATTGCTCTGCACTCCAACCAATTTAATTGAAATACAAGAATTGCATTCTTTTCTGTATATCTAGCTTTAAGTCCAGATGAAGTTTAGTTTACTAAATCGTACAAACTAAACCGTTGAATTTAATTTATAAATAAGCTTAATTAATTGATCCTCATTCGAAGAGTAGATTGTTTTTCCCTCTTTCTTAGTGAGTCGGGCTTAATCCTCTGCGGTTCCTTCACGCTTTGATCCTTTCTCGACCTTCAAATTCCATATGCTTGTTGTTTATATTGATCTCCCACTAATGTAGTAGTAATTCCAACCTTCAAGATCAATCAAACTTTTCAGCTTGTAATGTTAGGCTCGGTCACGGGTAGGATGGATGGAACTTTTATTAAGATTACCCAAACTCTTCCTTCTTTCTTACTTAATTCACGCTCTTCCTTTTCCTTGCAATCTTTTATTTGATTCCCCAACTTCATCCTCAATCTTCTTGATTTCTTCGTTTAAAATTGTTTGTTCCAATTTCACATTTGTACTTCTCATTGTCGAACTTTTCTATGCAACCATTCAGAATAGTGCAATGTTCTCTACTTTTTTAGGCTTTCAACACTCTTAGCTAACTTTGGGTTAGTAGCCCTGATACCAATTGGCATTAGGGTATTAGGTGTTGAAACACCCCTATGAACTTAATTGTTCAAGAGAATTAGGCCACAAGACAAAACTTCTTCCTTTAAGCTTTCTTTTCTGTTGTATCCTTCTGCTTTAGATTTTTTTCTTTCTTCACCCTTTTCTGTATTTCTCCTTTAGTTCCCCAAAAATATACTCCCCCAAACTTTATCTCTTCCTCCCTCCTTGAGTTCTCGCAATAAGAGGCTCCCATCGGAGGATTAGTTATAAAGGATGGCTCGATTTTCACTACTTGTTTTGAAGATAGGGAATGTTTTGGCTCAAATTCAGGAACTAAGGTGTATGCAGAAGCATATAAATAATGGTGGCTAGAATGGCTCAAGCTGCTAAGGATGGCCTGCATCATTTCTTGTTGGTTGTATCACCTAGGATTTCGCCTTGATCAATAATCTAACAAGTTCTAGAATTCAGTTTGGTTAACTGTGAATAACCTTAAGGATGTTTTTGACTCATTTCAGTTGATGAGGGGTTACCCGATCGGTTGTCTACCAAGTTCTTCGCTTACTGCTTATACTTCAAACCCAAAAATATGTTTTGCCTCCTTCAATTGTATAACTTCCTTTAACTGACTTATCGGCTAAATTCAAGTCAATTATGCAATTTGTGTTTCAATTCAATTATGTGCCATTCAGCCCTTATTCGCAATTATTTGTGTTTCAACTCTATCATCTAATCAATTACCCGACTAGCTCATTATGATATGTCGTTATTTTCATTTCCGAAGACCCTACCGTTATTCCTCTAGCAATTAAAGCAAAAAGTAACACACAATTTGACTTCAAACACATCAAACAAATTTCTGATTTTATTCATGAGAATGTGCAAATGTTGAGAACAACAGGATAGGAATGAGGGAGAGATTGACAAATCAATGAGAAGGTCTATTTTTTTCTTTTCTGAGGAGGAACAAAGATGTTTGGGGGATCCAGATCAAGGGTAGCCAGGTTGGGGCTGAACTGGGAACTTATCATTCTTCTTCTTGACATTTTCCCTCTATTTGTTCTTCAATAAATGTACCATTGGTGAGATCAACTTTCTTATTCAGACCATCTTGCCTTTGACCCAATGTGTTCATTGTACGCTCCATTTCAGTCATGACCTCTAAAAATTTGGATAGATTATTGTTAATCAAATCCAAATTTTCCAGCCAGATTTTTCTTCTATAGGCATCATTGTCATCAAGCACTTTATCTCTGTCCTTCATCTTCTTCTCGAAGTCCTGTAATAATGACATATAGAGGAATTTAAACCCCTTGATCTGCTCCTTTGTCTTGGCCTCTTGCTCTGAATCCTTTCTTTGCTGAGTTTTAGGAGTTGAGAGTCTCGATCATACCGATTATCAGAGAATGATTCATGTATGTCAGCACTTTTTCGCAGAGATCTCGATTCTTTCCTATTTTTGAACTTTTCTTCGGGTGCTCTAAGATCTTTTTTTATCCAAGCCCTCCTTCGCTAACTCCTCTTCCCATTTATTCTTTCTCTTCAATTCTTCTTCATACATTTCCTCCTTTCTGTTCATTTCCTCTTCCCACTGTTTATCTCTTCTTCTTAATTCTGCCTCATATACTTCTTCTCTAAATTGCTGTTGGAGGCTCCATTTCTCTCATTTTTTCTTCCATAATTTTCTGCATAGAAATGAGCATCTCCATTATTTGGTTATTTTCAACATTCCTCTAGAGCTTTCTCCTAGTCTCCTCTAAAATCCCCGCTTCTCATCAGAGACAACTGGGCGGTGGAACCCATGTACTCTTCATCCGTCCATGTCCTCTGCAAAAATAGAGGTATTCCCTTCTGGTTGTGTTTCTGGATTTTGTTCTTCTTGGTTCCTCAACCCGGCGTGTCCTCTTGTCTTGCATTCTCCTCTCTTCATCTCCGTAATCCGTCTAATTGATGACCCCTTCTTCAAATTTCTCGCCTCGTCATCCCCTGTCGTGTTAATGGTGAAGACTGGGACACTCTTCTTTCCTCTCTCCCAATCTCTCTTCACACCTGTAGCTCTATACATAACCTTGTGATGGTAGCCGCGAGGGATCAGGCCCCTTTTATTTCCTTCGTGATATCTCATTATTGAATTTTCAATAATAGCCCCAAAGATTAAATCTTATACTTCTTCAAGATGTATAGAAAATGATGGCTTCCCTCGTTTCTTATCAGGTAAACATGCTTGTAGGAACTGTAATGTGTGTTTAAAAATAGAACCATACCTTTGCTTCTTCTGTCAGATCTCCCTTGTTTATAATCTTTTTCTCTCCTCGACTCGTCCCATTTCACCTTGCCGGTTCGTCAATCTTCTAGCCATCTTTTCTCTCGTTAGGGCTGTCTGCCAACTTTTTTGTACTCGATCCAGCATGCTTTGACCCCTCCATTCCGTACACATCTCATTTATAGTCTCAGATCCATATGGAACCCAAACCGACAAAACAAAGAGTTCTCCTTTCTCCCAACAAGGTCGAGTGGGGTACTCTCTAACGACCGGCCGTATAACTGATCTTTCGATGTTTGCACTTTTCCCACCTTCTTTGCTCTATCAATTCCTCGAATCCAGAGATGAGTCTTCGGCTGAATCCTTTCCCACAAACCCCTTTCCAAAGATAGTGCTTCTTCCACTAGCGAAAGTTTTCTCGAGACGAACTCGTCCTCCTCTTCTCGTCGCTTTCTTTCCTTTCCTTCTCTCTATTTTAGTAATCGGTTGACTCGGCTGTTCCGACGGCCTGTTCCTCCTCTCGTAGGTTCCGTGATGAACCTCCTAGTTATATATTCTCCATGATTTCGTTCCAGATTTGGGATGAGTCAAGGCTCGCCATTTAAGAGAAATCGAAGGTTTTTTTTTTTAGGAAGTGTTCGATTTAGGTTTGCAAAAATCGAAAAACCAAGGAAAGATGCGACATTTAAAAGTCGAATTTGCTTCACTAAGGAGATGATAAGTGAAGAGAGATTCTCAACAATGCAATTCAATTATTATTGTGGGCTATTTATTATTTCATTTATTTACGCCGTCGCGACTTAAATTAAGCCGCTATTGTGTCAATAAATTTAGGCAAAATTAAAGCTGCCCAACTCGAAAATCCTTTTTCTTTATGTCGCGACATATTGTTCGTCGCGACATAAGTTGACCTGGCGTGGAGGACAAGTCATCCTAAGGTCGCGACATCAAAGGTCGCGACATCGTGCATCTCATGACATTGTTAAGTTTGCCGCCACCTCATCACTTCTTTGAAGGGAATTACTCTTGTCGCGATCTCACTTGCCGCCACATAACCTTTGGTCGCAACCACTATCCTTTCTTCCTTCAAGATCGATCGAGTCACACATCAACTTCTATTTATCAGCTGGTCATGACATAAGTTTTGTCTCGACCTAGTTCGTAATCGCTTCAAATTTAATGAACAAATGTCTTTTTCACTCTTGATTAATTAGCAGATTCTCATCATCAAATAAACCATTTCCACACAGCAATTCAAACATGTATACTATTCAATTTTCACAGAATTTGTATAGGGAAAAGAATGCTCCCCTTTTTCAAATAGCTCTTTCCTGTGAATTGCTGGAGTTGTCCTGGAAGTTGTTACTTTTCTCTCCTTCCCTTGCATTTCTGCATAAGCATCGCAACATTTTAAAGGATTCAATTAAACAAAAATTAACTTCTCGAGTACTAACTAATCATTATAAGAACTAAAGAAAACAAAATCAAGGTGAATTATAAAAAAAATCAAAGTCTAAAATCAGAAACTAAAATCTCTATGGGTTGCCTCCCATCACGCCGCTTGAGTCCTTAGTCGACTTGCCGTTGATTCTTTCTCTCTCAATGAACCAGTCGAGCTCTTCCTTTCTCTTCCTCCCCTCGCTTTGATAATGTCACCTTGTCCATTGACTTTAAATTCTTCCTCAGCATCGCCTTTACGTTATCGTCTAAATGTAGTGCTTGACACTACCGTATGGTCCACTCCATTTGATTTAGCTTCCGAAATAACTTCAATCGAGTTAAAAAGAAGAACCTCGTTCGCTTCGAACTCTTCATAATCCTCTGATCATGCCATTTCTTTGTTTTGTCCTTGTATATTCTAGCATTGTCGTAGGCTTCATTTCTTAGTTCTTCAAATTATCTGGCTAAGCGCTTCTTCCTTTGCGCTTTTAAACAAAGTTCAGCCACGGCCCACATAGCTTTATTCCAGCTCAAGAGGTGTATGACATGGTTTTCCAAAGACTACTCTATGGGGACATTCCAATGGGAGTTTTAATGCAAATTCGTAAGCCCAAAGTGCATCATCAAGTTTGAAGACCAATCCTTCGTCAACTTACAGCTTTCCAGATTCTTTAATTTCGCTGAAATTTCGCTTATCCATTGGTCTCGGGGATGATAAGCTAGACTTTATATGCTTGGATCCCATACTCTACTCATGAGTTTTGCAAATATTTTGTATGCAAAATGGCTTCCCCATCACTAATGATAGTCTCCGTGTTCCAAATCAAGCCAAAATATTCTTTTCAGAAGAAAACCCACAATCAGATTAGCATCATTCCTTGGACAAGCCACTGCTTCTACCCATTTGGAAACATAATCCACTACCAATAAAGATATGCTGTGTTTCCAAATGATGGTGGGAATGGTCCCATAAAATCTATTCCCATACATCAAAAAATTCCGCACCACCATTATTCCTTTAGGGGCATTTCATTTCTGCTGTTGATATTTCCAATCTTTTGGCATATATCACACACTCGACCCATTCAAATATTAATCTCAAGATAGTGGGCCAATAAAACTGTGATTTGAGTATCTTATGAGCCTGCTCTTTCTCCGCAGTGCCCCCATATGGTGATGCATGGCATTCATTCAAGATTTTGCATTGTTCACTCTTCCGTACACATCTTTCCTCGATAATCATGTCGCTATTCCTTTTAAATAGCACATCCTGTATGTAGTACCCGCTCGTCGCCCCGAAGCTTTTCTGCTTGGCCTTACCTGACAAGTGATCGCCTATCACATTGTCACACCCCTTTTATCTTTAATTTCCGCATCAAATCTCATAGTGAAGGGTGCGACTCCACCTTACGCCTCTCGCTTAGCTTCCTTTTTTGACATTAGATGTTTGATATCATGGTCTCGTGTGAACTATAACATGGGATCCCAAAATGTATGGCCTGAATTTTTCACAAGCAAATACTATGGCTAGCATCTCCTTTTCGCGTTGTGGAATAGCTTTCTCAGGTTTCATTGAAATACTCGCTAGCATAGTATATGGCTTCTCGAATATTTTCTCAATACAAACTCTTATCACAAATCACCTGGCATCACACATTAATTCGAATCCTCGATCCCATTCTCGACGCAGCCTATGATAGGTGCTTGAACCAATCTCGACATCTTGATTTCTTCAAAGGCAAATTTCTTTACAGTGAATCATCAAAATTAAACTCATGGTCCTTCCAAATCATGACAGTCTGTCCTGTTATTTTGAGAAGTCTTGATGAATCTCCTATAAACTGAAGATGCCCCAAGAAACTCCTTATCCCCTTTACTCGTTGTGGAGGTGCAAGGGTTTTGATAATGGAAATCTCGATCTGGGTCCACTTCTAGCCCTCAGAAGATAAATTCTCCTTATGACCAAGAACAATACCTTCTCGGTTACCATGAAATGGCATTTTTCCCAATTTAGTGCTAGTTGTTTGTCCTTGCATCTAAGTACGTATATTTGTTCGAAATCAGACCCATATTAATCGTAGTCATCCATAAAAATTTCCATGACTTCCTCAATCAAATCTGAGAACATTGACATCATACATCGCTGGAAAGTAGCAGGAGCATTGCACAACCCAAATGGCATCCTTCTGAAGGCAAAGGTACCATAGGGGCATGTGAATGTGGTCTTTTCTTGGTCCTCAGGTGCAATTGCAATCTGGTTGTAGCCTGAATACCCATCCAAGAAACAAAAATGAGGGTGTCCTGCTAATTTGTCCAACATCTGATCAATGAAGGGCAAAGGGAAATGATCTTTCCTGGTTGCTGTGTTCAGCTTCCTGTAATCAATGCATACTCTCCATCCTCGTCATCGTTTCATCGGAATTAATTCATTTCTTTCATTATGGATCACAAAAGAATCCACCCTTCTTGAACCACATGGACTGGCTAACCTGCTGACTATCTCGAAATTGCATAGATAAAAACCAAAGATTTAAACCATTCGAAAGCACCTCCCTTCCCGACTACTCTTCATTACTGATCTCGCCCCTCGATGTTCAACACCGCTTTCGCATTTTCTTTCCAGCATTTTCAGGCATGCATATTAGATGGACTAATACCTTAACTCTTAATAGACCAAGCTATAGACTCTTATACCCTTAAAGAACTTCTGTTCTTCGATCACCACTGAATGCAAAATTATTAACGGTTTACTTTCGTAAATCTGTGTAAGCATACTTTAAATGACTCGCAACTCCTTTAAAACTAGCTCTCTTCATCGGGTTTCGATGAAATTCCTTTCTTCATTTTTGTCTCCTTTTTCATCCCATTTTGTTCAAGACTCATCACTTTTCAAGAGAATGTAAACTGATGCGTAGTAAATCGAATCAAAAACCTTCAAGATACTGGAAATTCATCTCTTTTTCATTGATTGAAAGTTGGGCATTACAATCATAGTAAAATCAGAGTTGTTGACATATACATCTTCTATTGACTTGATATCTTCCCTTTCTATATCTAAATTCCTCAAACTTCTGATTAAATTGAAGTCACCATTCTTCTCCAACTCCGAGTGAGAATTCCTTCATATCGATTAGAGTCGTCTAAAGGTATGAATGGCCTTCCCAACAGCAGAGGGACTTGTGAATTTCTCCATATCCAAGATGATTTAAGTCAACAGAAAAATAAAATTTCCTGAATCTTACTACGCCACGCACATCTTCTACGATTCCTTCAAAGTTTTGCCAGTGGTTCTATCTCGCCATTCAAGGGTACAAGATGAGTGCCCCCAAACTTCTAACTTCGGGCAACGTAATAGGCATTAAATTGATACTCGGCACTCCGAGTCACAGAGCTTTCAAACTCAAACTCTCCAATGGTGCAGGGAATGCGAAGCTCCCCGGATCCTTCATCTTTTCTCGTAGTCTCTTGATCACAAAGACTGCAAGTTGCGCTCAAGTTCACAATTCCTTCTTCACATCTTCCTTTTGCTCGCATGTTCTTCAAAATTTTGCATAAAGTGGCATCCGAAGTCACCACTTCGTGAAAGGCATACCGATCTCTCCAAATTTTCTGAAAGGTTTTCAAAACCTTTGCAAACTGCTCCTCTATTTCCATTTCTCGCAGCTCTCTCAGGGAAATGAGACCAAGCAGCATTGTCTGGTTTTCTTCTTGCTTCCTTCTTCTCCGACAAATTGCTCCTTCTTTCTTTCTTTTTCCAAGAGTTTCAAAGATTGCCCCGCCTTCCTCTCCCTTTGTCGCTTTCATCTTTTTCGTCTTTTCCACCAAATCTTTCCCACTTCCTCGAGCCGCACATCTACGCAGCCTTCGCATTCTTCTTCGTGTCACTAGGAAAGGCATCTTCATCCGGGTTTTGCGTGTTTAGGCCGCTTGTCTTATTTGTGTCTCCTGTGTTCTGAGAGGCATTAGCGGTCTTCGAAAATTTGAGAATTGGTATTTGAGGCTTCCAATTCTCAAGAACTTTGTTCATGGAGGTTTAACAATTTTCTTGTTTGCCCTCATGAATTGCAAAGATTTGATCTTCAAATAGTTGAGCCCCCTCCTCTCGACTACTCGCTTCTATTTTCACCTCCTTGTCGGGTCGCAGAACCTCGTGGTTGGCCGATATCCCCGCTGAGGATTCCCGTCCATGCCTTAGCTCATGAGGCCCCTCCACCATATGAAAAATTTTCGTGATTCCTCAATGCTGGATGATAGTGTGTTGGCAGGTTAGGATTTGGTTTGAAGTGATAACTTCTTGGCTCCCCCAAGTACTTAACCTCCTCAGCATCATAAACAAGCTCTTCAAGTACATCACATCTCCTCTCAACAGCTTCCTCTCTACGCTTCCTATTTCATGAGCAAGGTGCATCTTCCTCTCTTGCTTATCCATTCTATGCATGATGGCATCTAACTTGCTCTCCATGGTCATTATCTTGCTCGCCCATGACTCCTCTTCCTCTCGCCAATTACTCTTGAAAACTCCGATGGAGTTTGATATTGCATTTCGCTGTGGCCTCAATCGTATCTCGTGCATCTTTTCAAAGAACCTTTGAATCTCTCCCATGCTACATAAAGGCTCTCATCTTCCCCCTGCTAGAACACAATTATCTCCCTCCTTCTCTCTGAGGTGAGTGATGGGGGGAAGAATCTACCAAAGTAGGCTTCTACAAGCTCCTCCCAAGTATCAACAAAACCATATGGTAGAGATTCATACCATGTGGCTGTTGTATCTCTTAGAGAAAATGGGAATAAATGCAATTTTATGACCTCTGGTCTCACCCTATTCAACTTCACTGTGTTTGCCATCCTGAGAAACCTTCCTATGTGCTCATTTGGGTCTTCTGTGGGATGACCAAGAACCGTTGTTGCCGAACCATCGTAATCGCTACTGGGCTTCGCCCAAAGTTATTTGCATCAACTCCGTAGGTCGTCTGATTGCAGTATCTATCCCGAATATGTCTCCAAAAGTCCTCCATTGTATCGCTGATTGAGGCCTCCGTTCCCGCTCTTTGTCCTTCGCTCCGATCTTGCCTTCATCCGCTATAGCTGAGTTTTCCGCCTTTCGCTTTTCTCAAGCTTCCGAGTGTTCTCTCTAATTCAAGATCCGCCGAATCGTATCAAGTTCTCGTTTCCCTATGCATTAAAGTTTTTCCAAATCAAAACATACTCACATTAATAGGATTAGCCGCCAACAAATATTTTCAATATAGTCATAAAGGTTACACTAAAAATAACCACTGCTTGAAAAACTATTTTTGTTCTTTTTCTTTTAAATGTCCAAATTAGTATTTCCTTCTTTCGTCTGAATATTGATCTACTAAATTCTTTCGATCCTCGGCAACGGCGCCATAAAACTTGTTGGTGGACCAAAAGACATATACAAATTTATGACACCATTACCAAAGGACTATTGTCTAATCCCAAGAAATAATGCCATGAAACTTGTTTGTTATATTTCTTTGCAATTATACTCATTAAAATCGGTTTCCTTAAAATTAAATAAATTTCTTTCTGCTTTTGATCCAAGATCCCTGTATGCAATGTGCCGAACAAGTAATAAAATGGATTTATGTCCAGATATCCATCCTACGTAGATCCTAAGAATTATCAATCAACTACCTCGACTAATCAAATTTCACACTATTTGGACTTTAAAGGCGATTGAAATCAGTTTAAAGCCTTAATATAATGAAAACTAAAAGAATTGAATTAATAAATAAAATGAATTGAATACGGAAATAATAAAATTACAAATTTAGACTGAACAGCTATCTTTTAAAGGGAGCATTGAAAATTCAGTTTATGGCGAATTATGTTTAAGACTAGATTCCGAGAATGTGATGGTAGTTCCGGATATTCTCTCAAACTTTGCTGATTCAAACTATCTCGTCTTCCGCTGCGTTCTCGGTGGATAGAGTATGATAACTCTTTAATGGTTGCGCCATTGAAGACATTTTTCATCTGTTGCTTCTTTTACAACGAACAGGTACCATCTGAGACAGTCATTGCGCTTGGTTTACTCTCTGGGTTTCTCTTCATCTGATTAGATATTAATTCTTTCATAGTTCAGATCACTTTATCTGGGATTGATTTATTATTGAATGAGGCGAATCTCACGGAAACTTGTTGATAAAAAACTAACTGTTCTGATCTCAGTGAGAAAGAGGATTTTATGAGTTAATTTCTGGGCACTGGTCAGTGATATCAGTTATTGTATCTTTTAGAAGACAATTGTTCTCACCAGATGCCTTCTCCTTATCACTGGAGATTCAGGAAATGGAGCTTGACGATCATTAACAAGTTGACATTTGATGACGGGATCTTGGAAAATACCAGGTGACAGGTGATTTACGGCGAGATCAACATTATTGATCCGTGGAAAGCCGTTTGGCGATAGCGTCAGTCAATGGGCGGTTTCAATCGCTGGACCACCCCATACGGTGCTTCACGATCAAAGCCATTATAATAAACATTGTGGGTTCCAGTTCCAAATTTGTGAAATTGAATAACCGGAATGATCGTTGAAATAAAATTCGTTGAATTGTTTTAAATAAAACCGGATCTAATTTGTAAAATGATAATCAAAGGCCAAAAAAAAACGAGAAAATTCAAAATCGGGATTGCCGGCGGCTTCGATCTTCAGTGCGAAAGAAGACGGGTTCTTGAACGCGTTCAAATGATATCATCGAAGTTTTGATTGAATACTGTTTGATGCCTCTTTTGGGACTTAGATTCAACGTGGTTCGATTATTGTGGTATGGTTAAATGTTTAATTATGTGATTATATTTGTGAAGCTTTCATTTGATGTGTTGATGAGTATCTCATTTGGGAGACTGTTACCAGCGACATTCAGTGATCATCATGACCTTAAATCATTCTGGTCAGTGTGCGTTACTTCCCGTACCAGTATGGACTGCACCTCAGCTTCACAATTATTGCAGACCTCTTTATGTATGAGCTACAACTCTATGTTTGATTGCTGTTGACTCTTGTGATGTCATGAGCCATGCAATTCTCGAGTGGATAATGACCTCTATTAAATGACCCTTTACCCTTTGTGGCGTGTGCAGATAAATGGTGATGTGTGATACTTGGTGCTAATTCATTTGTTAGTAAGACCCTCATTACTTGTGTTTCTTCTGCCACATTTATTGGGTGGTTCAATGATGTTGGCCTCTTTGATCTAGTGGGTGTGGCAGCAAACTCAGTGTTTCTTAGACTGTCATGTGATGTGTGGTATAGCGATGTGACGCCATTGCTCTCCTGCGTTATGGCGACCTCACGGCGAGGTGCGTTGTGATCGGTGTTGTTGACCTGTGAACTCTGGCCAACCAAATCGCGATATTCGATGTGCGGCGTTACCGGTGATCCAACTGGCGATCATTCGTCGGTGGCACATCTTTGCCATGACGATGCGATCTAATCGACGATCTTATCCATACGCTGGTTGATAATGACCTCGGTGGTCCTTCGCGACCTCATCTTCTTCGCTGATTAACGTTGTGACGGTTTCTATCTGCCATCTGGTTTGCGCCAGTTATCTTGTTTGTTGGGTTTGTTGCGTGTGATATTGATTACTGACTGTATCCGGGCTGAACATCAGTTCGATCGCGTGACCTTTCTGGCATGTTCGCGGCGGTTCATATGTTTAATGCTGTCGTCGCCAAGACCCAAAGCTTTTTAACTGCGAGGAACTATATACTAGCCAGTTACTAATAGTAGCAGAATTGTTGGGTTTTTCCATATTACCTTTATAAATGGATCTTTAGATAAAATGATCAAACGTCAGTTAAATCTGGATTACCAATATGAATCCTTCAGTTCTATTATTGAGGAATAAACGTTGGTTAGATACTGATGACTAGGTCGATCAATCTGTCAGTGGAGTTCTGTGATTAATCATGATGATCTTTGTTATTGAAATGAAGTCATTTGCATCATGTGTTAAATCGGAAAGAATTCTGGATGAAATCAGTGATTATCTTGGATTGGATAATAGAGTGCTCATTTTGTCTAATAGAGGTTATTGGATATGGGATATAAAGTCAGGCGTTGGTGGTGCGGATTAGACGGAAAAATGGAACTGAGATGTAGAACCTAAATCTGATAATGCTCCATGCGACGTTCTCGTCGATTATTGCGACCGGGCGATCTTTGGCGAAAGAGGCGAAGTGGCGCCAACGTATGGTTGGCGATAATGTTGTTTACGCCGGGAGATCTGGCGAAATCTGATCTGGATCGTCAAATTCACCCGCTCTGTTATTTTCAGTCTGGGATGAAGAGGCGTGGACTCAAACTTGGAGATAAACTCTGCGGTGGTTACTATCTCGATGGAACCAAAAGTCGTAATGAAACATTGTGGGCGTTCAACAACCTCAGGAGATCGACCAGGTACTCAGAGATGATCTCTTCCTCTTGGCGTTGTCTTTGGCGGAAGAAATTGAAGACGCGTTGATTAGATGAAGCCTCTCGCGTGGAATTTCTGGAACAGCTGTTAAAAATTGTGTCACAGAAAGAAACGGTTATCACGGGATTGGGATGGGGCGTCTATACTGGCCGAAGAGACCGAGGACAATGATAGTCGAGTGGCGGCGATTACCTGGGCGCGGTATCGCCGGTGGGCGTGATGGAGAAGCCGAAGTGTTGGGGTGGGGCTTCCGCTTTTGGATATCATCATGTGGTAGAACTTCGATGACCACCCAGGAGTAGAAAAAGCCCAGCGGTGTCATCGACGACCAGGAGATTTTCTGCACTCAGCGTGGTCTTGGGAGGCCAGTCTGGATGGAAAATGTGTGGCCTGATGTGAGGTCTCTCAGCGGTGACCTTCCACTGGACCAGGACATGAGCAGAGAGTGTTAGTGGATGATGGAAGGCGAGGGATATATGAAGGAGAGCTCTGATGAGGCCCAGTAAATTAATTATTGTGGCTCCACGGGCTGGAGGCTGGAGGACTCCTAAACTGAGTCACGGGCCCTCTTAGATGGTGGGAGCCCTCGGGGATGGCTGGGGTGTGGCGGAGAGGGTGGAGTGGGACCCGACCCTAGTGTGGTATCTCCTCGGGCGGGGCTGCGACGGGGCCACTGGCCGGCTGCGCCTTGGTGGCGGTGGGGGGTAGCCACGGCCTTGACGAGAGAAGCAGGTTGAGGCGCGGCGGCGGAGGCTTGGTATGGAGTAAATGGGAAGTGAAATGAAAGGGAAAGAAAGGAAATTGGCTTTATAAAGGGGGAGGGGGGGGCGACAAATGAAAGGTCATGGCCAGTTAATGGCCTTAAGTGCCTATTGATTAGTGCTCAAAAAGTGCTATTTTGAACCCTATTTATTATAGATTTTGAGTGCTTTTTGTGTACTAATCATTCCTAGTCTTTCAGATTTGCACATTAAGGTCCATTTATTCTCACGATTGCATTTGTGGCAAATTTACGGAGTTTTGAGCTAATGGTGCCAAAATTGTCTGGTCGATTCAAACCACGAAGGAACTTGGGGTTGAACTCATCGTTCTGGGGTCGGATCACGGAAGGAAAGGAAAGCGAAGTGAAACTGATGGACCTTTGTAGGAATGCTTTCTGCGAGCCTTTATTCACGCCTCCGGCCCGGCTGCTATTCATCCTGTTCTCCCATTTCGCTTTTGTTGTTTTGTTACATTTTTGTTTCTTCCCATTTTGTCCTTGTAATAGCTTTTTAGTTTCGAGTTTTTGGTAATTTCATATACAGAGCACTATATAAGCCTCGGTCTGTCTGAACACAATCCCTTCCACGTCGATATAGGGCGGGCGGCGGTTTCCCAGACTTCCTTTTCTCCCATTTTCTTTCCTTTTCTCACTCCTTTCTCGGCTGCAAACACTCCTGAGGATGGCAAGGCTCGGAGGATGGTTGGCGTGAACCTCCTTCTCCCTTGAAGAGAAGAGACTCTTGGGCTTTGGTTGAGAGTGTGACGATCCTTTGTTTTTTAACGTAGGCATTTATTTTCATTTATGTTCCCATCCTTCACTCATGTTTAAATATCTTAGATACATCTTGATTGGCTGAAGTATTGGCGATCTTTAGGGTTCGTTGGATGCTTATTGCTGAATCAGTGATATTCATTAGTTGCCTTCTATTTATTCTTTGTAAGATGGGTCCGGGAGGTAGGTTTTCTTTATGCAGGATAATGAATGTTAGATTAAATGCCATCTTTCAAAAGGAAAATTATTAGGGTTCGGTTTTATAGCTAAAAAAAAGTCGGTTCGGAAAATGACTATGTCGTCACTCGAGGCTTAGAAAAGGGCGAGGACCTCTCGGTTAGCCTGACAGCAAGCCAGGTGGCCCCGATGCTTTAAGGAGTTCTTTATATTTTTATTTCACCTTATTTTGAGTTTGCGAACCATCGAGCTCCTATTTTGCAAAACCCCAAAATCCAACTTGAAATTCACCATTTTTGAGCTTAATAGTAAATTATTTGTGCAAAGAAAACCCATCCCAGTGTTCGACCCTAGAGCCACTATACTGCAGTAGCTTTGCTACGACAATAGGACTTTTAGGATATAAATTTTGTTGATTCTAGTACCCTCTTTGTGTACGAATCACTATTAAATAATTGGAACAAGATAGGAATTAATGGTGAAGGTAAAAGCGGAGGGTTTGCGTGGACGGAAGGCCAGGGGAGAAGAACAGTGGGCCTGCGAATTTCTTGCTAAAATTTTGCACCAAAAGATTTGTAATTTGAGCTTATAGGCGAAAACTACTCTGACCAGTACACGACACTGTAAACAGGAAGACTAAAAATTATGAGGAAATAGACTTTGTAAATGAGAAATTTCAAAGGAAAACAATCCCAAACAACAAGGGACACAAAAAGATTACAAAATTAAGCAATAAAATTCGGTGACTTTTGTGATCTGCCGAAGTGCTCCGAATGTGGCGGGAGGTTTCATGGAGGGTCGAGGAGGATTTCCCGCCCATGCGTTGAGTGTTGAAATGCATATGGCTTTGGCCTTTGGCCATTGACGCCGACGTTGAGTGTCTTTGGCCTTGGCAATTCTCTTGAACCATTGAGGTAAACTTCTTGGATGGTGAATGGCCCGATTAAATACGATTTGAGCTTGCCTGGAAAGAGGTGGAGCTTGAAGTCATAGAGCAATATTTGGTCCCCTTTTTGGAAATGTTTGCGAGCTATCAACTGATCATGCCACCTCTTCAGCTTATCTTCTGCAATTTTTGAGTTAAGGTAGGCATCATTTCACCAGTTCTTCTGGCAGTTGATGTCGAGGGCCTTTTGAGACAAGCTACGCCCATGTCCACGTTCAATTTTTGCACCCACCAAGCGCGTATTGATTTCCACGGGTAGGTGGCGGGCTTTACTATAAACCGAGGCCATAGGAGACATGTCTCATAATGGTCTTGTAAGGGTCATCTGTATGCTGAGAAGTCGAAGCTGAGGGACCAATCTGACGATTAAATTTACCACTTTCATTAGTATTTTCTTAATCTCTATGTTGGCTAGTTCAACCTGGCCACTGGTCTGAGGGTGGTATGGGGTGGCTACTTTATGCTTGACACCATACTTAGTGAGGAGGTTCTCAAAAGGTTTGTTGCGAAATGCGAACCTCATCACTAATTATGCACTTTGGGGACCCGAATCTAGAATATATTCTCCTTGAGAATTTTAGGTACCACCTGCGGTCTCGCCTACTTGGCCTTCCACCCACTTGGACATGGTCCAGCTCCCACCCAAAATGTAGAGGTATCCAAGGGAGGAAGGGAATGGTCCACGTGAAATCGATCCCAATACGTCGAAAGAGTGACTACGAGTCGGGTTTAAAGGAATCATGTGATGGCGAAAATCTTCTGACCTTTGGCATTTATCGCATTCTTTGCATGGTATGGGCATCCAGTAAAGAGAGGGCAGTGCGTCAGGGCTGGAGCACCTTCCTAACTTGATATACGAGAAGCAAAGTGGCCTCCATAGGCATTCTTATAGCGGCTGAGGATTCTTAGTTTGCTCTGCTTGGTAACACTTTGTAAAGTTATTTGGTGGCCTGATGTTGTAAAAGAATGGTTCCTCGATAATAGGAGTGAATTTTTCTGAAGAAGAATTTCTTGTCTAGTGCTTTCCACCTTCTTGGTAGCTCCCATTAGCCAAATGTTTGCAATGTGAGCATACCGGGGGTGCCTCCTCGACCGGACGGTGACTCCTCGGGAACTCATCATTGATCGGAGGGTTGTGAGTGTTGTGTGCGATTGTTAATCTCGGGTTATCGGCACTTGACATTTTCCTCACCCTTTTGTCTCGGTTGTAGGTTAAACTCTTGCGGCGAGGAGAGAACCTACCTCACGAAAGCTGTAGCATTTTGTTTTGGTGAAGCGAATTATTTCAGGTGGTGATCATTGAATACTATTATGTCAGGCCAAACCAAATAGCTGAGGATTTAATCTAAGGCATAGACCCAGTCAATGACTCCTTTTCTATGGTTGTGTAATTCCTCTATGCCTCATTCAGTGTCTTGCTTGCATAATAGACCACATAAGGCTTTCCTCCTTCCCTTTGTTCGAGAATTGCTCCAATGGCCATATAGCTTGCATCGCATCTCACTTCGAAAGGTAATTGCCAGTTAGGGGCTTTCACTATTGGTGTAGTGGTCAAATATGCTTTAAGCTCCTCAAAGCTCTTTTGGCAGCCTGCATCCCAAATAAATTTGGCCTCTTTTTCTAGCATTTTGTACAGAGGCTTGGCAATTTTTGAGAAGTCCATGATGAACCTCTGTAGGCTTTGCATGCCCCGAAATTGCCGCTACAGTCTTGATATTTGTGGGAAGCGGTTTGAAATCAAGTCGATTTTCCTTATAAACTTCAATCCCACTTTTAAAGATAATGTGCCCCCGACACTATTCCCTAGTTGACATTAAGTGGCATTTCTCGATTTCAAAACCAAGTTTTCTCTATACACTATGCGGGACAATTTCCTAGGTTGATTAGGCATTCTTGAAGCTCTCCACCCATGGTTGTAATGTCATCCATGTAAACCTCCATAATGCTCCTACCAAATCACTTGAACATCACGGCATACAAGCATTTGAAATGTAAGCGGAGGCATTACAGGCCAAAGGGCATTCTTTTGTATGCGTATGTGCGAATGGGCATGAAGGTGGTCTTTTCTTGGTCTTACATGCAGATTTCTATTTGAAAGTATCTGAATAGCCATCCGGAAACGATAGAAGGGTTGCCCGGAAATCCCCTCTCTAGAAGCTGATCCATGAAGGGTAGTGGGAAGTGATCCTTCACAGTCACTTCATTATTATCTATGTGATACATACCACTGACCGTGTTGGTAAAAGCGATTGGGCATCTCTTCTCCTTTTCGATTTATGCCTTTGTGGTTACCCACGACTGTAGGCACCACAGGTTGGACTCACCGGGTGCTATCGATATGGGGTAGATAATACCGACAGCGACCAAACACTTTCATCTCGCCACTTCTTGCATATGTGGGTTAATTAACCTGCAATGTGTTTGCCTTCTTGATTTTTCCTCCTCCTAGGTAGATGTGATGAGTGCAAACTTCGAGCTAATACCTTTAAATTGGGTAATCTTCCACCCTAGGGCTGCTTTATTCTCCCTAACGATGTCGTGAGACCTTCCTATGAGTCTTGGCGGGGATGAAATGACCTCACCCAGACCTTTGCTCTACTCTTCCAAAATAGGCATATTTTAACTCCACGAGACGAGGTTTGAGCTCTCGATTTTTTGGGGGTTCAACTGAGTTTCCTTCCTCCAGTGCTCCAGTGAGAATTCTTGCTTTTTCTCCATTTGCCCATGCACAAGTTTCATGTCTGGGCTTCTTAACTTCATCGAGACACTCGGCAGTTCTTCGATTCGGAAAATCTTGTTTCCTCTGTTGGTCAGCCTGTTCCTCCAGGATTGTGTCAATGATGCAAACTTCTTCTAAGCCATCTTCCACGGGTTGCATGTGCTTTTTACTAAAGTGGAAGATGTTGAGTTCAAGGGTCATGTTTTCGAATGTGAGTTGCATAACACCATTTCGGCAATTGATAATCGCATTGGAGGTGGCTAAGAATGGTCTCCCTAGGATGATAGGCACATAGTTGGCCCCTGTTGCAGCTGGTTCTGTATCAAGTACAACAAAATCCACTAGATAATAGAATTTGTCCACTTGGATGAGAACATCTTCCACTATCCCCTTTGGTATCTTGATGGATCTACCCGCAAGAGACAATGCTACTTGTACATCGAATAGAGGAGGAGATTCACACTCGCACCCAGGTTTAGCAGTGCCTTTTCTACCCAAGTGCCTCCAATATTAACCAAAATGGTTGGACAACCCGGATCTTTGTACTTCACTGGAGTCTTGCATTGAATGATAGCACTGACTTGTTCAGTTAGGAAGGCCTTCTTGTCAACATTCAGCCCTCTTTTCACTGTACACAAGTCCTTCAAAAAAATTTTGCATAGGTGAGGACACATTTGATCATGTAATGAGGGATGTTGACACTTCACGCCTCGACACTTCAACATCTCGGCTGATTAATAGCCTTCTTTTTAGCTTTAGTGCTTGAGAAAAGGTAGGGGTGTCTTATTTTTCTGATGCATTTGATCACCACCTCCTTTGGTTCGGTTCTTGACTTCCCCAGCCGCTTTTTCTTTATTGTGGGTGTTGCCGTTGTTTTGGAGCTCTTTGCCACTTCGATGTGATGATTGCCTTAACTTTATCCGTCCCAGGTTTGGCTCCTTTGGAAGGCTTACTTCATCGGTCCACAGGATTTGGTTGTGTCTGGAGGGAATTTCCCCTTTTTCACGCACCTCTTCTTTGGTTGAATGACATGATATTGAATCTGCGGAGTTGTCATATTTTGAGCAATTTCAACTGCGGTATCATGATTTTGAAATTTACGGTCGCAGTGATTCGTGCGTGGTAGGGGTGTGTCGAAATCAACAAAATTTATAAACCTAAATTCCTCCTACTGCCGTAGCATAGCTACTGCAGTATAGTGGTTCTAGGGTCGAACACAGGGATGGGTTTTCTTCGTGTAAATGATTTGCAGTTGGCTCAAAATGGTGAATTTGGTTTGGATTTTTGGGTTTGATAAAAATAGTGGTGTATGGTGGTTTGCAGGCTGAAAATAAAATGAAGAAAAATAAGAAAAAGAACTCCTTGAAGCATTGGGCTACTAGGGTCGAGGTCACAGAGACGGTGTTGAGAAGGTTCTCGGGTCCTCTTCCCTCGCGTTAGGGAGGATGACCTATGGTGTTTCGAATCGGATGCTTCGTTTGGCTATCAAAGCCCGAACCTAATAATTTTTCCTTTTGAAATATGGCATTAATGAGCATAAATGCTCTGGACCCGACAAGCATATTCCTTCATCACCTACGGTAACTAATGAGGCAACTAATGAATCTCAATGGGATTACAGCAGTAAGCATTCAACTTGAACCTAAAGCTTGCCAAATCACGGGTTAATCAAGGTACATTTAAGAGAGATTTTAACCTAAGGTGAAGATGAAACATAAATACCCATAAATGCTTGCATTAAACACATGAGAACCATCATTTACCTCAAAACCCCTAGCCCGATAGCCCTCCTCTTGAGGAGAAAGAATTGCTTGACCATCCTACGAGTTGTCATCCTCGGAGGTTGTTTAAATCGCCGAGAAGAAAATAAAAAGCAAGAAAATGAAGCAGAAAGAGAAAAGCAGGAGAACTTACAATGCTCTATATTTCCACCAAAAGCCAAAAGTTAAAAGTTCCCTATTCTCTATAAGGTTTGAGCTTATATAGAGCTCTAAGAAGAGGAAAAAACAAAATGCCCTCAGTTCACTCTTATACATCAAGGGCAAAATGGGAAGAAACCAAAAAAAAATGAAACAAAAAGGTCACAACGTCAGAAGCTGCGGGAGAGGTGAGCGATTAATTTGGAGGGGTGAATAGTCTTTGCATGATGAAACAGTCTTTGCGGCAAACGATTTTGCACGGTAGAAATTTAACAAATCTGAAACACATCATGGTGTGAAATTTCGCCTTGTGGTGAGAAATTCTTCTTCTCTTCTTCTCTGTTATCCTTTCTTTCTTTCTAATTCCCGATCTGCGATGTTGAGTTGACTAAGTTTCTTCATCACTTGGACCGACTCGACAATCTTAGCAACCTGTAGCTTGCAAAACTACAAAATTAGCCACAAATGCGATGTTAGAATAGCGGGGACCTTAATGTGCAAATTGGGTTAATTATGATCGGTATCTGAAAAGTGCTCAAAACCTTAAACAAACCGGGTTCAAAATATCACTTGCAGACACTTAATCCACCCCGACCTACATTTGCTAGTCATGCGATGAAAGAAAAGAAAGAAGAGAGGCATCTGAGACGATATGAGAATGATGTTCACAAAAATTATTATATTTCAAAAGGTTGTGAATGAGTAATGCAACCCTCGATGAGAATCAAACCTTGCCCGATAACTATCTCGAGAAGGAGATGAATGCCATGCAATTGGTATCAAAGAGCTTCCTTCTTGGTGAATCAGTTGAGACTTCCACCCGAAACCTAAGTGTTTTGTTGATGGAGTTCTCATGATAAATGCTAAGGCACTCTCCCCCGACCAAGCTCATGCGCCACCTAAGACCACTAACCAACCTAAATAGATCGGGGTACTCCCATTCCCTGATTCTTTTTGTGTTGTAGGGTCTGCAATCTTGAGAATCCCGACCTCTCATCAAAGTCATTATAGCGGGGGATCTTGATGACTCCCGACCCGATTAAGGCTTAGGGCACCAAGTCGCGGGATCTTCGACCACTAACTCTTCGGGTTTCACCGGGACTCCCGGGCCGTTTGAAACTCCGGCACCTACAACCTTAGCTCCCCGTCCCGGGTGTAGTAGTACTTAAGTGGTGGCTCCCGACTAGTTGGCTTAGGGGCGGACTTTAAGGGCTTTACGCCGCGCTACCCCTCGGGGCTGTGCCGGGGTTTCAAGGCAAGCGTTGCAATTTTCTTCTTGTTCTTTTTCTTTTCTTTTTCTTTTTCACTTTTTTTTATTTTGGAAGACACATTGGCCTTCTTTTCATAGGGGTCCTTAACCTATTAAAGGTAGTCAACAAAACTAGGGTAGGTTTTGCAAAGTTTAGGAGGTTAGGCGGGTTCTTGACTATTATTTTGAAACCCTCATGCTAGTGAGTGGTTAGGTAGAGGTGGAAGAAAAGGTCAGCAGCAAAATTCAACTAATCATCAGCTTGACTAGGCATGGCGTCAATCTAACATCGCTTGAGGATTAGACAAAGTTTCAATTTTCCAACTTGCAGGTTAGGCAAAACCAAAAAAAATGGGTGCAAAAATGGGTGCAATTTGAATTGAAAAAGTAAGTTGTATAGTATAACAACTTCACAAAAAGGAAAACCGACCAAACCCATTTGAACATCTGAAAGTAGAACTGCACCAGAAATATTAACAAAACATAAATAAATCTGCTTCACTTACGCTAACTCTCACAATGAATGTCTACATTGTCGCGATGGGGCCAGATTGGAAAGTTAGCGAGAGGTGTCCCCTCCTTGATGAGATGCACATTGTTGGATAGGACTTCTGAAACTCCGCAAGGACCTTATTCACTCCATTTGGGCTTCAAATGAACAAGTTAGGAGAAGAAAAGAGAGAAAAAAAGTGACCAGTTGGAGCATTTTGAAAATTACACCTTCATAATAATTTCAAAAGTGTTCTTTCTCAATATATTTGGATTCTACACTCTCTAAGCTTTCCAACAATACCAAAATTACCCAAAGCGGGTTAAAGATAAAGTTATGGTAAACAAATGAAATTTATAAAATTAGGGAGGGGCTAGAAAAATTTACTTTAAATGAATTTTTAAAACAAAATAATAATACATTATTTATTATTTTATTTTACTATTTTCCTCTCCTATATATATATATATATATATATATATGGAAATAAATTCACCTTGTGAAAATTTAAACTAGGTCTGAGAAACTTATCCTATGACATAGCAAAAACTTAAGCATCCTCTGCACAAAACTTTGCCTGAGACACACTTAAAATAAACACATGAAAAATAAAAATGCAAAAAATAAAAATTAATCTAAAAACAAAGATTAACTAAAAATTAGAAAATCTAAGAAGAAAAATTAAAGAAATCAAAATAAAATAAAATAAGAATTGAAAACAAAAAGTAGAGTAGGCACCCCCGAAGCACCATTCCTCAAAAGCCTTTGGAGGGCTGCTTTGGGCTAGTGGGCTTAATAGATATGCTAAAGGTCTAGGTGTCATGTACGAACCCGACACCAACCATCCACTATGCCATGCGAGTGTGACGATTTGCCAATTTCTTTGATGTAATTGGCAAAATCTTGTGATGGCCACTAACTTCCTAAAATTTTGAGTAGGCAGCAAAGGTGGGATGGCCTTAGCTTCGGCAGTAGGAGTTTTGGGTTGGGATTGTGATGCAGGTGAAGGCAGGATGTGCACTAGCAGTGGGCTATTTTTAGGTTTGGCAGTGGCATTAGGATCCAAATTTATGGGGATTGGTTGAAGGATTGGCTTTTGGGTCCCTTCCACTGTTTCCTTTCCACTGCCCTCCTCAGTCAACAATGGGGGGATTGCTTCATCTTGCTAATTTTATTGATAGACTAAAAAACTGTTGTTACATGAGCTGGACTAAGCTTATATAGTGGTCAAAGACAAGGAAATTACACAAAAATTACATTAAGGGAATTTTGGTTCAAAGCCACAAAAGGCGGTCAACAAGTGGTCAATACAGCAAAATAGGGCAGACTGCGAAAATTTCGCATGCTGCGAAAATTTTGCAACTTGAGAAAATTTTGCAGTCTGCGAAAAGGATTATATGGCTGCAAAATTACGCAATTCTCATCTCCCTACGTATTTAGCTCCGATAGCCATTTTCTTTGTTCATACGACCCGAGCTCGGCTCGGGTTCTTCACATTGAATTGGCTTGAAGATAGTGGTACAATTGGCTTTATGAAACTACAAAAATATCCACAAAATATGATTAGTAGCATAGTTGGGACCTTAGTGTATCAATTGGGTTATTTAAGTTGATTAGTACACAAAAAGTGCTCAAAACCTACAATGAACAAGCCTCAAAACAACACTATTTGGGTACTAATCTGGTGTCACAGCTTGGTATCAAAGAATAGGTACGAATACACAGACTTTGGGGACATGGTTTAGAACAACGATCCGATACAGGTGTATTCGTATGAGCATCAAAGCTCGATGTAAGGGTTTAGGTATGTGATTACTTAGGCAGTCACGGGATAGGATTAGAACACTGCTTCCATTGTGTTTTTATAGGTGCTTTGGTGTATAACATGATGTGGGTTGCATGTTGTGTGCATTTATGCATGATTGGATATATATGGAAAACAAAGAACACTAGAGTTAGAGAGCATGATCATAGGTGTTAGGGAACTACTATTTATTAGTGGTTGGCATCATGCATCACGAATGACATATGGAAAAAGAAATTTAAGATTTGGTGCTTGAGAGGTGTAGATGGCTAGTTGCGGATGAGGACGCAGAGGTCGTTCATGGGGCACTGGCCCACCGCCGCCTGTTTTTGACCCATAGGCCTTTATGGAGACCATAGGCGCTACAATCGCTACTATTGTATAGGCTGGTGTAGCCGAGGGTCAAGGAGGAATGAGTAACCTCCAGAGGTTTAAGGCACATCATCCTTTGACATTTAGGGGAGGAGGGGACCCATTGGTAGCTAACCATTGGTTCTGTCAGATTGAGAGGGTATTAGAGGCCATGAAGATCACCTCCGCTACTACACAGATCAGGCTAGCGACTTTTCAGCTAGCGGGTGAATCCCTGATATGGTGGGATTGGGTGAAGACCTCTAAAAATGTAGAGGCGATGACTTTGGTAGATTTCAGAGAGCACTTTATGAGTAAGTTCTTTCCAGCGTCTGCCAAGCATGTCAAGGCCCAAGAGTTCCTAGACTTGTTGTAGGGAGACATGACAATACTGGAGTACGTGGCTAGGTTTCACCCAGGCTAGCCACGTTTTCTTGATTATTATGTGGTCATAGATTTAGCTAAGGTAGGGAGACTTGAGGATGGTGGGAGGCCCATCCATCGAGTGGGTGGCCGGGACTTCTCCTGCGGGATATGAACTCTATGGTTAGGACATCTATGGCCATAGAGGGTGAGATAGTTGTTGCTAAGAGTATCCGAGATGCGGATACTGGTAAAAGGAAGGTCAGCCTTCTTCGAGTTTGAGAAAGCGGTAGAGGACTTTTGTTTCTGGAGGCTCACAGGAATAGAGTCAAGGCTATCAGAGCCAAGGTCAAGGTCAAGGCTATCACGATTAAGGCCAGGGTAGGAGCCTGAGAGCTGGAAGCGGGGTAGATGCTTTGTTTCTTTTGGCAGCTTGGACATATGAGAGTTACACAAGGCAAGGATCCGGGGTTTTCAGACGCCAGTCAGTCATTAGTAGAATTGCTCGGACACAATTTGTTCCCTTTCTAGGTCGAGGAATAGGTATCGGGCTTGGTGTACAGGCACCTTCAATTTCATGGAAACAGGACAGAAAGAGGCCAAGTTATGGGTCGAGGTCGGGGACAAGGCCCACATGCCTGGATTTCGAGGACTTAGGGGCGTGTCTACGCCATTACCCCATAGACTGAGATAGCAGACTAGTCGGTGATACAGGGTACTTTCTTGCTCGTTCATTATGGGCGAGTTTTATTTAATTCTGGTGCATCTCATTCATTCATTGCTACATTGTATGTGAAAGAACTGAGCTTAAAGGTTGAGACCTTGGAAAATCCGTTGCATGTGAGTTCTCCCCTAGGGACTAGGGTGAGGGTTGATAAGATATGTCGGGATTGTGAGCTAGTGATCTCAGGGATTCTACTAACGGTGGACCTTTGGGTTATGGACATGCCAGAGTTTGATGTCATTATTGGCATGGATTGGTTGACGGCACATCGGGTCATCATTGACTATGATCGTAGGAGGGTTACGGCTTACACACAGGATGGTAGTTGTGTTATGTTCCAAGGGGATAAGCATGATCTTTGCAGACGGTATCTGACTCCAGTAGCGCGGACGGTTGATGGGTTGGCTAAGCGAAGCCTTACCCCAGAAAGGGCGAGTGAGACAAGATTGGAGTCTACCTCTGGTGGTTTGTGAATCGAGGATGTTTCTGATGAGCTGCCGGGATTACCTCATATACGGGGATGTAGACTTTGTTATTGGAGTTATACCTGATGCGTCGCCCGTTTCTATGACTCCACGTAGGATGGGCGCCGGTTGAGTGTAGGGCTTCGAGGTCCCCAGATACGAGTTTATTAGACGGGGTTTCATTAGACCCGAGTCGCCGCATGGGCGCTCTGGTTCTGTTCACAAAAAAGAAGGATAAGACTATTCGCCTGTGTATCGACTACCGATAGTTGAACAGGGTTACGATTAAGAATCGGTATCCATTACCGAGGATTGATGATTTATTTGATCAGTTGAGAGGGGTGCATGTCTATTATAAGATAGATCTCCTTACCGGTTATCATAAGTTGAGAGTTAGGGAGGTAGATATCCCTAAGACAACGTTTAGGACGTGGTATGGGCATTTTGAGTTTATAGTGATGCCTTTCAGATTGATGAATGCACCAGCAGCATTCATGGATCTCATGCATAGGGTTTTCCAGCCCTATCTAGATCAGTTTGTTGTAGTCTTTGTTGATTACATCTTGATCTACTCTCAGTCTAAGGAGGAGCATGAGGATCATTTGAGAATTATTCTCCAGGTTTTGCGAGAACATTAGTTTATGCGCTAAGTTCGAATTAAGTCTGACTTTGGCTTGCGGTGCCGGTTTTAGGACACTAGTGTCGACTTGGTGTCGGTGGACAGAAAGTCGAGGCGATTATGAGGTTGGGAGGCCAGAAGTTAGTTTCGAGATCACGTAGTTTCTTGGGATTTGAATTTGGATATTCTGGGAGGTTTATTGAGGACTTCTCGCAATTAGCTATGCCTATGACTAGATTAACCCAGAAAGGAGGTCAAGTATGAGTGGAATGACCCGTGTGAGACGACATTCCAAGAGTTAAAAAGGAGGCTTATATCAGCTCATATTTTGATAGTCCCGGAAAGGGGACAGAGGTACACGGTATATTGTGATGCCTTGAAGGAAAGGACTGACCGGGATGTGTCTCCGATGCAACCGAGAGTGGTAGCTTATGGTCTACGAGTTAGTGAACCACGAGCGGAATTCCCTACGTATGACATGGAGTCAGACCATAGCCTCGCTTGAAGATATGGCTAATATTTATAAGGGTGAATCAGGTATGGTTCACAAAAGTCTCATGACATTCTTACGTTGAATGATCTCTGGCATTATGAGGCAACGCAAATGGATGGAATATTTGGAGGATTATGACTTCACTTTGTACCATTATGGTAAGGCAAATGTGGTGGTTGATGCACTTAATTAACTCGGTGCAAGTAACCGATGTTCTGCAAAACTCGGGAGAATAAATTCTCAAGATCCTCAGTGCTCCTCCCCAGACTCGAGTAGATCATGTGTCATCAACAAAGACTACAACAAACTTATCCGTATTGTGGTCGAACACTCCTTACGATGAGATCCATGAATGTCACAGTGATTCATATATCCAAAGGCATCATCAGAACTCAAAATGCCATATACTATGTCCTAAACATTGTCTTAGTGGATATCCGCTCTCCCGAATCCTCAACTTATGATAACCTCTGATATGGAGATTCATCTAGAATAATTCCGCACCCTTCAATTGATCAAATAACCATCAATCCTCTGTGAATGGATTCTAAAGTCTTGATCGTAACTCTGCTCAACTGTCGGTAGTCGATACACGTAACCTGATCTCCCTAAAGGGCACTTTGGCCTAATGAAACCCCGTCCAATAAATTATGTATCTGGGACCTCAGTTCCCCGTAACTCAACCTGGCGCCATCCTATGTGGAGTCATAGAATAGGCGACGTATTAGGGTGTAACTCCATAAAAATGTCTACATCCCCGCGCGGCGTAACCTGATAGCTCATCAAGAAAACATCCTCGTGACTCAAACGCTAGCAGTAGACTCCAAATCTGCCTCACTGCCCTATGTAAAGGCTTGCAATTAACCCATCAATCGTCCGTACACTGGAGTCGCAGTATTAATCGCTGCAAACATCATGCTTATCCCCATAGAACATAACATAACTACCATCTTGTGTGTAGGCAGTAACCTTCTTACAATCACAGTCAATGACAACCCGATGTGCCATCAACCAATCCATGCCAATAATGACATCAAATTCCGACATGTCCATAACCTAAAGGTCCACCGTGAGTAGAATCCCCGAGATCTCTAGCTCACAATTCCGACATATCTTATCAACCCTCACCCTAGTCCCTAGGAGAGAAATCACATGCAACGGCTTTTCCAAGGTCTCAACCTCTAAGCCCAGTTCTTTCACACACAAGGCAGCAATGAATGAATGAGATGCACCATAATCAAATAAAACTCTCACCCATAATGAAAGAGTAAGAAAGTACCCTGTGGGGGTAATGGTGTGTGACACGCCCTAAGTCCCGAAACCTTGCAACAGGTAATCAGTCCTGACTCCTAATCTACAACTCTGGTCACTTTGGTTTGCTCAGGAACTAAGGTGCTCAGGCAACACTTGGGAGCTCCGATACACTGCTCCTCGACTCCATGGGAAACAACCATCCGCGGCTTCATTCCACCGATGACTGGACTCGTGGGCATCCCAAAACCCTGTGATCCTTGCCTCCGGCAATCCCTCCTATATGTCCAGTCGGGCTGGGCAAAGAAACAAAGCATCCGCCTCGTCTCCGACTCATGCTCCTACCTCGTCTCAACCCGTAGCCCCGACCTCGACCTCGGGCTCCGATAACCTCAAATTTCATTCCTATGATCCCGGGGAAACGTAAGTCCCCCACCGCTCCTAAACCCTCGAAGAAGGCTAACCCTCCTTCCTCCTACCAGTATCCGCATCTCGGATACTCTTAACATCAACTATCTCACCATCTATGACCATAACTGTCCTAACCATAGAGTCCATATCCTGAAGGATAAGTCCCATAATCTTACCTCTGATGGACAGTCTCAAACCATCCTCAAATCTCCTCACCTTAGCCAGATCTGTGACCACATAATCATCTCAGAAATACAAATTTCAAGAGAACATAGCCACATACCCAAGATCAAGCATGTCTCCAAGTTCAGGAACTCTCAGGCCTTGACATTCCTGGAAGACGTTGGAAAGAACTTATTGGTAAAGAGCTCTCTGAAATTTACCTAAGTCATTGCTTCCACATTTCTAGAGATCTTCACCCAATCCCACCATATCGTGATCTACCCGCTTAATTGAAAAGCTAACCCGATTCGGTAGTACTGAGGTGATCTCCATGGCCTCTAAACACCCTCCTCAATTTGACGAACTAATGGTCAGCTACCACCGGTCCCCTCCCCTCCCGAATGTCTGGGATGACGTGCCCTAAACCCCAGAGGTTTACTCATTCCTAACCCCTATGATGCTGAACTTGAAATAATAAGCATGACCGTTAGCGCCTATGGTCTCCATAAAAGCCTGTGGTCGTGAATCGTGGTGATGGCCCGTCCCATGGACAACCTTTCAAGGCCCTGTCCGCGACTCAGTCATCTACACCTCCGAAGCACTAAATCTGGGGATTTCTCAGGCTATATGTCTTTCGTGATGCATTATGCCAACCACTAATAAATAGTAGTTCCAGAACACTTATGATCATGCTCTCTAACTCTAATGTTCTTTGTCTTCCATATATATCCAATCATGCATAAATGCACACAACATGCAACCCACATCATATTATACACCAAAGCACACATAAAAACACAATGCATGTAAAGGTTCTAATCTATCTCAGGATCGCCCAGTAATCACATACTCAAACTGTACATCGAAATGTGATGCCTATACTGCATTAATAATCTTAATGACCATGGCCTAAACCCATGTCCCTATAGCCCTAGGTATTTGTGTACCTATGCCTTGATACTAAGTTGTGACACCCCTATCTCGGGGGTCCCGTTGACAACCCATCAACCTATGAAAACCAAAGTGTGTCTGCAACTCGACGCCACACCACTTCAGCCGTCCGACGACGGATCCATAATTTAAAAAAAAATCAGACAGAGCCTCCTCTGTATAGGAAGCTCTATCCAAAATACAATCTGTATAACAATACATCACATGACCCTTCCAGGCTCAATATACCATACCGAGCCATTCATGAGTCATTGCAACCACTCGGCCCCATTCAACCATACCTTGAATACTATACATGCAACTATGTATTGATATGTTTACAAGAGTTCAATTATACACTCTTATACAAAATGATATATTAAAATTGATTGTTCTAATATACATATACAAAATATGATCCCAAGCCACATTCGGCTTTCTTCATATGTGCGCTTTCACGTGATCACCCGTCAGACCGACCCCGCGCACTAAAGGGGGTCCTTAATGACAGGTGAGCAGCCCAGTAGTGATAATCTCCTACTGCTGGGTTACTCCCCACCTAAGTGCTCATACAATGATCAAACCAACCCATACACATTCAAGTGAAAATGTCTACATGAATGTTCTATGTCATGCATGGAATGTCTTCATGCCCATATCTCGAGTCACTCATCGACTCCCTCACAAATGACTATGCTAATGTGACAACCGTCACTGGTATTACCAATGACACACACATATACTCAAGCCCCATCGACCTCACCGCCAAGATCAATGTGGCGCCAATGAGCAACTAATCCCGAGTCAATCCCGACTTTATCACACAACTCAAGCTCCATATAACCGTGGGCCGGCGCCGGGCAATGAATCTTCTTACATCATACCAGCCTCTTACACCTACATAACTTTCTTGCATCACACCGCGGTCTCTACACTCCATGGTCCAAAGCTTTTCACCGAGGTATGACTCGCCCTCTTGCTCCGCCAGCACATTAATTGTATTTCACTTTATGCTTTGAGTAGTGAGTTATTTATTGGACGCCGTCCAGCAACAGAAGCTCCACTACCCATTCATCAACACTGATGATGGATGACCATACCCATGCACACACACCCAATATGTTGATTTCCCTGTGCATATGCAATGCTAATGTCACTGCAATTTCTTATGTTACATGTATGATGCACACAACATGAGCCATTCTCATCAACAGATTTACTTAATTACATGCATATATCACAAGCATATAGTTCCATATATTTCACGCTAATGTATAGATAGATCGATTCAAAGATATTGTAATATCCATCAATCCATGACTAAACAAATAAGGCCATAACCTTCCTTAGGCTAACTAATGGCAATTCCTATCCATTGAATAGCCTACAACATGCCATATAATATCATGTTAAAACCCTGCTATTCACATCGATTAAACCGCTAAATGCACACTCTGGTGAAAATATATATTTCAGCAGTTATGATCACCCACTTTCCTCCATAGGCACATGGCTGACCTTGACTCATGGCTCTTCCATAGAGTCCAAGAACACCCGAACGAAGTTCGACGCAAGTTATGTCATCTGAAGCAGGTTAACAATCAGAAAAATGACAATTTTGTCCCACTAGGGAATTTCCTGCTGCACACCATAGCATGCTGCTCCACTTTGAATGAATTTCCGAGTCCGAAGGGGTCAGAATTTGGATATACCTATTTCAAGGAGATATGTTCTCCTATAAGCTCCATTGACAATAAATTTGAATCACTCAATCGATGAGTGATGATCTGCTATGGGCAAATAGCTATGGGATCGAAGGGGAAAACCGGGATAGCACCTCCTCGACACACACATGCCCTTAGACATAAATTGAACCAGTAGAGAAAACCCCACCAAATAGCATGATTTCTTGGGACACTGCCTTTTCTCGGTTTCCATGAAAACCCAAACCTTGGACCTTGGAGAAATCTTGTGATTCTAGTACCCACGCGTAGCTCTCGACTCATAGAGCACTTAACTCTCATTGCTTTAGCTCGACCAGAAACTCCTCAAATGGTCAAGAAGTTTGCTTTTTTCTCCCTCTCTTCTCTCTCTAATCATTTGTTCTGTGACAGACCAAATTGTGAGATATTTTTATTTTAGATTTATTGATATTTACAGCATGGAGACACGTGGCTCACATCGCGCCACGTTTCACCCTTCCCTGGTCCGTTTTCATCCTGAAACAATTTATTTCGTCCCGGTTTAAATTTCATCTATCTTAAATGGACATTATTTAAATATTTGATATTTTTTGAGATTTTTCTAAAAATCATATTTTTGAGGTCCACTTGATTTATCATTTTGAAATTTGTAACTGACTGGCCCCTAATTCAAATCTAAATTGGCCCGGGTGACTAGATCGCACGAGACGACTTCAAACTAGTCATTTCTTCATATGAGACCTAGAAAATTATAGGTTTTAGCTCCGTCACATTCCTAAATTACCATTTTGCCCTTCCTAATAAATTTAAATTTTAGATTTTTCCCAGGCCTTACAATCCATCGAGATTCATCCTGTTTCATAGGAAATGACACTACGCGAGCCGCTGCGTTTGTCACTTAGGCGCACAACGCTGCGGTGACGTGAGTACCGCACGCAACGACACTCCCTAAGCGTGCACACGACAAGGCACAGCGCGCGCGATAGAGTTGTTCTGTCGTGACAGAGGATTCTTTGTCGTGACCAACTTCTCATAATGGCTAACAACGCACTATGTTGTGCACTATTTGAGCCACTGTTCATGGGCACTGTTCACACCGGGTTTCCAAATTTTGGTTTCCAGTCCAGTGGGACCCAAAATAGTAAAAAACCCCCTCGTGGATTTAAAGCCACCAGACTAATGAAAATCTTGTATCTGTAACCCTATGGACATAGATAGTTGTCAAACCACATAAATATCATATTTCACAAGCATTTCCTATATATTTTAGAGAGATTGCTATGTACACACACTTTGTCCCACAGGCGAGTTTGGATTCACCGTGCTCCTAAGTTCGAACTATCACACAGTCTCAATATTAGGAACTATGTCCAAGACCACACACTTATATCGGTAATATTTAAATTAATCTTTTTATTTTTCTTGTTTTTCCTTTTTCTTGGTAGATTTGTAGGGAACACTTCCTTTTCTAATTCATTCCACCCTATAATTTCTTTCCTATCAAAATGCTATACACTTTTATACTTTGAATTCCTTTTCCATCTTTCTATTTAGCTACCCAATATTATTTTTTTATTGTCCCATGCTAAATGAAACTCTATTTCTGCTTTATTCATATAAATTTTAGTGCACATGATGTTCGTGAGGTTTTGTAGTTTCTTTATATTTTTGCCAGACATAACCTTACAATTTTTCATTTGAAAAACAAGGTATTTCAATTATATTCCAGGCAAAAACCACCAAATGACTGTGGCAAGCTTTGTCAACTATCACGGGAACTCTTCCGTACAAATATATGAAAATTTTCTGTCTTTCAAACCCACCAACCATCCAAATTAAAGACCCTCCATCTCTTCAAACTCCATTCTCTTTATTAACCCAAGAGTTTCTCAAAGTCAAATGAATAGAAGAGAAATAAATCACTTGGCATTTTCTATTTTCTTGACTCAGAATCTTAATCTTGCTTCCCAGAAATTTCTATCTACCCGCCTATCAAGATCAGAAATGTTTAGGAATGTTAATGGGATAAGGTACACAAATGTTCATGATGTTTGGTCATATGTCAAACTTAACCCTTAAAATTTTTTTGGTCAAATGCTGCTCCGAACATTTGTTCCATAGCTTAAATATGCCTATGCCGTCAATGAAGTGAACAGATAGGTAAATGGACGTCTAATGCCGTTGATGTGTCACCAATAGTTGGCTTAATTTGCTGACGTTTGCTTAACTGTTCACTCCATTGACAATAATGACATATTTGAGTTACGAAACAAATGTTATATGACAGCATTAGACCCAAAAAAAGTTTAAGGGCTAAGGTTAACATATGACCAAAGATTATGGACATTTGTGTACCTTAACCCGATGTCAATGGATTACACCCTTTGTTTTATTAAATAGACTTCTCTGGCATTTAATAATTTCTTATGTTGAAATAGGCTTTTAGAGAGTGGCCAATCCCCTCAATAATTTAACATTGCTAATGTTAAAATAGGCAAATACCACTATTGAGTTGATTTAAAAGGAGAGGCCTTTTCAAAAGAAAACAGAGAGACCAATTCTTTTAGGCAAACTCACTCTATTGAAATCAATGTTAAGCATTCTATCCAAACAAATTAGTCTTACTTTAATGTTAAGAATTCCAGTCCAACCGTATGATAATTATAAATTTTTGTTCTTGTATTTCAAATTAATTTGATATCTCTATACTGTGTTTGATTTTCGATTTTTTGAAAACTACAAAGAACACAGAAGACACGTTTGGTTCCCTATTTGATTCCTTTTTTTTAAACTGTTCTTGAAAACAGTTTTTGAAAACAAAGAAAACATCATTTTTGTGTTTTCTAAAAATTGTTTTTGTTCTCTTAATTTGATGTTTTTCGTGTTTTTGTGTTTTTCAGAACAAAAAAAGGGAACTAAAAGCATGCTCCATGTTTTTCTTGTTATCCTTGTTTTTAGAACAAAAAACAATTTTAAGAAAGAAACTGTAACCAAATAAGCTCAATTTAAATAACAAGAATAGTTTCAAAGAACACAAAAATGATGTTTTCTGTGTTATCCTAAGAATAGTTTTCAAAACTGTTTACTGTTTGCAAGAATGGTTCTCAAAATTGTTCCCAAAAATAGTTTTTAAAAACAGTAACCAAATAGACCTTGATTTTCTCATTTCTTGTTTTTCTCATAAAAATGGAGAAGTAATATAATTAGAAAAGTCTTGGACTTTTTCCATCCAGTTAAGATTCTTGTTCATTCAAGATTCTTGCACCATAACGCACGTTTTAGAAGAACTTGACAGCTCTGGCAATTTCAAAGTTTTGCCTTCTAAGGTTATAAAAACAGAGCATGGTCTGCCACTCATTTTATCACATGCACAAGAGGTTTCTCGCTCTTCCATTCTCTCTCTAGATACTTAAATTGATATAGTTGGGAGACTCGGATAATGGGAAGATTGTTTAAGAGTATTGTTTTTCATGCTTTGCTAATACTTTATTTATTGTTTTTAATGAATACGTGGTTTCCATTGATAGAAGCAAGAATCGTGTATTCCTCCACTATTCCAGGTGCAAACTTTTCCTTGTATCTATATTATTCCATGGTAGTATATAAATGGCCAAATATAGTATTTGTCTAAAAAAGCATGCAAAATGTTAATTATTTTTATATAATTACTTGAAATTTATATTTTATAAACTCGGGTCCAATCTTCATGGTTTTTCTTTTCTTTTTTTTTAATATATAAATATGAAACATAGTTTTCCATAACAAAATTAAGGACAAAAACTCTTACTTTTCATTTAAAAATATTTTGCGAATCAACAATCATCCTGGTGCTTCTTCGAAAAGCATTGTAAATTTGAGTTTTAAATTTTGTTAAATACTTTTGTTTTTCAAGAAATATTCTCCATGCTATGAGTGCTTAACATTTTCCTACGTCTTTTCTTATATATAAATATATATATGAAAAAAATTTATCACTATTTTCTTGTTTTATCGTTATTGTAATTAGTGATTTCTAAGTTTTGTTTAGTGCTCTTTTTCTATCTAACATTACTTTGTTGTTCTGGCTCTTAATGACAGAGAGACAACTACGTTCCGGAGATGTACCTAAATCCCCTGCGGCAAATCCTCCAATACATACTGGTCGATAAGAGGTGCTTCAACAAAAGTCTCAGACAGACTCTTCCTAGCTCCATTATTAATTCCTAGAAATGATCATTACTATGTGGTCAGTGATCCATAAATAATTGTGTTACGCTTCTGCATAAGATGGTGCTTTCATCCCAAAGACAAAAATAAAATATCAGCTTAGGCATTTGGAGAATATTTTGTTATCAATGTTCTTGTACTCTGCCTTACTCAGTTTCAATAAAAATTATATATAATATTATGTTTGGTTCCTACTTGTGAAGGGAGAAAGAGAAAAAAAACATTAAGATTGTGTTTGGTATCCGAGAGTATTAAAGAAAGGAAAATATTTTATATTTAGTTTAATTATGGAAAATATTAAAGAACACCAAATATAATTAGAATTTATTAAAAATTATTTAATTTTTATATAATAAAGGAAAATAGGTAAAACAAATTTGAAAACATATAAAATTAATTTATTGAGTCTGATAACATATAAGTCTCTTACTTTATACAAGTATAGTCTTCCTTTCACCAAAGTGCTGGCTATGTTTTGGCCAAGGAGATCCTCTTGACATCTACATGGTTGGGTTTTTGAGTCATTAAAAATGGTATTAAAACCAAGCATCGACTATTCTATTTAGCCTTGTAACCCACTAGACACATGCAATGAGTATGAGGTAAGAGAGACTCTTAACGAAGTGCATACTTGAAGTTGGAGTATGAAAAACACTTTAGGCTTATAGCAAATAATGTTGACATCGAACCAAACTAGGGTTTTTTTTTTTTTTTTTGGCTTTTCTCTAAAAACAATTTGCTTTCAGAATTTAGACCATTTATTTATTTTGGCATAACTTATTTCTGAATTTTTAAAATTTTCTTCTGAATAGGCTTCTTCTATTAAAAAAAAAGAAATGTTTTAAATGGAAAAAAGCTATATTTTAAAATCTTCCAAAAATGTTTTAAAATCTTCCTAAAATTTTTCAAAACCTTTAAAATCTACAAATAATATTTTAAAAGAATATGCCTATCGGGATTCACTCCATCAATATATCCCTTTACTCTCCTAGGTATAGATTATGCTCATCCCTTTGCTCGTATGGAATCTATCACTTGTCATTTCAACTTTTATTATTATACAAAATAAGATGTTTAAATATTAGTTTTAAGTATAATGTCTTTATATATAGATATATTACAAAAAGCACTCTTCCAGACCTTACGGTACCCCCACAAACCTTGCTTCAAGAAGTGGGCAATATCTTTTGAAGGGGCTACTAATCCCATCAAGTGGTCCTCTCCGATTGTTAAATTTTTTTCATTTGGATATTTGAAAATATGCATTTGAATTATTATTTTTGTGTTTAATTTAATTTTCGTTTCATCTTTTAGCTATTAATTTTATACATTCTATTTTAATTATATAAATAGATAATTATAATAATTATTATTTTTGTAATAATGATAATAATAAAATATTTAATATAATAATTTATTCATTTAAAATTTATTAATATATTAAGATGTTAAACATATTATAAAAATATTTTTTATATATTATAATAAAGTTAGATAAATTAATTTCGATATAATTAAGATTCTAATTTTACATATAAAAACAAACAAATTTAATACTTAATAGAAATACAATATTAAAAACAAACAATCTATACTTAATACTAATAAGCCTTATTCAACATCCAGTTAAATAAAAGTTATATTCAGCATTTAGTAAAAAAAAAAATGCCCCTATAGTCTTTCCTTTAAGTTTACTATTAAAAATGTGAAATAAAGCTAAAAATAATTTAAATTATTGAGAATAAATTTTAAAACAAATTACTTAATCTTTATAATGATATTTTAAATAAGTAAAAAAGTTTATGCTTATATATAAAAATAATCTACGAACTTTAAATCTATTTTTTTACTTTCATCTACTTTTTCTTAATTTTTTCCTCCTATTTTCTTTTCTTGGTAGTTTCTTTTTGGTGGTGTTTGGTTCTTGAAAATTGAGAGAAAAAGTAGAAGGAAAATTAAATTAAATCTAAAATTAACAAATTATATTTGTATCTTTCTTCAAAATAATTTCATATATTTTTCTCAATCAATTATAATTAGAATTTTGTTTTCTTTCATGCTTTCTACCACAAAACCAAATATGTGAAAACTATTTTTCTTGGTTATGTATGCATGGTTTGAAAACAATAATAAGGAAAAAAAAAATGAAAAATTTCCCATGTTTGATTAAGTTCCATGATGAAAATATTAAAGAAAACCAATTATAATTAAAATGAAAATATAAGTATATAAATTCTTAGAATTGTTTTATCTTTTGGTATTAACGATAAGTGAAAATGAGTTTGAAGTAAAAATAAAAAATAATTTATTAAATTTTAATTAATTTTTCCTTTATTTTTCTTTTGTTTTACTTTTCCTTTTTTTTTTTTTTAACTTACATTTCTCAAAAAAAATTTGACAACAAAATATAACCTTTTTTTTTTTTTTTTTGTCTTTTCTTATTACTTTCTAGAGACAAACATAACCTTGAACTTTTAGAAAACCAAATAAAGCCTAATGGGTATAATGAAGGTATTCATGTTTATCGAGATGAGTTAAGAAGTATGATATTCATATTAAACACAAATCCTACAAGCTTAAGCTTTTTGGAGGATTGGTCATTTAACATGGTATTAGAGCTAAGTTTGGCAAAATGTCCTGAATTCGACCCTACTCTCTACAACTTGAATATTTAATCTCATTTATATATTTAAAAGTTCATAGCAGACTTCATGCATATGGTTTTTTTTACTTCCTCCAAGTGGGTATGGGGGCCAAGTTGGTACGTTTGTATAAGATGCTTTGATTGTCCTATAAAAGTTTAAACTAACTCAAAACAACAATAATAATTTGCTTTCATATTTCAAAACATTTAATATTTTTAGTGTATCTATAATCATAAATTAAGTTTGATTGAAAGCATATTGTCATAAATTATTGTTTCTTTACCATACAAATTCTTCTATGTAAATAAATAACTCCTCTTTGATAAGTAAATCACATACACACAAGATTTTTAATGTGGTTGGATGAATAATATGATCCTTATATCCATGGAGTGTACCAACACTTAATAATCCACTAGTCTAAATGAATGAGAAAGAAATAACAGAACTAGTTGTTAAGCACTCATCTTTAATAATCAAGAGAAAATAAAACCAATTATTTGACTAGCTACACCTTCAACATTTTCTACCCATAAATTTTCGATAAATCCTTCTGGCAAGAGTATCAGAATAACAATTACTATTTTGTTTTAAATTAAAAAAAAAATCATCACACTTAAAATGTAAATCTTTACGCAAAAAAGAAAGAAAGAAAAAAGCTCTTTAGATTTCAATACTCAATTCCTTTAATTTAAGTAGATGGTTTTTGAAAATGACAGTTATAAGTGTGTGTTCCCAGTTTAACTTTTTAGATGTCTGACTTGATCTGTTTCTGACTTTACACAGGTCCTAACTATCTTAAGTGTGGTCTTAAGGTTTGTGTATAGCAGATTTGATATATATGCAATAAAGTAAAAGCACACACAATCTTTTACATGGTTTGGAAACCTGCTTACTTCCACAGGTTGTGCCCAGATACAAGGATTTCCACTGATCTAATTCAAGGTTTAAAATTAATCTTATGTGGTACTAGACCCTCTCAGATCTTCTAAGACTTTTCTAAACCTAAGCACTTTAGTGGAATTCAAAATGAACTTCCTACATTCCCTTTCTACAACATCACATCTCCATAACCAGATTACACTCACAAGACAGAAAATAAAGAAAACATCATCTTCACTAGGTGGAAGGGCTTTAATGTAATACCTTAATCGAGTATCCGTGACTTCTCAGACTCTCAAGACGTCCAAACTTTGCTTGTTCTTCAATCTATGCTCATGAACCATGATGAGAATTCCAACGCCTTAATTTAGCCTCACTAATCGCCTTAGTCTTGATACTACTGATCATTATCCTAATATGACTCTTAACCCTACCTTTGCTTTATGTTCTTTCCTTTAAGCTATCATAGCCGAATTAGGAAACTCACATTTAAGTATCCTCTCAAACTAGAACTAAAATTGTTTCTAATTCTGGTTTGACAACTTAGATGTCCGGATCTTTTGAGATTTGATCTCATCCACTGCAATAGATCACGGGCCCATCTACATTTGCTCCCCAAGTCTTGGCCTCCAAACTAATATATTGCCTACATCCCACGGGGCGTTAGCTCCCACTCCTAGTATGGACACTACCTTAGTCACTTCTTGGTCCTACCAGGGACTTCACCTTTGTTTTATCAAATCTTCATCAACCTCAATCTTTAAAGTAGCTATCTTCTTGTAGAACCTTTGAACCTCAATCTCTGAAGTAGCGATCTTCTTGTAGAACCTTTGAGATGAAGATATGGACTATCTCAAACCCAATATTCTCCCCCTTTGTCTATGTATTTGGAAAAAACGCCTCTTGAAGAGTGAAAAACAACAAGAAGATGCTCACTCTTACTCCCCCCTATTTCGTCTTACCCCATTTTTTGCTAAAGGCAAGGGTATATGCCTCGAAGGTCCGAACCACAGGCAGGGCATACCTAGTGATCGATGAGGACCCCACTTGTTACAAGATACATAACCTTAGGGATTATAAAATAGATTCATACCTGGAGGCATCTAAGCCTTTGGTGAATATGTTAGCCAGTTGATACTCAGTGGTCATATGTTGAAGATGAATGATTTTTCCCTCTACCAAACTCTGAATGTAGTGATGTCTTATGTCTATTTGCTTGGTTCTCGAATGTTGAACTGATTCTTTGAGATATTGATAGCACTCAAGTTGTCATAATAGAGTGTTAGACTTAGGACGCCATAGTCTTTAAGGCCATTTTTCTATCCAATGAGTTGTGTGCATCCACTACCAAATGACATTATGTAATTAACCCTGCTATGGAAAACTGGGGATGTAGTTTTATTTATCAACCAAGACACATGGTTATTGCCTAGGAAAAAACAACCACTAGAAGTACTCTTTCACTCTTTCGAGTTTCCTTGCCAAATCAACATCGCAGTATCCTACTAGGCTAGTCGTAGTGTCTTGGGTGTACCGGATACCATAGTTTGCTATTCCACTGACATATTTGATGATCTTCTTAACTGCTAGAAGATGACTATCCTGAGGACTTTCTTGGTATCTTGCACAAACTCCTACGTTATAACATGAGTCGAACGGCTTGTAGTCAAGTACAACAAGCTTCCAATCATGCTTATGTAGAGAGTTTGATCAACGTTGTTCCCAATCATCTTAGTTAAATATTGCCATGCGGGTATTAAGGTCCTTCGGTTTGGGCCTATTTAAGTCCAAACTTGCTAACTGTGCTCTCGCATATTTTTCCCTCGTGAGATAAAAAGATCCCTTTAGTTATTTGTATACTTGAAGATCTAAGAAGTATGTAAGCTCTCCGACTAAGCCTCACCAAACTCGTGCTCATGTGTTCCTACAAACTTTTCCAAATTGGCAAAATGGACGTGAGCCAAATACTATGTCATCCATATAGATTTGAATAATAATAACCTCCTTTTGACTTCTTCAAATGAAGAAAGTACGATTTGCTCCCCCTCGCGTGTATCCTCCTTTGAGGAGGTATTCTATAAGTTTTTTATACCAAGCTCTTAGGGCTTGTTTTAGTCCATAGAGAGGCTTTTTCAATCTATAAATGTGATTAGGGCGAAAAGGATCTTCAAACCCTTTAGGTTGAGCAACAAACACTTCTTCATGTGGATACCCATTCAAGAAGGCACTCTTGAATTCCATTTGATAGAGTTTGAACTTGAGTGTGCAAGCTAATGCCATCAACAAACAAATTGAATCTAGCCGAGCTATTAGTGCAAATGTCTTATCAAAATCTACTCTTCCACTCTGAGCGATTCGAGCAACCTGATTTGTGCTTTCTTTTTTCAAGTAATGTTTCTATCTTCATCTGTCTTGTTTTTGTAGATCCACTTGGTCCCAATTATATTTTCATGTTAAAGCTTTGGAACAAAATCCCAAACTTCATTTCATCTAAATTGTCATAGTTCTTTTCGCATAGCTTGGATCCAGAACTTATTATTCAAAGCCTCTTTATAATTTTTTAAATATTAATCAGGAGGTAAACAAGGCTAAGGCCCATCATTTCTCGGTAGTACACCCTAGGAACTCCTTTCTTCCGAACACTTGCTTATGGGTCTCCTATGATATCATTGGAAAGATGGTTCTTATGAATTTTCCTAGAGGGCTCTCAGCTGAAATGCTCAGGTGGCGCATCGCCTGGGTCATCCTATTGTTGTAATGCATCCTTTATGTTCAGACATCCGTTATGATCAAGTTAACTTCGTATAGTTTGAAACGTTTGTGGAGACTAGCCATTTTCCTTATCATCGATGGAGGAGGTTTTCAGACTGTTGAGAGTCTTCTTCTTCATGAAATGAAATTGTCGGAGATCTTCTAGGTCTTTGGCTGCAAAACTGAGGAAGATAATCATTAACTCTTACATTAATTGGTTCCATCTCTGCCTTGGTTCTTTTAATGTATACCCTATATGCATGGTTGTTTGTGTAATACCCTAGAAAGAAACCTTCATCACTCTTGGCATCGAACTTCCCTCTCTCATTCCTTTTGTTATTCAAGATAGCACGGATCGCCAAATTCATGAAGATTTCATATTAGGTTTCTTACTTTCCAGATCTCTATATGATATTTGTGAGTTCCCTATCCCCAGATAATTTTTGGATTTGAGATAGCATGTTGTATTACCGGTTTCACCTGTAGATTTAGTTGAAATGTTCTAGCTTTTAAGATGACGCCTAGAGCTTTGTTCTCTCTTTGAATCTCCATTTTGCTGTAGTTTAGGCACACCTAGAATTAAAGATGTTCTATTCCATTATTCCTACAGAAACTTTCAAACAAGGAATTTTCAAATTCCTTACTATGATACTTATTCTACCGATTCTTTAGAGCTTGTTATCCTTTATCGATAGTTCGCCATAGTTCTTCAAATGCTTCAAAGGCTTTAGATTTGGTCTTGAGGAAATTTACCTAAGTGTACCTAGAGAAGCCATATACACATACATAGACATACTTGTTTCTAGCAATGCTTTCTAGTTACATGGGTCCCATTAGATCCATGTGGAACAATTCTAGTACTCTAACTGTAGAGCCCAGTTGGAACTCTAGGTGAGATGTTTGGACTTGTTTTCCTAGTTGGCATGGTTGCACATTCTTTCAGGTTCTACTTTGAGATTAGAAACTCCCTTGATTGCTTTGGAAGCAATGAAAGGTCTTTGAGGCCATAGGTTTACATGTATCATCTGCCATGATGCAGACTAGTATCGCTTCCGAATATGTTTAGGCATATGTTCTAAATTTCCAATAGATAGCAGTTATCTGATGACCTATTTCCTTCCATGATGTGCTACCGATCCTGATCTATGACATTACACTTGTCCTTTGTGAATTTTACGAATAGATCTTGGTCACACAATTGGCTAAAACTGATTAGATTGGCTTTCAATCCATTGACAAGAAGCACATCCCTTAGTTTTGGTAAACCAAGAACGTCACATCTGCAGACCTGCAAACACTTCCTCTTTGCACCTGGTCAAGGTTACGGTCCACTAGATGGTAGAATGTTATACCAATCTACACTTGAGTACTCGCCATATTCCGTGAGCTTCCAATTTCTAAGTACCACCTTTGCTTTGTTTCAACCTTAAGAGAGGTAAAAACAACAAGGCTCTTAGTTTTTCCTTTCTCTACCTAGATGGTTGCTCGATTGATTTGTTCTCCTTAGTCCCCTTTATGATCAGACAGTGCATATGTGGGACGCTCAGACTCATTTTCTGTGAGTAGTAGCATCCGACTCTTCGCCTTCCTTTTGCAAGAACTTATCTTCGCTCAGATATATTTTCCGCTCCTTGGGAGCCGTCAACAAGCTCTTCAATTTTACGTCTTAAGATCGAGGGATCTCCTTCTAAGTTGTCATTTTGAGTCCTAAGATCCTCCGAGCAGCTTATGCCTTCCCTCGCAGGTATTTATGATACATAGAATGTGTTCCAAGGACATGGTCTCGAGTTCATCATTCTTACCTACTTTCAGATATTCTAACCTGATTGAGACATACCATTAAGGATTTCCTTTGAGAGTAGCTACTCTTTTCTAAAGTTCTTGTCTCGACTCAGTCGGTAGCTAGCCTGAGCAGCCTCTTCTTCCTTTGGAAATTGTAAATACTATGAACCCTACATACCTAACTCAATTTGTTAGACCCTTATCAATGCTTCTCTTATAATACTAGCACCAACTCCATCCTGTATCTTAATTTGTTATTGCATGCTTACCTCCTGCATTTCTAGTTTTTAGACTTATTTTGATCATCTATCCTTATTTGTGCTTTATCTATTGCAAAGGAACCAACAATAAGTTGGTTGGAGGGTGTGATAACCGATCACAAAGGGCATTTTTACATACTTAATTTTTCCTATTTTAAAACTCTTTTTGTGTTGGAAACTCATATTTACCTGATTATGTGAGTTGTTAGCCTGATACCCTCCACTAATGGTTTTATTGAGTACAAGTATGCAAAATGACCTTTTTAGGCATTTTTATGGCTCTTTGGAATCATGAGGTAGAAGCAATGAAGATATCTCAGATCTTTTGTGCGAACTTGGAAGCCCGTGGAAGAAATTCAGGCGAGTAAGGACCATGAAGGAATGATCGCGCAAGAAGATAGGGGATTTGAACCTACTATGGAGCACTTCGTACTGCATCCATGTAATTTTGCACTGATTTTGTAGTCAGTGCAAAATTTCGCACCATCTCCCCATTTAAGTGACCTGATCCCTCGATTTCGCATTGACTTTAGCAATGGGTGCAAAAATTTTCTCCAAAGCCTAGATCTAGTGTGAAATTTAGGGCAGATAAAAAATAACAAGTTCTAAGTCCCAAGTCCCAAGTCCCAAGTCATGAAGATTGATTTATAATAGGAAACTCATTGTACTTGGGCACGATGTAACCTCCTGAGATGTATTATAAATAGAGATCGAAGGGTCAAATAAAAAAATACTTCTCTTTTGATATAAAATTATTAGTAGTTGTAGTTTTAGGATATATCTCTCAATTCCTTTTTAACAAAGCTTTGAGTTTGAATTTCCTTTATTTTTCTACTTTTCTTTCTAATTATGGCATGTTCAAGACTCACTGATGAGTATGAAACAAATCTATTTTTAAGTCCATTTTTAATGAATATTCGAGGCTTAAAAGCCAATTTAAAATTATGGAATTTTTCACCTGCATTTGTTTCTTTTGCAGGAAAATAATCGAAACAAAGAAAAAAATACAAGAAAAGAAGTGAGTAAAGCAATAAGGAGCAATGTCACGTACACGCGCAAAGAATGTCACGACATCGGCCAAAGGTCGTCGCGACATCATATAAGAAGGCACATCGGGAAAAGAATGTCGTGAAATCAATTGAAAGTTGCAACTTTAACGAAACAATGTCGCGACATCGATTGACCAGAGTCACAACATCAACTGAAGTGAGTAGAACATAAAATTTCAATGTCGCGACATTTCTTCAATGTTGCGACATTGACATTGAACAAAGTTGCAACACTGGAAACAATAATTTCATAGTCGCGACATCAAAGTAATGTCCTGACATTGGCATTCAGAGTCGCACATCAAAGTCGGTTATAATACGCTGAAAATGTCATGACATCGCCCATGACATCGACTATGTTATGACATCAGGACGTGATTACGCAAAAAGTAAAGTTGCGACCTCAGCAATAATGTCGCGACATCAGTCACACCATCAGACATGGTTGGTGCTTAAATTTTAGGCTTTTCAAGGTTCACAAATTCAGCCTCCGCGCTGCTGTGTGGCCCAATGATTGTATGCTTCATAAATAGAAGCTCCTGTAGGAGGCGCAGCTTTATCGTGCTTTTGAATGAGCCTGAAAGCTTTGAGAAGGAGCCTGGAAATCTTTTTGTATATATTTTTATTTTATTTTATTTTATTTTTCTTTCTTTTTAGAATTAGAGTAGTCGATCTCGAGCCGAATCGGTGGAGTCGAGATCATTGTGTATGTCTAGTTTCATTTATATTTGAACTTAAGTGGAATCTGGAAATTTTTCTGGAATCCCGTTAATTTAGTTTGATTACAATTTCAATGAATTTGTTTGATCAACTAGTCATTGTCATTTGTGATCCATCAATGAAAGGCTGAGCTCCCTTTGGGAAGGAATTTGATGTTTTGATGATTGTTTGTAGTATTAAATTATGTTTTAGGCACAAAAACTGGATTGATTTAATTTGTATTGTTCTTGTAATGAGCTATTCTGAATATTAGTGTTCTATACCCAGAAAGAGTTATATATGTGCTCTGGTTTCCAGAATCCCTTTGAGTGACATAGAGATGGACTACTTGAGAACAAGGATCAATAACTTAGGGGTATATTAAGCTGATATTTTTAGAACTATTGTACTCTAAGTGTAACTTTGGTGCATCACAGATGATGTTCTAACCTCTGACTTCAAGGTTCCCTTCTGGGTGACAATAGAAGTGTGTTCCCTAGGACTAAGGACCATTTGACGATGTATCAATTTAATGTTTAGAGGTTTCATCTCAATTTGGTAGGATAATCTCGATCTCGTGTTAGCTAAGATTCCAATCAAGGAGAGAGAGTATTTGATTTGAATTGATGCCTGAGGTACCAACTGCATTGGAAAAGGCTTGTGTTACCTGGGTCTATAACACCCCAAAATATACCCTAGAAGTTCTCGGACTTGTTTAGGATATATTATAAGCTAAGTGGAATTTTTTGGAAATAAAACGAAACTGGAATGAAGATAGAGATAAGGGTAGCGGGGCATTTACTACTGAGATTACAAAAGGCATAAAACAATAAAGTTATATGCAATTATGGAATTTGAGAAAAGATGGGATGCCAAAGTATAATATGTATAAGTTAGATTGAGAATAATAAAGAGAGAAATGACCTAAATGCACCTAAATGCAAAAATGAGAAAAAGAATTAAAAATGCAAAGGCCAAACATGGCCTTAACTCAAAAATTGGATAATATCAATTGGTCTCTAATTTTTTAGAGACCAAAAACCGTAGAGAGAGAGAGGAGAAGGGGAGAAGAAGAAGAAGAGTAAGAGGAAGAGAAGAAGAAGAGAAGCCAAGAAGAAAGGTATGGATTCTAGTAAGATTTGGTATGGATCTTTGGATTTCTTGTATGGAACTCTATGGAATTCTAGGTTTGTATGGCACAACTTTGTCCCCAAATCTAGGGTTTTATAGAATTTCATCATAACCTTAGATTTGGGGTTAGGTTGGTAAAACCCCATATGAAATAAGATGAGTATGAAATCCTCCCTTTGAGTTGGATCTAAGTGTTAAATGGCAAGTAATTGAGTTATGGTTTAGAACAAACCCTAACTAATCCTTGGGTTTGGTTTGTGTATGGGTTATGACCCATATTAGAGTTTTTTTGGGAGTGGTCATGAAAAGGTTTTGAAGAAAGATATGTAATGAAAGATGAAGTGAGTAAAATTGAGATTACAAGATGATTTTTTAGTGGTTTTGAAGTGTGTAATGATTATTGAGTTAGTTTGGGTGGAAAAATATGGAAAAAATGAAGAAAAACATACATTGTGGGAAAATTTCGAGGGGCTGTACCGGTACCGAACAGAGCGATACCGGTACCGATTGCTTTGTTTTGACTAGTGTTCGTGTTTTGGCCATAACTTACTCATTTCTTATCCGATTTGAGTGATTCAAGTTGCTGATTAAAATAGACTTCAAGGAGAACCAAACATCCAGAAATGAGCACCACCTTCAAATTCTGATCCTATGTGGCCCAAAATTTCACTCAAAGTAGGGCTATGTTCAAGCCAATTTCTGCTTCAGTTTTTGACCATAGAGTAGTCTCTATTGTTTAAGACATAACTCAAGTTTTGGTGCTCCGATTTGGGTGATTCCAGTTGGAGAAGAACCCTTAGCACCTTAGCTTCAAGGGAGTACAAAGAACCAGTGTCAAATATGAAGTTAAGATCCCCAAAAATGACAAAAGACAGTGGCTGCTGCAGGAGCTGCAAGTTGTTGATTTTCTTCACGACTTGCGACTTGTATAACTCCTTCATTAGGACTCCATTATGGGTATTCTTGGATTCTATGGAAAGTTCATTGAGTCTAGAATCTAACCATATGCCATTTAATGGCATTTGGTGCCCAAATATTGTCCTCACTAAAATATGATTGTTGTACCGGTGTACTAATCGCCGTTAAAGTCAATCTTGGAATACATGGTAAGAAAGGATTTAGATAAAGTACAAGAAAAACGTACAAGTATAGGAAGGTATAGATATATATATCATAAGATATGATAGTCTGATAAAGTACATGAAGATATAAGCACAAGATATAAGATGTTACAAGTAAATGACATAATATGAATATAAGATTATATGATATGAATATATGAAAGACATACCTAATTGAATAGATGGAACATGTTAGGAACACATGATAGAAATGCATAAAGCTAAGAACGATAGAGATAAGTAAAAGATGACAGCACAAGAATGAGTACTGCATACGAATGATAGGTATATATGAATATATGAATGAGCAAATATGCAATGAGGAAAATATAGGAATATATGTATTATAGAGAAATATGAGAACCGTAATATGAAGGCGATACAGAGAACTTTAATACGATTAAAGTAATGATAGTATATATATTTCATAAGCAATCATGATAACAATGGTTATTCATGCTTATGAGATATGTACAGAAAATGAAATAACACGGATTGCCTGTGTCTGACCAAGTAGAGGGATAGATTGGCATGCCACTAGGAAATAAGTCCGTTAAAAGATATGTTATGTTATGATATCAAATGCTAGGTTGATACATAGATCCCGTTTGGATCACGTGGTCCTGCATATCACTTCATAGCTTCTGCCCTTTATAGATGGTCATTGTCCGCATAATGATACGCTCCGGTTCTTTATACTCATTGTTTCTCAGACAAAGGAGGCACAAATACTGCCCTTCATAGTTTCCTGTATCCACTTCTTTGGTATTTACAGGCATGAAAGTGAAAGTAATATGAAAAGTATAACATGAAAACAATATATGAAATTAGTACATGAACACATTTCATGATAACAGTACGTGAAAACAGTACATGATGACAGTACAGAATATGAAAGTACAAGAAAGCATATGTGAAAACATATGACAGTATATGATATGATGGTAAAGAGTCTTGTATCTCACGAGATATGAAAGATGATATAAATCTATAACAGTGAAAATAAAGATAGGACATGATAGTATCGGGATTTAAGCCACACAAGAAAAGTACGTAAAGTATACGAAAACACAAAGTGTATGATAGAATAAGAACGTACGGATGTATATGAAGTATACGAATAGTACAGGATGACAGTATATGACAAGTATAAGATGAAAGCATATAACATGAATGTATACGATAGTACAAGTATGAATATGCATATATGAAAAGTATAGATATAGCACATACCAAAGACATAGAATAGAGACATGACTTGCAACATGAAAAAGACTAGTAAAATACATATGAAAAGAGTAGATGCATATAATATGAACCATATGGAAGGAAATATACAAGATGATAAGTGTTAGAGTTATATGTTATATGAGTTGTATAAGTATAAGAATCATGTGTATGTTTCGAGATGATCAGAAGACTGGTCACCCTCGTTTATATGTTTCCCACTAAGCGCAAAGCCAGCACCGTGTTCAATCCTGTAGAGAATAAAGAGGAGGCAAGAGACAGACACTCCACACCAAATGCAAAGGCCATCTCGTAGATAGGTGTCACCAAATACCGTCCGATCTCGATGTTTTGTATTAGATATGTATATGTATAAGTAAAATTAGACTTAGTATACGTATAGATTTTGATGGACACCACTCCTGGTAGTTCTTTTGTATATGTAAATGATTTTGTTATTACGGTAAATTGTTTGTATCACTCCACAGTGCCCGCCTCGAGAGATAAAAAAGAAAAAAATACGTATAAAGAGTCCTAAAGATATGGGCCTCAGCCCCTGACTTGCCTCCTGATCATCCACGCCGGTCGACTTTAATCGTGGTGTGACAAATTATGGGGGCAAGCATTTTTTAGTCCTAAGACATGGTTGTGAAGTACTGGTTTAGGAAAAAGAGCTAAATCTTAAAGATAACAAATCCAGGCAATGACATTGTAATTCATTAACTCGGGTTAGGAATATGGTATGCTAAATAGTGAAATGTGTAGTGTCAGGAGGTATTCCAAGGCTATGCTATTATGCTCTTGGACAAATCCAGGATTCATGTCCTTAACAATTCTGCATTTGGGAACTATGCAAATTGATAGTTAGAATATTGGTCCTTTCCCAGTGTTATTTTCTACTTAGTGAAATCTCATATTCTACTAGATTAGATTTCTTTTTCTTTAAAGAAAATTTAACAAAAATTATTTCATTCAATCTATTTAGATAGTTCGATCTTCAAATTAGAGGTTCAAATAGTGATGATCTTAAGTAGTAGTGAAGGATCTTTGGGTTTTCATCAATCTCAAGTGAATGATATCCTGACTTAGTCTACTATTACTCAGGTGACCTATGCACTAAAAAAGATTTAGACCATACTAATTTTAAAACATAGTATTATATTCAAAACAAAACATAAAACAATCTTACATATTACAACAACAAGCTACAAGCACGGATTAAAACTAGTCCTTGGTAGTTGTGTCATAAATGAGTTGAACATATTGTTTGGTTTTTACAAGTTTTTGGCGCCGTTGCCGAGGACTGATCTAGTTCTTGGTAGCTGTGTCAGAAATTTGGTTACATCATGTGGTCTATCAACACTACCATCGCTGAGTAAATGCTATTCCTTTCTCAATGTGAGATGATATGATTCACACCTCACTATGGTGACCAAAGGGTAATAGACTTCAAAAGAAAGGTAATGTTTTCACTACTATTTAGAGGCTTAAAGGTCTTTTGCAGTCAGTCAGACATCTTGTATGAGGTGGCAATGGGCCTTGGTCTCTCCTAACTATCCGTATAGGAGCTTTTCAATCTATCTTCTTGATACTTTGCAAGTCTCGAATGGTATGTTAAATTTTAGAAGTTTAATTTTGACTTAGAGCATGTGTAATATATTATCTTTTATCTAGAAACCCCCAGAGGGTTGAGTTAAGAACCTATCAAACACCTTTAAAATCGATATGAATTACTTTACTATACACCTAGAAATCATGCTTCAACTGTATCTTGCAAGAGGAATCTATGAGGAGTTTAGGGGATCAACTATAGGGTGGTTTCTTAGGCAGACAATCGAGACTTATAAAACCCCCTATTTGAATCACCATGGCGAGGTCGGATTTAATGATTCCAAAGCCTGAGACCTTCTTTATATTGTTTTCTATAAAAATCAGCAATCATCCTCTTCAAAGCATCCAAAAAATCAGTCTTTTAAAATTTAATTTAATTTAATTTTTAATAAAGCAATCAATTAGAGTTGTTAGAACCTAGGATTACAAAACCAAGAGAGGAAAACTCATTCCAAGAATCATCTCTGCAGCCACTATACCTACAATAGTTGTGGGCTACCCAAGGTTGGTTTTAGGTATTATAAATTTTTGTGATTCCTCTTGCCCTTGATCCAACCACCAGACAAGGACAGAACCATTTCAGTGCAGTAAGACTGAACTCCCCTAATGGAACGTTGTGTGTGTAGAGCAAATGAAAGATATATGAAATAAGGTAAATAAACAATGATATTTTACGTGGTTCGACAACTCCATATGTCCACGGGGCTATGCCTAAATACAATGATTTCCACATATCTAATTCAAGGTTTTTACAATTTCTCTTATGTGATATGAGACTCCCTCTCTACCCACGTTCCTTCTAGAAACCTAATCGCTAGTAGTGGCATTTAGAATGAACTCCCTCCATTCCCTTTTCTAATAATATCGCACACCCATCACCCACATTACATACATAAGATGAAGAAAATAAAGAATATCATCTTTCACACAACGTGAAAGGCTTTTAACATGCAATACCTCAACTGAGTATCTATACTCCATACTCTTTCAGCACTTTCGGACTTCGCTTGTCTTTTTCAAGCTCTGCTCTTGGAATTCATGATGAGTAACTCCTAAAGCCCCGAATTTAGCCCTTCAGATTCAAAGGTCGAAGTCTGCAGATGCATATCGGGATCATTATCCTAATATGACTCAACCTTACCTTCTACTTAGACTTTCCTTAAGCCACCTAAAGAATAAAGAAACTTTACCGCCGCAAGATCTCTTCTGTAATAGAAACTGATTTGTTTTTAATTCCCTGCCAATAGCCTAGATGACTGATCCTCTTGATCTGATCTTTATCTACTTTCTAAATATATCCCAAACCCATTGTGTCCTTGCTCCCCAAGAGCCTTAGCTTCCAAGTTAGTAGACTGACTTACATCCCATATCAACTTTGTCTTTAGTCTGACTTCCAGCTTCACACGCCTGCATTCATGAGACCTCTCACCAAACTACATTCCCATGGGTTTTTCCAGGGACTTCATGTTTAATCCATCAAATCTTCGTTAACTCGATCTTTGAAGTGGCCATCTTATTGTAGAACACTAGAGACTAAGATATGGACAATCTCAAACCTAATATTCTCCCCTTTTGTTTATGTCTTCGAAAAAACAACTCTTGAAGAATGAAATAAGAAGATGCACCGAAGAATGGAGGAAAGAGGCACTTAACGCTTTGGGATTAAGATTTTCCTTTTCATTTGATGGAATACCCCTGTTACATCTTAGCCATATATAGTGTGAAGGAATTAAAAAGGATTACAAAAACAATTATTTCGCTTGTATCATTCTTCTTTGGTCCATAAAAACATTTCCTAAGCTTATATCATTCATTTTCTCCCCCTTTTTAGATGAAGACTAGAATTGGGAGGACCAAGGAGATGGAAAGCTTAATGGCTCAATGTCACCACTCTAGTCTCCACTGTGTTCAGACTCTAGCTGTTTATATATGATAGCCTCTTTTGGTGATGGTGAAGGCGAGAAAATAGGCTGACCACTATTGGTCCCAAAAACAAGCTTGACCACAAGTTAAGATGGGATGCTTCGACAACCTTGGATTGGAGTCTAGACTTGTGGTTAAGTCAAGGAATAGTATCAGGTTCGTATGAAGGCTTGACCACAAGTCTTGGCTGCTTGACTACGTGATGGGCTGTTATCACACCTTCTAAATATAGAGGCTATGCTTCTGAGCTACGGATTTTCTTTCTAATTCTTTCCAGCAAGAAAGACCCGCGCATGGCTTCAGTTTGATCAAGCGCTTCTTCCAATTGTTGTTATTCATATATGTGCCCCAACATACTTTCATAGGATTGAATTGCCCTATCAAGGTCACTGGTTCATTTCTTCGAATGATGACTTGAGGAAGGAGCCTCGGCTCTAGACTTAGGGATGGTCTCTGAGACTTTCCCTTTTAATTTCCTTACTTGTGAGGGCCTCTTCTTCCTATAAGGGACATCTCTGCGTAATGTCCTTGTATAGCGATGGCGATGCAAAAGAGCTCAACGGCTGAAAGCCCTAGGATGTCAATGGGGGATCACAACATAGGCTCTCAGCCGTGAGTATCCCATATATGAGCGAAGGATATCTAAGAGCCTTTTGATACGCCACATTCTCAGCTTGACCTATGATGTGTTCAAACACTATCTTGCCCATATTGAACTTTCTTTACATGCCTATTTGGAAGAGTATGGTGGAAAAGCTCTTTATCACAATCGCTCTATGGTGGTTGGCAACCAATTGCACATGGCGATTTTGTGCAAGATAAATATCTGGAGGTGAGATGAGAGGAGTGAAGATTATATCTGGTTGGCCAAGTCCTCACCTTTTCTCACGTAATGACTGAGACCATGGAATTAGTCTCAAGTATCTCCACCTCATCCTTTGAGACGTCGTCACATTCCAATAGTGGTTGATAATGTTTTTAGATAATTCAAATGAATGTCCCTACACATCTGTCCTGTGGATGTTCGAATTGACAGGGTCCTCCATGTCCTTAGACAAGTTCGCATAGAACTTTAGGACAATCTGTGGCACGAAGGGAACAACTTTGACACAATGCCCAGAAGGTTTGTTTCCCCAAGTAGTTGCACAATCTCGGTGCATTCGAAATCCTTGGAGAGTAAGGTTTGTTCGCCCACAAGTGAACTCTTTGAAATAGAGGCCCACAACTTTGCATTGGAAGGGGATTTGAAAAATAAGGGTGAAGATGCACTTCTACATGAAGATGTTCGAACACGCTGCTTTTTAATTACAAACTTCATCCATGCTGCCTTCTTAGATTGAGCCGAGAGTATGGTCGATTTCCTTGTTAATTGCACTGATGACGACAGAGAGTTAGAGGAGGAGGAATCCTTTTTCTCTAGTTCATACCAATCGTGGCCTGAACTTTCATCAACCAACTATCAAGGATTCTTTGTTTGAGAACTCAGAATCTGAATTGTTGAGTCCTATCGGACCCATCCGACCCACTATAGCGATTGAGGCTAGTCTGCTGCTCCTTCTTTAGTTTGGGTCGCGGGAATCACTGACTCTGGCTATGTTTTAACATAATTGTCATCAAGGTTTGGACTTTAGGCATTATGACTCTCGATGGAAGATTTTTGCTTTAGTCCAGGTGTGTTTGCAATAGGTGCTTCATCTTTGGAAGTTTTATAGGGCACAAGAGCCGGTGGTGGTGCATAATGAAAAGGTTCCACATCAATGGGGTCCATGGTTGACCCATCTTGATAAAAATTCTTACCTTCAACGTTGGAACTCTTCTTTCTAACCTTTTTCGTACCGACCCTTCTAGATCTGGTCATCACCATCTTCAAGGACTAACAAGGATCGAAGATCTTAAGGAAAGTTCAAACTTTTAGAGGTTTCTTGAGAGAATATGCAAAAATCGTAGTTTGCTTTTGTATTTTGTTATTTCCCTTTAAATAGAGGTTCCAATTGCCTCTTTGAGAAACCCTAAAAGTTGTCTCTAATAGTCTCCTAATAAATTGGGGCATTACCATTTCCAAGCTATCTCTTTGACTGCAAAAAATCCTCACATGCCCTAGTCGTGTGATGAGTATTGGATATACTCATTTTATCCCTATGTTTGTGTGTTATTTTATAGTTTTTAGATATAAATAAGTGTTCGAATGTTCTAAATTCTCATATTTTTGTGTAGGTCATCCCTTGGGAGCTAATGGAAGAAACCGGGGCAAAAATTGGACCAAAACATAGAAAAATAATGAAATATTAGCATTTTGTGAAGCAACGACTCACATAACGATGAGACAGAGAAGTGCCAAAAAGAAGCTACAACCAACGTCACAACAGCACCATGTCACAATGTGTGAACTACGATGTCGAACACGCAGCATTTTAGCAAAGATATCAGCCTTACACGCCGTAATGTCATGTTTGGCCAACATGTTTTAGCCTATTTGGAAGCCTATGTTATAACACTATTAAAGCCTCAGTTAACAAAACCCTGTGGTTAGGAACCCTAAGGCACAACTCTCTTTAAGGGAAATTCTGATCTTAGCTTGGAGAAGAAAATTGAAGAGAAGATGGAACCTTTATTGCTAGATAGTTTATTTCTTCTATTTCTTTCTCAATTTTCAACTTCTATGGTTGTATTTCTCTTCATTATGAATTGATTTGTTTTCTGTATTTTATGTAGTTTGCCATGAATTATGTAATCGATATCAGCTTTATTTTTCTATTTGATATTTGAATCTCATTTCAATGTTCTATTCTAGCCTCATGTCATGGATGATTAATCACCATTGACATGATTTGTGGTTCGCTTCGAGATTTCCGAGAAGTGAGAGTTGACCAGACAATGCTTGTAGCATCACAATTCACCATGCACTAGAGATACTCATGGGTTTTGTGTAATTAAGGTTTCGCTTTATTACGCTTAAATGCTCCTTATTGAATAAATATGTATCACCTAAGTTCTAGGATTAGATTGTGGGTTATCGAGAGAAATTCACATATGTAATAGTGAGTCTTATCATTAATAGGAGATTTGAGTGTTAATTGGGAATAAATTGTTTCTAATTCATAAGGATTAAGTAAATGAAATCTAAACCCTAGGCCTTTTCCCATATTCATTTTACTATTTGCATGTTAGCTTAGGATTTCAGTTTATTAATTGTTTTCCTTTACATTTTCACCTTAATCCATCATCCTAATAAAGATAGGATTATCTCAGTTTTAGTACTTAGTAACCTAATCCTCATGAAAACGATAATCTTCCTTTTCACACTTTACTACTTGAGGTGACTCCTGCACTTGCGCACATAGTCATATTATTTTATATACACGCATTCATGCCTATCAAGTTTTTGGCGTCGTCGCCAGGGATTAGTGTTTTTACTAATATTTATACCAAGTAGTCCTTCTTTTCTTTGGATATTTATTTTGTTTTTCTTGTTTCATTTCAGTTTGTTCATATTATTTTTGTTCCTTTTTTCCATTTTACTCTAGATTTTTGTTTTTTTTTTTTCGTTTTATAAGAGCATTCACTCTTAAGGATGTTTTCATTGATTATACAACTCAAGAAGCTCTTGCCAATGTAACGACTCAATTGAACATGCTTACCAACCAACTTCAAGGTGTCCAACTTCATGATGCTGAAATTAAGGCCAATGATGTTCAAGCATACCCCAGATGGTGTAGATATTGTAATGGGCCTCATGTGAGCATTGATTGTCAAATGGAGGATCCATTTGCATAAGCTCAGGCACCTTGTTGTGCTAGTAGAAGCTTTGATATAGATGCTAATAATTCAAGAACAAAAAGATAAAGAATAACTCACACAAAAGATGCATGAGGTTTTAACATGGATCGGCCAACCATACCTTGAACCGTGAAATCTCTCGCTCCACCAGGTATCCCCGTTCTTCCTCACATCTCTACATATCCCATTTAGCCTTTATAGGCACATCTCTCTCTCATAACTTTTTTTCCCTCATGACCTAGAATATTTATAGTGATATTCCTAACTACTTTCCTTATTCTACAAGGAAACCTAATATTACAATAATATAACAACCTAAGAATTATCCTATAAAATATTCTTTACAAATAGGAATTAATACTAATTAGAAATTTGAGACATATTCCAACAATCTCCATCTTGGATCAAATTCCATCATTGACTCCACCTTGAACTGAAATTCATTTCAAATCAGGTGTGTTTAAAATATTTGTTCTTCTTAGAGATCTTCACTTTGAAGCTTTAATAACTTCCCTCCCTTGAACAAGTACACCAACCACCTTTTAAAATGATCAATAATCCATCTATCCACTTTCTACACCCTAGGATTTTTCTTGGCTTCTTTTACATTCTAGCACATGCCTTACATGAAGCACCACCTGCCTCAAGAGCTTGCTCTTATCTAGGACAACTCTTATTCATCATGGAGCAGCAACACGTACATGAAGACCTGAAGCACACTGCCTATTCGATAGAGCATAACCATGGATATGTCACCAATTAATTAAGGCTCACCACCTATGTTCGACATCCGAGGATTTCACCTACATGGCCAAGTTTGAACCTTGGCTTTGATACCAATTGTTGTGCTAGCGAAAACTTTGATATAGATGATAATAATTCAAGAACAAAAAGAAAAAGAATAACTGACATAAAGATGCACGAGGTTTTAACGTGGTTCGACCAACCATGCCTACATCTACGGATGAGAGAGAATCTTTCTACTATATGATAGAAACTATTACAGAGGTAGAACAACATACAATTGGGTTCCCAAAACATCCCATGTTTCCTTATTCATTGTATCCATATCATGACCCGCGAAATCCATCGCTCCACTGTGTATCCCTATTCTTCCTCACATCTCTACATACCTTGTATAGCATTTACAAGCACATCTCTCTCTCATAACTTTTCCCCCTCATGACCCAGAATATTTATAGTGATATCCCTAACTACTTTCCTTATTTTTCAAGGAAACCTAATATTACAATAATATAACAACCTAAGAATTATCCTATAAAATATTCTTTACAAATAGGAATTAATACTAATTAGGAATTTGAGACATAAATGACCAACTCTCAAGCCCACTATATGGCTAATGCTTATACTAAGTTCATGGATGAAAGAAGCCAAGATCCACAAGGAGAAAATGTAAGTATAGTGGAGATAGCTAGTGCTTATGCCAAATTCATGGATGATGCTGAGCAAAGGGCTAACAAGTTATTCTTAAAAGAACAACAGAGAGAGTTACTTAGCACTCTTGAACTGAATATGGAAGAAGAATTGGAAATTCATGTGGATACCACTTTAAGAAGTGGTGGAGAAATTGAAGAGCCAAAAGAAGAAAAAAGCGTGGAGTCGTGGTGTGGTAAGCCAAGAGGTTGTTAAGGAGTCAGACTTAGCTAGTAGAGTTAGGAAGCTGAGTCACTCTTAAAAAGGAAAAGAAAAGGGTATAGAAATTGAAACAATTCTGAAGATGCCTCCTTGGGAATATGTGCAAGAGGAGCTACCAAGTGAAGACGTTTCATACATTTTGGAAATGGAGGAGGTCATAATGCCACTGATTGAGTATAAGAAAGCCTCCATAGTGAAGATAGTGATCACATTATTTGAAGACTATGTGCTCAAGTTGCTAATTGAGCATAATTACCAGTTCTTAGGAACAAATGGAGGAGGATATCATCATTCTCTCCGTAGTTTGATGAGTCAAGCTGGACTTTAGAAAAATGAGGTAGCTTCTTGGGAGGCAACCCAAACTTTGTGAGGATCACTTTTATCCCTTGTTTATTTTTTTTTTATTTTTAGTTTGATTTTCATTGTGGGATCCCTTGCATTTTTATCTTGTTTTGGTGTGTTTTCAATGTGTTTTTCAAGTTTCAGAGATCCAATGGTAGTCTTGAGGTGTGTTGGGTTCAAAGATAAAAAAATCATACCTTTTGGGACATGAGAAAGTTGAATTTCAAAATAAATAATCAGAAAAACCCAGCTCACGTCATGATGTGGACACCCTATGTCGCAACATGACCCTTGTTTTAAAGCCAAATTATTTCAATTTTTTGGATCAAACCACCTCTAAACTGAAATGCTTTCATCTCTTACCTCCGTTTGAGCACTTTTCCCCTCTAAAACCTAAATTTCCACCTCTCAACCACGTCCCTCATTTATTTTATTATCTTTCCTCATCACCCACATTTTCCCCACATCCCACCTCACCCACCTCTTGGTTCACCCTTAACCTCTATTCTCATGCTCTTTAAAGTCAAATTGTCATTGGTTATGCAAGTTTGAAGTTCCTTATGCTAAATATAAAGTTCAAATGAGTGTATTGGCACACTTGGTAGGCTTTTGAAGAAGTTGGAGCTCAACTTAGAGGTTTGAGATTTAAGTGAATACAAAGGGATTTGATGTTGAAGTTGAATGTTGTTTCTATTATTGCCATATTGGAGCTAAGGGTTCATTTGTTGTAACTTGAGAACAATTCAAAACCACCTTTGGTGCACACAAGGTGTTCGATGAAAAGTGAAGTACAAACCTCAAGATTGCTACAAGGTCCTATGCCTTCTTTTGTGAAGTACAAACCTCAAGATAGATACAAGAGGAGTTCCCATGCTTTCTTTTGTGAAGCATCAATATCTACATATATTGGGGATTGTTTAGAACATCATGTCTATAACAATTATGATTGAAAGATTGGGAATATGGTGATTGGTTATGCAATGCTTAGGGTGAGTTGAGCTATTGTTATGAAAATGAGGAGAATTAATTATGGAAATTGGTAAGGGTCAATGATTGAGGATGTTGAATGTAGTTAAAGTATAATGGGTGTCTTTTTGTGATATGTGACGCCCCAAAACCCGAGGGTCCCGTTGATCAACCGTCAACCTATGGAATACCTGTGGGTATCGTATATCTCGATACCACACTATCGTGCCTCATTCACTGAGACTCATTTATGAGTAAAAGTAGCCCCACCGGGCCCTTTCAACCATACTCAAAATATTACCCAAGACTATGTCAATAGTCCTTAAAAGTTTATTACAACACCTTATACAAAATCATAAATTAAAACTATTATGTTCTAATATATTTACAAATGAAAATCAAGGCCACATGCTCCGCCTTCTTCACACCACGGCCCCGGATGCGTCGGTCCATCTGTCCGCTCACCTAAAATGTTTTTCCTCCGATAGTAGTGGAGCCACGCCAAGAGAGATAACTCCCACAGAGGCGCTCCCACCTAAGTGCATGTAATGGTTGCACACTCACAATAATCATTGCATAAAAATGTAATTTCTACTCATGGAACTTACACGCCATGAAATGAGATGACTCAACTATACCATGCCCAGAGTCCTCATCGACTTCTCCACACAATGCACGTGCCAATGTGTGATAAACCATCATCGATGTTCTCATCCAATGATAATTTCCACTAAATGCTTGTTTTATAAATCAAACCCATTGATAAATACCTTCCAATGTCCGCCGATAAATCGCTCGTGTGTTTTGTGGGTTGCGAATTTCCGGGGTCTCACCGTAGGACTCCGCACCCCTTCCAACGCTTTTTGGACTTTCACCGTCGGATGCTTCTGAACCAGTCCAGGCCTCTTACCCGAGGGAGGTATCTATCCCTACTTACTGTTACCCACCACACGTATTTTTCATGCTATGTAACCATATGACTCTGTTGGATGTCGTTTAAGTACCAAGCCCACCATCAACTCACCAAGAATAATGAGTGACCATAACCATGCACAAACACCTAACTCAATGCGATGTCCCCGTGCATATGCAATGTATGCGCCATTGCCTATTTGTACCATGTCACATATATGATGAATGCTATATGGATAATTCTTACTGTTCCGCATAATACCAACGATCCTCGTAAATTATATCAAACATGCATATAATTTCCTAAGACATCTATTTATGTCAATATATCACACAAGATACAGGTCATCACATACAAATCATTACTTAGTCAAATAATGAAGCACTTTACCTTCAGCTAACTTACAACAGGACATGTCCACAAGGGCTACCACAACATGCTGTAATGGCTGTTTATATATACAATTAATCACATGTCATGTCGCGCAATTAGTATACCTTGTTGTTATAGATCGTACCAGCACCACGTGAGCACTAAATCTAATCGCTAGAATATGGCTAGATTCTAGATTCAAAGAGCTTTTCATAGAGTCTAAAAACGCATGAATTAGTCTCAAGGAGAAAGATATGACGTCCAAGCTCGAGGTACTTGTAGCCACTACTATTGTGCCAATTCCTCCAATAGGGTGCTCGAGGGTTGTAGGAGCATTTTTGAAACTCTTTAATTGAAAATTTCAACTCCAAATTCGGCCCGCTGGCAGCCCTTTAAATCACAGTCCCGTCCTCCCATGCCATTAACATGGCATAACACGCATTCCAAAATCAACTCCAAAACAATAGCCCTCCAAAGGCCAGAAATAAACCAAAGTAGGAAGAATCCTACCTCTGGAAGCATACCATCAAAACTCCTACTTTACTCGTCCAATGGGTTTCGACCATTTTAACGCTTCTGAGAACTGCTTGAATCTTCCTTTCTTAATTTCCTTTCTCTATTTCCTTTCTCTATTTCTTTTCACCCTTTCTTTTCTTCTTGGCTACTCCTTCACTTGAATTGATTTCTTCCCATTTATACTTAATTTCATATTCCATGCAAGTTGACACATGGCTTGCCATGCCATGTGTCACTCACATAACTCTCATTGAGACTGATGCCTTGAAAACATGAAATTCAACCATCTCTAATCTGCACGCAATTTTCGGGCAAACTAAATTTCACGACGAACCTCAACAGTTGAGGTCCGTTTACCAATCTCAGATCTAGAAAACTTCCAGGTTTTCAACCTATACATATCGATAAATCACTGTTTTGCCTTTTTTTTTTTTCAGAAATTTTCAATTTTTTTCCCGGGTTTTATATTCTTCCTCCCTTGAAAGAATTTCGTCACGAAATTCATGCACACATATACATACTACCACATGCATATGCAACAGTCAATTTCATTATCAAATGACTAAACACCGTACCTTCATCCTCAAATAAGAAAGGATAAGTGGTACGCATCGTGTCCTCACGCTCCCAAGTTGCCTCCTCTACTCCTTGGTGTTGACAATAACACTTACTAGAATTCTCACTGCCTGCGCTGAAAAACTGATCCCGACTATCCATAATATTGGTTTACGTGTCCCTCCTAAAGGTCCCATCTGCATCTACACAACAAGCTCGCCCTTAATCCATTACATGAGTTGGGATATAGAAAGTGTACTTCAGAGCATGGATGATATGGAATACCGCAGATGAACACTGGAGAACTCGACGGTAACACCAACTCGGGATACAAACTGAGCCCACCCTCAAGCACCTCAAAGGTCCGATATACCCCAACGTATAGTTTTCCCCGCGATCAATCAACTACTTCCCTCTTAGGCATCACCTTCAAGAAGACATGATCCCCTACCTCAAATTCTAAAGGTCACCGCCGTCTGTCGACATAGCTCTTCTATTGGCTTTGAGCTGTGAGAAGACGTTTTCGTATCAAGTCCATCTTTTTCGAGGTGTCCTTTACCAAATCTGGACCTATAATGGATCTCTCTCCCACCTCCGTCCAATAGATCGAAGATCGACATGGCCTCCCAAGCAGGTGTGTCACTAGGGTGCCATCCGTATACTCCCAAAGGCCCCGACAATCGTTGTTGCAGGGCTAACACCACTATGCAATTCCCTCCCAACTACCCTTAAGATTCAGATGGCCACGCATAGCATGTCCTCTCTAATTGCCTGGATGGTCCTCTCCAATTGATCGTCCGTTCAGGGATGAAAAGCAGTGCTCATCACCAATCGTGTCCCTATGGCTTGTTGGAAACTCTCCTATAAACGAGCTGTAAACCTAGGATCCTAGTCCGATACGATAAAGAATGGTACTCTATGAAACCGAACAACTTCTCGTATATATAATCTGCATAATGCCTCCAAAGTGAAGGTCATTCGCACTGCTAGAAAGTGTGTCGACTTGGTGAGCCGGTCCACGATCACCCAAACCATGTCATGCCCTCGCGATGTTCGTGGCAAGTGATTTACAAAATACATCGTGATGTGCTCCCACTTCCACTTCGCTACCTCTAACGGTTGGAGTAGCCTCGTCGGCCTCTGGTGTTCAGCCTTTACCTACTGACACGTGAGACACCGACGAACAAAGTCCCCAACTTGCTGTTTAATTCCATTCCAGTAATACTAGTGACAGAGATCATGATACATCTTCATGCCACCTGGGTGTACAACAAAATGAGAGCAATGGAACTCCTTGAGGATCTTCTCTCTCAAATCTGCCAATCGGGGAACCACAACCCATCCCCTGTACCAAAGACTACCATATGTGTACATAGCTAGCCTTTGTCGCCTGTACCTGACCGTACCTGGTCCCGAATGGACTCTATCTCTATGTCTTGCCCCTGGGACTCAATCACACTGCTTAGTAGGGAAGGCGTAGCCACCAAAATTCCCAAAACACCTTGAGCCCGATCTCTATAGTGTAGTGATTACTACCCAAATAGTGTTATTCCATACTCTTAACACTCCGGGTTTTAAGCACTTTTTACATAGTAATTAACCAAATTGATCCAGTTAGCACATTAAGTACCTAGCAATGCTTTTAACCAAATTTTATGGCAATTTTTGTAGTTTCATAGGCTTATGTATCAAGATAGATCCAAATGAAGATAAGAAATCAATTGGAACACGAGCTACGTAACTGAAGGCGTAAGGTAGAACGAAGGAAATAAGGCGCAAAAAGAACACCTACCAATTTCGTAAGGTCAAGGGAATTTCACAACCTCGCAAATTTCACAGAGTCGTGAATTTTCGCAAATTCATAATTCTTTAGCCATTCTTTGTCGACTTCGTTGCTCTTTGATTCCTTCCCAAACTATCCCTATGTAATAGTTTCTTGCTTTTGACAATTTAGTAATTTGTATGGTTTTGGTGGTATATAATCCCCAAAACAACACTTTGTAAAGGATCTTTGAAAATCTTTCAGTATAATTTTATTGAATTTTGGGAGGCTTGTTGAACAAGCTCCAGTTTTTCTTTCCATTTTCTCTCACTTTCTCACTAGCCAAACACCTCTTAAGGATGACAACTCAGAGGATGAGCGGCTAAACCCCCTCCTTCCTTGAAGAAGAAGGTACTGGGCAAGGGAACCTGTGTGTGCCAGGCCCCTATGTTTTCAACGTAGGGTATTCTCTTTCATTGATGTTCACTCCTCCAACTTTAGGTTTCGATCCCTTCGATTCACCTTGAATGGTTAGTAAATGGTAAGCTTTTATGGCTCATTGGATGCTTATTGCTAGATCCAGTGATGTTGATTAGTTATCATTTATGAACCATTGGAATGTGACTCAAGGAGATAGGTTTTTAATCGACTAAGAACATTAATGGATATCAATGCCATTCGCAGCGATAGCACGAGGGCCGGTTTTATAGCTAAATCAGAACTCGATCTCGGAGTGTAACTATATGTTACTATCCCCGATATGAGGAAAAGACCCTGAGAACCCCTCATATCGGGTCTGTAGTGGACCTAAGCCCAGCTGGACCTAACACTTCAAGGGAATACTTTCTCTATTTTTACTTCATTTTAGTTATGATTTCGACTACCAAAACCCACTCTTTTTATCCAATCCCAATATCCAAATTATAATCACCAGTGTAAACCTTAGTATTAGTAATCCCACGAACCATCCTTGTGGACGATCCTAGAGCCGCTATACTATAGTAGCAATGCTACTGTAGTATGAGGTATTAGGTTATAAATTTTGTTGATTTAAGATACCCTACTGCCACAAAGTGACATATGTAACCGAACTCGACCTACATTTCCAGCATCTGCTACTCCCGGGAAACTATAATAGCCAATTCTTCCCTTGACTTCCGACTGAGCGCATCAGCCACCACATTTGCTTTACCGGGATGGTAACGCAAAGTGAAGTCATAATCCTCCAAGTACTCTATCCACCTGCGTTGTCTCATATTGAGGTCTTGTTGGGTGAAAATGTATTTCAGACTTTTGTGGTTCGAAAACACCTCAAACTCAAGCCATCAGACAGAAGTACCCTATATCTTCAAGGCAAAGACAATGGTCTTAACCTATATCAGAGTAGATAATTCTGCTTGTGATTCTTTAACTTTTGAGAACCATAAGCCACAACCCTCCACGACTACATCATAACACATCCTAGTCCATCTTTGGAGGCATCATAGTACATTGTGTACCCCTGTCCCATGTCCAGACTAGCCTGTAATAGGAGACAAGTAAGCCTCATTTTCGCCCTGGGACGCCTTCTCGCACGTCCTTCCATCATCCAAATTTGACTCTTTTCAAATAACTTCATCATAAAAAGTGCTAGTTGAGAGAAGTCCTGAATAAATCTCCTGTAGTACCCCTCAGCTAACTTAAGAAATTGCACATATCTCAAAGACTCCGACCTTTCACCTCTATCCCAACTCATAACCGCTCTCATTTTTTCTGGTGAGATCAATCGATACCCTAAAAGATGATACCACATGCCCCAAGAATCTCACCTCGGTAAGCCAAAATTCGCACTTACTAAACTTGGCATATAGCCGATGTTCTCGTAGGGCCTGGAGAACAATCCTCAAATGAACCTCATGCTCCTTCTCAGACTTGGAGTAGACCAGGATGTCGTCAACAAAGACTACCACAAACTAATCTAGATAGAGTTGGAATATCCTATGCATGAGATCAATGAAAGCTGTAGGAGCATTCGTTAATCCGAAAGGCATCACTATGAACTCGAAATGCCCATACCGCGTCCGAAACGCTGTCTTAGGGATATCTGCCTCCTTAACCCTTAATTGATGGCAATCGGTGTGGAGATCTATCTTGGAATACAGTCGCGCCCTTTTCAGATAATCAAACAAATCGTCAATCCTCGGCAAAGGGTACATATTCGTGATGTAACCTCGTTCAACAGCTGGTAATCGATGCAAAGCTGAAGGGTCTTGTCCTTCTTCTTGGAAAACAACACCGAAGCGCCCCATGGTGAAGCGCTCGATCTAATAAATCCTCTTTCTAATAAGTCTTGTAATTGGACCTTAAGTTCTTGCAACTCAACAGGCGTCATTCTATGCGGAGTCATAGAAATAGGCGTCGTACCAGGGTGTAACTCAATAGTGAAGTCTACATCCCTATACAGAGGTAATCTCGGTAGTTCGTCCGAAAAAACATCCTCATACTCACAAACCACTCGAGGTAGACTCAACCAAGGCCCCCACCTCGGCCTCTAAGGTAAGGCCTCGCCAAATTTAACTTCTTGTCAATTTCCTCGTGTTACCTGGGAGTCGCACACTGAGGTAAAGCATCGTGTTTATCCCCCTGAAACATAACACGAATACCATCCGGTGTGTAGGCAGTAACTCTCCTACGATAACAATTGATGACGACATAATGGGTCATCAGCCCATCCATCCTGAGGACGACATCAAACTTCGACATATCCATAACCCAAAGGTTCACCATGAGCAGAATCCCTGAGATCTCTAACTCACAACCACGACATATCAGGTCAACCCTTAGCCTAGTTCCTAGGGAGGAGCTCACATGTAATGGTTTTTCCAAGGTTTCAACCTCTAAGCCCAAAATTTTCACATAGGATGCAACAATAAAAGAATGAGATGCACTAGAATCAAACAATACTCTTGTCCATAGACGAGAGAGTATAAAAGTACCCTAAATAACCGACTGATCTACAAAATCAGCCTAAGGTGTAATAGCGTAGACACGCCCCTGGGTCCTTGAAGTCCTGACTTGTGAGCCTTGTCCTAGACCTCGACCTATGCGCTAGCCACTCTGGCCTGCTTGTGATGTAATATGTGCTTGCATAGCACCCTAAGACTGATATTGGTTCCCCTGATCCATACTAGGATAAGGAGGAACAACCTGTGTCTGTGTACGTCCCACTGATGACTGGGACTGCAGTGTCCCATAACCCTGGGATCCCGGCCTTTGAGGGCAACTCCACTTCATGTGCCCAGGATGATGGTAGTAGAAACATGTCATCGGTCCTGACTGGCTAGGAGCCCTGACTTGACATTGGCTCTGATAGCCGCGGCTTGGTCCTTGAAATCCTCGTGGAATAGAAGTCCTCTACTTCTTTCCCGAGATAGAAGAAGACTGGTTCTCCTTCCTCTTTTCATTAACACCTATCTCTCGAATGCTCTGTGCGTCTTCCACTTCCTGCTCGATGGCCATAGCTGTCTTGACTATAGAGTCCATATCTAATAAGAGGAATCCCATAAATTTTCTCCAGATGGACACTTTCAGACCATCCTCAAATTTTCTCACTTTGGCCATGTCTGTGGCCACATAATCATTTTCGAAACGTGCTAACTATGTGAACTTAGCCACGTATTCGAGTACCGTCATTGTTCCCTGTCTCAACTCTAGGAACTCCCAAGCCTTTACATGTCAAGCAGATGCCAGGAAAAACTTACTCATGAAGAGCTCATGGAACTCTTCCCATGTCATTGCCTCCCAATTCCTCGAGGCTTTGACCTAATCCCACCATACCTGGAATTCACCCTCTAGTTGAAATGCTTATAGTCTGATCCTTATGGCATCGGAGGTGATTTCCATAGACTTCAAAAACCTTCAATCCTGATCTAAACCACGGTCGGCCTACCATCTGTCCTCCTCTTCACGCCGGGAGGATGATGTGCTAAAACCTTCGAGTTACTCGATCCTCCCCAGCTCTGGGCAGACTCGGCCTCAGGCCGCCTTCTATGGCCTCGTCCCTTCCTCGACTGCCATCTACACATGTTAAATAAAGAAATCGAGATCCCTTTTCCTCATAATTTAGTAGTGCATAATGCCAACCACTATAAGCATCAAGTTCTGAATTAACCTACTTTCCGAACCCTAAGATTATGTTCTCTAACCCTAGTGTTCATATTTTTATATATATATTACCATGTATATAATTCACATAACACAATCATGTAGCATATTGATCACAAAACATGAAATGCACCATAAATACAATAACCTAGACCCATGCCCCGCAAGCCCTGTAGTGTTCGTATACCTGCTCGATACCAAGTCAGGATGCCCTAAACCTCGGGTCCCGTCACCAACCACAACCCGCTGAATACTTCTGTGGGTATCGTGATATCTATACTACACTCATCGTGTTTCATTCACCGAGACTCATTTATGAGCAAAGTAGCCCCCTACCCATGTCCCTTTTCACCATACTTAAAATATTGGGCCCAAGACTATGTCACAATAGTCCTTAAGAGTTTATTACAACACTTTTATATAAAATCATATATTAAAACTATTATGTTCTAATATATTTTACAAAATGAATATCAAGGCCACATGTCAGCCTTCTTCACAATTATGACCTTGGATGAGCGTCGTCCACCGGTGTCTGTCCTGCACCTGAAATATTTTTCCTATAAAGGGTGAGCCATGCCTAGTGGAGATAATTCCTACAGATGCTACTCTCCACCTAAGTGCACTTGTAATGGTTGCACACTCACCACAATCATTCCATGTAAAATGTAATTTCTACCATGGAATCCTACATGCTATGAAATGAGATGTGACTCAATCATGTACCATGCCTCGAGTCCTCATCGACTCCCTCCACATAATGCACAAGCCAATGTGTGATAAACCATCATTGATATTCTCATCCAATGATCAATTTCCAAACAAAATTCTTTTGTTTTATAAATCAAAACCTATCGAATATCACCTCCAATGGTTGCTTGATAAATCAAGCCCCGTGTGTTTTGTGGGTAGCGAATTTCTGGGGTCTCTCTGCAGGACTCCGCACTCCATCTAACGCTTTTTGGACTTTCACCATCGGCTGCGTCTGAACCAATCCGAGCCTCTCATCTGAGGGAGGTATCTATCCTACTTGCTATTACCCACCACATGTATTTTTCATGCTATGCAACCATGTGACTCTATTGGACGTCGTCCAAGTAACGAGTCCACCATCAACTCACCAAGAATGATGAGTGACCATAACTATGCACACACACCCAACTCAATGCAATGTCCCCTGCAAGATAATGTCGCTTATCGCTCTTTATTCAGAACATGTCACATATATGATGAATGCTATATGACAATTTTATCAAACGCAAGATATCACCAATTTATCCTCGAAATTATATCAAACACGCATATAATTTCACATTAATTCACGGCGTCAATATATCACTACTGCCATTATATCAACATCACATACAAATCATTACTTAGTCAATTAACACTTTATCCTCTAGGATAACTTACGACATAACATGTCCACAAAAAATCCTACAACATGCCATGTAATGGCCATGTCTACACATACAATTCATCACACAAGCATGTCATGTCATGTCATGCCATGCAATTGGTACACTTGGTGTTATGATCAAAATCTCAGCAATTATGTGAGCACCAAATTCCGATAACTAGCATATGGATAGATTCTAGACTCAAAGAGCTTTTCATAGAGTCTAAAAACACGTGAATCGAGTTCGGATGAGAAATATATGATCGTCTGGCAAATTGAGCAATAATTCAGAGCCACACTATTGATCCAATCCACGCAATAGCATGCTCGAGGGTTGCAGGAGCATTTTGGAAACTCCCATAGTTGCAATTTTTCAACCCACCCGTCTCGAAAGCAACCCTTTAAATCGGGGTTACAAACTCCGTCCCATGCCATTAACATGGCACAAACACACGATCTCCAACCAGCCTAAAAACAGGCCAAAAGGCTAGAAATAAACTAAAGTACTAAGAATCCCTACTTCTCGCCGTAGCCCCTCGTCGACCCTAGACTTTTCTTGGTCCAACGAAGCCTCGACAAATGGAACGCCTGCAGAACTCCGCTTGATATTCTTTCTCTCTTTCCTTTCTTTCTTTCTTTTATCCATTTCCTTTATCTCTTTCTTTTCTCCCTTTCCTTTCTCTCTTTCTTTTCTCTCTTTCTTTTCTTCTTGGCTACTCCTTCACTCGAACTGATTTCCTCATATTTATACTTAATTTCATATTCCATGCAAGTTGACACATGGCTTGCCATGTGTCTTGTAAAGACATGCACTTTGACACATGGCCTGCCATGTGTGACTCACATGGCTTACCACGTGTCACCCGACACCCGATGCCTTGAAAAACGTGAAATTATGACTATCTCAGAATTCAAAGAAATTTTCTTGGGCAACTAAATTTCATGAGACGAACTCAATGGTGAGGCCAGTTTTTTCATCCGAGATCTAGAAAACTTCTAGGTTTTCAACCTATACGTATCGACAAATCACTGTTTTGCCTTTTTTTTTCCAGAAATTTTAAATTTTTTTCCCAAGTTTTACACAATAAGCAAGGGTAGTGAATGTTGTGAGTACCATGATCTTTAGACTCACTACTCTATGGGCCCAAGGCCCGCTTGGCCCGCGTTGTGAAATAGTCTAAGCTATGTATCATATTGAAACCAATTGGGCATTATCCAAATGGGAGAGTCTTAAAGCCCGTTTGAGGATGCCAAGGTGTCTTCTCATAGACTTGATTTAGGGCAGCCCGTCTAGGATTTCAAGTCCCTAGTCATCCATCCTACCGCATAGGAAAAGTTTGTTATGGATAAGTGTATGAAAGCGGAAAATACGCAAAAGAGATATTTATTAGCAGATTTCCCAATTTTCAAATCCGTTATTTCTCGGAAGATTAATCCGTGATAGGAAAATGAGGTTTCATCCCTAAAATTAAGAGATTTTATCCCTAAAATTAAGAGATTTATCCCTAAAATTAAGAGATTTTATCCCTAAAATAAAGGGGAGATTTGCGGAATCAAGCAAGACCCACAAATCGAAGATCCCCCCACGAGGCGAAGGTAAGAGTAATTCCAATCGTGTGAATCCTTGTTTCTTTCTTCTCCATCTGTGGTCGACTTAATCATCTGGAGAGCGCGGTCGCACACCGCCGCCGATCACCTTTGAAGGTTCACGCTGTGTTGCCGATGCTCGAGAACCAGCGATTAAGGTCCCGATAATTGCACCGCCGCGGAATCGAATAGAAAGTCTGGCTACGCCGCAAGGGCTTGACTCAACGATCGCTCAGCAGCTCTCATCACCCAAGACTCTGTCACTTCCCCCTTCTACACCTGATTCATTCAAGGGAGTCGCAATGTCAAGCCATCCGTTGAACCGATCGCCAGATGATCAATCTCATCGTGTCAAGAGAGAAACAAGGAACAAGCAAGATAGTGAAGGGAGCCAAGAAGGTCATGTCAACGCTTGTAACATGAGAATGGCGCTATGGGTCCGTATAGAAAAATTGCGATTCGGGAGCAAGACGCACGAGATAAGCTGGTCGAGTTGTGCATCCGATCGCTCGCAATGGAGGAAAGGAGCCCATCGTTCTCGGCATCGATACCCCAAATGCATGATGAGTTGTCTTCAGCAGCCTCATCCTGAGTTCTCACCAAAGAAGAATGCTCGAGAGAGCACAAAGGCTAAATTGCACAAGAAGCCTTTGCATCACCCTGCCTTCAATGATGCCATTAGTGGCGCATCCCGTAGGGCAAAAAGAGAGGCAGGCAGGAGGCAGAACCAGCCAGTTCAAGCCCCTGGGAATGTGTTAGTATTGCTCGCAGGCACGATGCCACCAATACCATTCGTACATCCCGCCTTTGATATAGGGCTAATATTCTATATGCCACTAGTAGCCTTAATACGGAGGCCCGATGACATTCTCTCTTTGCCCTTGGGGCAACACATTCTTGACTATGAGCCACCTCGCGGGTTTGTCATACTAACTTTCACCATGTTTGATGGCTTTAACATCCTCATTTACCTCACATGCTCCATTATAATCAAAGCGATGATACTAAAATGCCAAAGAATGACTGTAATTTGTTTCGTGTAGCATTCTCAATAGTTTATGAGGGCTTACATTAGCTTGGTTTCACAAGCTTCTTCGTAATTCAATAAATTCGTTCAATGAACTATGGGCTGCATTTATATCGCAGTATCTTTGTTTGGTGAGACAAAAGAGGAACATTAGCTCTTTCCGCATCTATTCAAAACAGAAGGGAGTCTATTCCTCAAGACTTCACAGGAGGTCGCAAGCCATTCAAGAGTAGAATCAGATAAGATGGACATGGTCCTCCAAAACTTTAGGAGAAGCTTTAGACCATCTACTCCTTTCTTTTAGGCACTATCTTTAGACTCGTCGGGGACAATGGAAGAATTATATAGACAAGCAGGTACTGAAGTGTCAGGGACATTATTAGTGCAAAGAATCCTCATACCACATGATTACAAACCAACCGATTGAGGGAAATAAGTCATCTGGGAAGAAGCATTATGAGTCCAAGGAAGGTGAGGGCAGAGATCGAAAGAGGTCCCGTTATTAGTCACGGAAAAAAAAAAAAGAGCTCCCACAATTCACCCCCCTAAACATCTCATATGAGAAGTTATTTCCCATAATTCGCGACTTGTCACAGTTTAAATGGCCTGCACCGATCCAGACGGATCCTTCCCAAAGAAACAAATCCTTGCGGTGCAGCTATCATAAAGATCAAGGGCATAAGATCAACATGTGTCGAAGCTTAAAGTTCTTGTTGGAAAAGCTGCTCAAGGCTGGACACCTCAAGAGGTATGTCAAAGAAGTTGACCATAGAGAGGAATCAAGGCAAGCAACAAATAGAATTATAGCTGGAGCAACATTCCCGTTAGAATATAAGCCTTTCATAAATTATATACTAGGTGGCCTATCTCGCCAACCGCATAGTCAAAGCGCCGATTAAGAAGCTCGAGAGCCGCCACGCTTAAGGCCGTGGAAATGCTATCCACAGAAGGCAATCTCATGAAGAAAACCAAGGCGGACGGCTCCCCAAATCTTTTCCTCCTATCAACCAGAACAAAATCATTGTTTATGATGCATTGGTGCTTACCCTTTGTATTAACGGTTTTGATGTGCACAAGGTACTGGTAGACCCTAACAGTGCGATAGATTTGTTGCAGCTACTAGCCTTCAAGTAGATGAAGCTTTCCTTAAGTATGATGAACTCAACTGGGCGAATCCTCTTTGGTTTTAATTGAGTAACTACTATAACACTAGGAGATGTCGCGCTCCCAGTAAAAGCAGGGCTAGTCACTCAAAAAGTCTTGTTTTCAATTGTCAAAGACTTGGGGCCTTACAATGCCATGGTTGCACTCTATGAAGGTTGTCCCATCGATATACCACCAAATGGTCAGCTATTTGACTAACATTGGGAAGGTTGACTTTTTAAGCAGTTAGCTGGTCGCGAGACAATGTTATCAACTATCTATACAGGAACAGAGAGGGGAGAAGACATCCGAAAATCCTACCCTCGAATATCAAACCCCCGCATAGCAATCATAGTTCGTCGCTTAGATCAGGGTGGAAAAGAAGGACCCGTTGGCTATGGATCCCTTGGAAAAAGTGACGTTGGACGAGTTGGAGAAATTTACTTATGTCAGTTCTCTTCTATCCAATGAAGAAAAGGAACAGGTACAACTCATATTATTAAATAATATAGATGTATTCACCTAGAGCCACTTTGATATGGTTGGAATTAACCTGACTGTGGCCTCTCACAAACTGAATATTATTCCCATGGCCAAACCAGTAAGGCAGAAAGTGAGGCGGCTCCACCCGATTCGCCATTAAATTATTCAAACGAAAACAAACAACTTACTGAGAGCAGGTTTCATCAGAGAAATGAAGTACCCTGAGTGGCTAGCCAATGTGATGGTGGTTCCAAAGAAAGGTGGTAAGTGGCGAGTATGTGTAGATTACATTGACCTCAATGAAGCTTGGCCAAAAGATAGCTTTCCCTTGTTGCGTATAGATCAAATTGTTGATGTGGTAGCCGAGCACAGGATACTGTCGTTTTTGGACGCTTTCTCTGGATATCACCTAATTCCCATGCACCCACTTGAAGTAGAGAAAACGACCTTCATTACACCGCATGGATTATACTACTACAATGTGATGCCTTTTGGCATGAAGAATGCCGGGGCAACTCATCAAAGGTTGGTAACTAAGATACTCCGACCGCTGTTGGGAGAAACCATGGAGGTCTATATCGATGATATGCCTGTAAAGTCCAAAAAGTGCTTCGATCACACCAAGCATCTGAAAGAAGCCTTTAAGCTATTGCGAAAGTATAACATGAAACTCAACCCTTTGAAATGTGCATTCGGAGTTAGTTCGGGCAAATTTTTAGGCTTTATGGTGACCTAGAAAGGGATAGAGGCCAATCCTATTCAACTCAAAGCTATAATGGATTCTCATATTCCAATCTCTAGGAAAGGAGTACAGTAACTTATTGGTCAACTGGCAACTCTTAGGCGGTTCATATCTCGTTTCACAGATCGATTAAAACCCTTTTTTTATCACTCTAAGGGGAGCAAAAAGGGCCGGTTGGAATGAGGAATGTGACCAAGCTTTCATGGCGATCAAACAATATCTTACCGAATCGCTAATTCTGGCTAGCCCAAAAGCAAGAGATACACTCTATCTTTACCTAGTGGTTTCAGAAGTCTCAGTTCATGCAACTTTGTTCAAAGAAGATGAAAACTGAAAACAAAGATCAATATTCTTCATAAGGAAATCTCTGTCTGAGGCAGAAACTTGATACACCCATCTCGAAAAAGAGGCATTAGCCCTCCATATGGAAACTAAGAAGCTTCACCCCTACTTATAGGCACACCCTATCATCATGCTAATTATTCTCCCTTTAAGAAGCACTTATACATACTCACTCATCGTGAGGATGGTCCGTAAAACAATTGAGCTATGAATTTCTAAGATTCAATATAAACCTTGGTTGGCATTAAAGGGCAAATATTGACATTCTTTTATAAATTCCCAACAGACGTTGTAATCCCGATAACACTGGATCCTGCAATGTAGATGGAGTTGCTCGATAAACAGGGAACTGGAGTCGGTTTGCAACTTAAAGCCCCAATTGGGGAAAAGATAGAACAAGCCATATGGCTGGACTTCTCCGCGTCTAATAATGAGACTAAATATGAAGCAATCCTAGCTGGAATTGACCTTGCAACGTCTGTATCTTTGAAAAAAATCATCATACGAAGTGACTCTCAACTGGTAGTAGGGCAGGTAAGTGGAGAATACGAACATGATCAAGTATGTATGTCTGCTTAAGCTACGACTAAAGAGTTTTGTGGCTTAAAAGCTTGAGCATATCCTGAGGGGTTCAAATGAAACAACAAATGCTTTGGCAGTAGTGGCCGCATCCCTCACAATAAAAGAAACGGTATTCCTCCCTGTCTATTACCAGCCGACATCATCAATTGCTATCAACCAGGTAAGCAAGATAGATGAAGCATGTTCTTCTTGGATAACTCCAATAGTACATTATTTGAGCTTCGGAGAACTACCATATAACATGATTGTAGCCCACAAGATTCAGGTCCAGGCAGCTAGATTTTCCCTTGTGAATGGGTAATTATATAAATGGTCTCTAGATGGGCCATATCTTAAGTGTCTCACCACTTAGTAGGGGCAGTATATATTGGCAAAACTACATGAAGGAATATGCGGAAACCATCCGCATAAAGAGAACTGCCTCACTCCGGTCCATACACGTTATTATCAACCAACTACGAGGAATATGCAACCACTCCACGTTAGGAAGTGCGATCACGCCAACGACAAGCCCCCTGGCCCTGCGAGGTCACACAAGATCTACCACTTCACAAGCCCCTCGCCCTTGCTCAATGGGGGGGGATCGACATAGTTGGATACCGCTACCACCCCACCGGGTTAGTTATTGTTGGTTTGCACCAACTATTTTAGAAAATGGATGGAAGCTTAGGCCTTAACCTCCATCAAAGATAAAGATGTTGTCCAATTTGTGTGGAAGAATATAGTCTGTCAATTCGGAATACCTCAGTCAATTGTAACTGACAATGGGATACCGTTTGATAGCGAAGTATACAGAAATTTTTGCCATGAGTTGAAAATAAAAAACTTGTATTCAACCCCACGGTACCTACAGAGTAATGGCCAGGCGGAAGCATCTAACAAAACTGATGAGTGCCAAAAACACTCATTATATACCTGCGTTTTATCATGTTTCCCGTTCATTTCATATAGTACTAAGTGTGTTTATCGCCTTATATCTGATACTCGACTTCTCTTGTATTTCAGTGAAAATGCGGTGATTTGGAGGCCGGTAGGATACTGAAGAAGAAGATCGAGAGCTCCAGCCCCAACGTCACATCGAGGTCGCAGACAACATGCCTGGCTCACACCCCAACGTCACAACGTTCCAACTAGATTTTTTCTATGATTTAAAAATCAAAAACTTGTATTCGGAATATAGTCTCTCAATGTTGCGACATCGTGACGTCACCGGGACTTAATCAACGAGATTTTTTAGATATAAGGGAAAAAGCGACGAATTCAAGGGGGGAGATAGGCAGGAGAGGACAGAGGAGACGACACAAGCGTGAATTGAGAGACCGTGTGCACTCCTATATTTGCATTTTCTTTCTCAAACACCTGATGATAAAACACTTTATGGTTGTAATGAACAATATGATGTTCTAGCTTTATTTCTAGGGTTTTGTTATACCCTTGCTACATTCGTATGGATTAATTATTAATTATGTTTCATTCAGCATATTAATGGATATGATATCGACTTCCTTTATTTTCTATGATTTATTTACATGGTGGAGTTTGGCCAATACTAACATGCCCTTGCTGGGAATCTGAGATAGAGAGATAAAGTTTCCTAGGGATTCGAGTAGAGATCTCCCAATTCCAAGTGTTGCGATTAGGGTTTACTTATTCAAGCGTTTTGGAGTCCAGGGTTGATGTAGAGATGTAATAAACCCTACTAGCGAGATAAACGAATATACCTCGAGAGAGGATATCTCATAGACACGATCAACCCACCAACGTGAATCCGTTGTACTGACTAAACACTTTTATCTAGATTTTAATCCATTGAGTGTGGCAGGGGGAGGCAAAACCCTAGTCTCCATTAATTGTGTTAGCAAATATTTTAAGGTTAGCTTTTTCTTATATTAGTTATAATTCACTCGAGTATGAGATCTAGATAATATTCTAGAGCCAATTCCAGTATTTAGCACACTTCTCCTTGTGGGAACAACACTTGACAAGCCGCTACACTACATAACCTCGACACGTATACTTGTGCGTATAGGCCTAAGTTTTATACTAATTTACACACCCGACACAAGCCAATCAAGTTTTTGACGTTGTTGCCGGGGATAATTTTTGTGTTGATATTGACAATAGCGCAATTAGATATTACTCTGGATTTGTTTTCTTTATTTACTTTGTTATTCTGTTTTACACAAGTGCTTGTAACTGTCTCTCACGCCATTTTCAGGTGCAATCAGAAAGGTAAAGGTCATGTGCATGCGAAGATGGGGTCAAGGTGAATTACTTCTGTTCGATCTTGAGCTAGAGAGAACCTTAAATAGATTACGCAGAGAGCAAAGAGAAGCACACCAGAGAAATCTAGCAGCCATGCAGAACTAGGAAGAGCAAGATCAGGGAATAATGGTAGGAATTATGCCCTGCACTCGTTTATACACACGTACGACTTTATGCTTCTTAAGAGTTTGCTTTACCTCCTACGGTTGTTTAGTCTGCTATACGAAGACCACCATACAAGCAAATAACTTCGAGTTGAAAACAAGAACCTCAGATGCTTAAGAACATCCGGCCCACTGGCCGTTTAAGTAGAATCCAAATACGCATCCGACAAACTCACCGTTTACGTGACATGGTCAAATATAATGGAGTAATAGAAGAAGCACTTAGATCAAGATTGTTCCTGCTCTCACTAGGTGATAGAGCTAAACATTGGTTGATAAGCCAACCACCAGATTACATTACCTCATGGAATGATTTAGTGCAGAAATTCCATACCAAGTTTTTCCCTCCTTCAAAGATCACACAGCTGGTGCAAGAGATTAACACTTTTATCAATCGAGAGAGAACTAGCTGAAGCCCGAGATTCTCATGAACTCATGAAGTGCCCACATCACAAGCCGACTAGATGCATGCAAGTTCATACCTTTTACAAATCTGCCTGCGGATTCTACCGTAACACTTTATAGATGCCCTCTCGTAAGGGGCGCTCCACGGTTAAGACTACGTATCAAGCATATGAATCCTAGAGGATATGGCTACTAATACTAATCAGTGGCCTAGGACACACCGTGATACCATATATGCTATTATGGGAGGCGAGACAATGAGTCCCGAGCAATTTGGTGGTAATCTATGCACAACCACAATGAATCACAAGGCATATGTCAGAATGCTATTCAAACTAACCCTTTGGAGATATGCAAATCATGTGGAGGACAACACAGTACTACGAAATGCCAATCGGGCTAGATGACAGTAGAGTAAGCACAATATGTGTCAAGATTTAACCAACCGCAACAACAGGGTCAGTATGGGGGTAACACCTATCAGAATTAGAACTAGAACCAAGGTTAAGGTTGGCATAATAATTAGAGCAATCAGAACTATGGATGGAAGAATAATCAAAATAGCATGCCTCCACCCCAAGTGAGCAAACCGCCATTAGAGAAAAAAAGTGGATTTGGAATAAGCACTAGCTCAAATGCACACTTCCCATATAACCTTTATGAATGAAACAAAGGAAAATATGCAGAATCAATCAACCTAATTGAATAACCAGGCAGCATAGTTAATAAACTTGGAGGTGCAAATGGGCTAAATAGCCAATTTGTTGATTGAGAGGCAACAAGGTTCTTTGCAAAGCAATCCAGAGATAAACCCGAGGAGTGAAGGCAAAGAACATGTAAAGGCTATCACCTTAAGAAGTGGTAGAGAACTAATAGTACAGGGAAAACCACCAGTGGTAAAGGAAGTGGAAACTAAGGAGGTAGACCATACCCACCGAAGATCGATACAAGGAGCACCCAAGAGAAGCAAATAAGTCAAGAAGAGATCGTATGAAAGGAAAGAGACTAAGAAATGTGCAAGCATTGATGAACCCTACACTGAGCCTCACGCATTCAACGTTAAGAAGAATAAACTGGACAAGCAGTTTACCAAATTCATGGAAGTGTTTAAGTAACTGCATATCAACATTCCGTTTGTAGATGCATTGGAACATATGCCTAGCTACGTCAAATTTATGAAATATATACTGTTAAGGAAAAGAAGATTATCAAATTTTGAGACAGTGAACTTTATTGAGGAATGCAATGCTATTCTTAAGAGAAAACTACCACATAAGCTGAAGAATCCAGGCAATTTTACAATCCCATGTAAGATAGGGAACTCGATCTTCGAAAGAGCCCTATGCTACTTGGGAGCCATTGTTAACCTCATGCCTTTATCTATTTTCAGATGGTTTGGATTAGGTGAAGCCAGCCTACGATTGTCACTCTGCAGTTGGCAGATAGATCATTGAAACATCCATGGGGAGTGATAGAAGATGTGCTAGTAAAGGTAGATAAGTTTATCTCCCTAGTTGATTTCATAGTGTTGGACATGGAGGAAGATAAGGAGATACCCATCATATTGGGTAGACCGTTTCTAGAAATTGGCAGGGCCATGATTGATATGCAGAAAGGAGAATTGAAATTAAGAGTCCAAGGCGATGAGGTCAGGTTTAGTGTATTCAATGTTGTGCGGTATCTAGCAGAGAGTAATGCATGTTTGATGATAGAGGCAGTGGAGGCTATAGTGTTTAGCCAGAGTGGTTTGACTGACCCTTTGGAGACTAGCCTTATGCATAATGATAAGGAGGAACTAGTTGAAGAGGCCGAAGAGTATGTGAAATGGATGGACTCCTTCCAGCCAAACAAAAGAAAGTATTATGACCCGTTGGGAGAGAACACCCAGACTTCAGTGCCATCAATTGAGCAACCACCACAATTGGAGCAAAAGTCACTACCTAGTCACTTGAGGTATGCTTATCTAGGGGAATCCTCAACCTTACCAGTGATCATATCAACATCTTTGATAGCAATAGAAGAAGTGAAGCTTTTGAGAGTACTTCGAGATCACAAAGAAGCTATTGGATAGTCCCTAGTCGATTTGAAGGGGATCCGCCCCTCTATGTGTATGCATCGGATCTTATTAGAAGATGGTCACAAACCTTCAATGGAGGATCAGAGAAGACTTAACCCTACAATGAAGGAAGTGGTAAGGAAAGAAGTATTGAAGTGGTTAGATGTAAGTGTAATCTATCCCATTTCGGATAGTTCGTGGGTAAGTCTAGTACAGGTTGTTTCTAAAAAAGGAGGGACCACAGTGATAAAGAAGAGAATAACACATTGCTTCCCATCTCAAACAGTTACGGGGTGGAGAATCTGTATAGACTACCAGAAATTAAATAAGGTAACTAGAAAATATCATTTTCCACTTCGTTTCTGGATCAGATGTTGGATAGACTGGCAAGGCATGAGTATTAATGTTTTTTGGATAGGTATTCGGGTTACAATCATTTCACTATATCCCTAGATGACTAAGAGAAAACGACATTCATATGCCCAGATAATTCATTCAAGATTAAAGTAAATGCCCTTTTAAGCCATCGGTCATGTTTCTGTTGCATGATGGCTATATTCTTCCGACATGGTCGGTAGCACTGAAGTATTCATGGATGATTTCTCTGTTAGGGAAGTCTTTGACAATTTTCGAGAACCCGAGACATGCACTAATAAGATGTGGGAGGGAAACTAACCTTATATCGAATTGGGAAAAGTGTCACCATGGTGAAGGAAGGCATCAGACCAAGCAATCGGATTTCCCAAAAAGAGGAATTGAGGTAGATAAAGCCAAGATTGAAACAATAGAGAAGCTACCTCCCCCATTTTTAGTGAAAGGAATAAGGAGCTTCCTGGGACACGTTGGATTCTACAGGAGATTCATAAAGGATTTTTCCAAGATAGCTAAACCCCTGTTGAATCTACTAGTTCAAGGAGCGCTTGACCATGACAAGTGTATGCAAATCGAAGGAGAAATAAGGTTTAACTCTATATCAGGTAGCACCGCATCGGGATCTCCATTTTGAAAGCGACTACGTAATAGGGGCAGTATGGGTCAAAAGATGGAATGAACATTTCAGGTTATCTACTATGCGAGTCAGACTTTGAATGATGCGCAACTAAATTACGCAACAACTGAAAAAGAGATTTTGGCAATTGTGTTTGCGTTTGACAAGTTTCGACCGTATTTGATTGGTAACAAGGTAATAGTGAACACCGACCATTCTACCATAAAGTACCTGATGTCTAAGAAGGATGCAAAATCGAGACTGATAAGTTGGGTGTTACTGCTACAAGAGTTTGATCTGGAAATCAAAGATAAGAAAGGGATTGAAAATCTAGTAGCGTACCATCTCCGACACAAAGTGCCTAGTAAAGAAATTCGTATCACGTGATGATTTTCCGATGAATGTGCCTCATGTATTGAAGACATAAAGCCGCTGCCTTAGTTCGCTGACATTTTGTGAACTACGTGTGAGTAGCAAAAGTGCTCCCACCGTAGCTTAACTATCAAGAGAAGAAGAGATTCTTCGTGACATTCAGGATATTGCAAAAGCGTGATGTAATTTGTATAAACCGGGTAACGCGCCACAGGCGCAAGTGCACGCGGTCGTATCAAGTAAATGCACGTACCCAAGTACGGATATCGATCCACAAGGAGAAGTGTGTTGACTCATCGGAATTGGTCTAATGATATTATTTTTGACTTAAACTTTTAATGAATTTCCAATTAATATAGAGAACTAAACTAAATCTAAATGACTTGTAAAATTACTTTTTGTGAAAACTATGGTTTTGCCTCCCCCTGCCATATTTGATGGATTATTACCTAGAGGAATTATTATTCAGTCTATTAATGAATTCTCGTTGACGGGGTGATCGTGCCTACGAGATATCCTCTATCGAGGTATATCCACCTATCTTACCAGTAGGGTTGGGCGCATCTCTGCCCCTACCTTGGACTCCGAAAGGCTTAAAGGCTCAAACCTTAATCACCACACTTGGAACTAGGATATATCTATTGGGCGATTGACCAAGTGTCGCTCTACTCAGATCCTTGGGAGTCCTTATCTCTCGATCTCTGGATAATTAAATAAGATCATGTCAATAAGCACAAACATTACCATGAAAATAAACAACAGACATAGAGAAATTCGATATAACTCATGAATAAACTGAACAAAATAGAATTAAACTCTAATCCATACAACTGTAGTAGGGTTCAACAAAACCCTAGAAATAAATCTAGAACATAATGAAAGTTATTACAAGCATAGTTCTATAAATCATTGAAAGTTTGAGAAGAGAAATACAAAGACACGAGTTTTCATGATCTCTCGGGTCGCTCTTGCTTCGTGTTCCACTCCTTGTCCGTATGTGGCTCGATACCTCGAAAATTGGGTCCCCGTGCTTTTTATAATTTTGATGCAGAAATCACGGAAACGTCATGACGTCGCAACGTCGCGACGTTGAGCTGCTCTTTGGCTTTGAATTTTGTTGACCAAACGTTGCGACGTTGGTGCTGGGTCTTCACTTATTCTTCTTCACATTTCCAAAAAGCTTATGAAAATCACCATATTCACCTGTAATGCACAAAAGACCCAAAAATCATATATCGGGCAATAATGCACTTATTAATATATAAAATAGAACTAAAACAAAGTAAACGCAGGTATGACATGAGTTTTTTGGACACTCATCAAAACCTCAAACTTAGCTTCTTGCTTGTCCCCAAGCAAGAAACAGACTCTAAACCACACATAAAAGAAAATAACAACATATTAAAACTCAACGACACGAGTGTGATGCAGTTGTTGCCAAAAGGAAGGATCAAAATGAACCGACTCACAAATCTTGCCCTTTTTTTATAATTTAAGAGGATCCTTAAGTTTGTTCGACTTTCGAAAGAATTCAGCTGAACACGATTCGGTTGACAAGTGATTCAACCTTCTAGCTTTTCAATGGCCTTTCCCAAGAAGTCTATGTGCATTAGATGCATGATCTCTATTATATAACTTGGTTCCAATACCCCTAAACTTGAATTCAACTTACCTATTTGGGAGAGTCTAACTACCGAAGGATAAGAACACACCCTTGCCCAAACTAACCTTACCTACCATGAAGAAATGGCTTCAAGGTTCGTAAGTTTTTGTCAAAGGTTCCTCGCAGTGGATTCGTTGGTGACTCCCCACTAGTTAGTTAAGGGCACTAGGCATTCAATTCCCCTCGAACTTCACCATGAACACTTAACCAAAACTAAGGGCCCTAGGCTGTAGGAAACTTCCATCCTCTATCCCACGTGAATCCGGCAAATGGGAAACAATTACTCCCAAACATACCACAAGATTAGGCTTCAAAAGCCCTAACTATGCCCTGATTCCGACTAGAAGATCCCAATTTATTCTATTCATACTTACTTTTCGGATTCATATTTTCTTTTTCTTTTTATATTTTTTTTATTTTATTTTATTTTTTAGTTGGGGCTCGATGGAAATCCTCTTTTTCTAAGGTGTCCCATCGCTTAGGTGCTTAGAAACCCCTAAGATTCGTTGAACATTAGTAAGCCAGGTCCGGAGCCTAAGCATACCCTGGAGATCACATGTGTGTGGGTGTGGTAAACTAATCGAGGAATTGGTTTCTTGAAACCCAGGAGGTGACTCACTATGTCCTCCCTACCTATCCAACATATAATTCCTGAGCATCTAACAACCCACGAATCCTTTCTTGTGACTTGTATTATGTTTTTCCGAAAAGATTTGAAGAAGTCAAAAGGATCCTTGATTAGCAATCATGGCATCACTCACACATACTGCCTAACACAACCCTAAAACCCGAGACAAACTAAAACAGGCAACCCCCAATAAATAGGTTACACATAAATAAACACAGAAACAAACACACTAAAGTAGAAAACACATAAATAAACACAAAAGAAACCAAATCACCCAAACCTCCCAAACAAGAGTGGACAGTTTCCTCAATGTCTATAGAATGTAAATGTAGGGTGAGGAACTCCCCCGCGATCGTCAATCACTGCGTGGTGGTGAGGTGGTAATGTGAAAGGCGAGGAGGTGGGCAAGTTGCTCCTGGATGGACTGCTGGTTGTAGAGGATGGTCGCCTGGTTGTGCATGAATGTGCGCATGTCGGCCCTGAGTGCATCCATACCCTGGTTGATGAGAACCCTGTGCTCCTAGGTCTCATCCTAGTATGCATCAAATCGAGTAGTGAGGTCTTGTACCTGGTTCTCCAGTGTAGTGGAAGGACTAACCGGATCCTCCACCTGAGATGGTTGTGGTGATGGGAGTTGGGTAGAGGACTACCTAGCCTCTCCCTGGGTGCCTACTGGGATCCCAAACCTAGACTGATACGCTCTAAGCTCATCCTCATCGGAGGGCTCATTTCCCGAGTCGTACACCTCCTCTGGCCTTGTACACCCGGTTTGTCTTTCTTAACCATGATCGCCTTGATCGGGTGTATCCAAGCCTCATTATCCTTTAAGGGCACCCTGGCTTACTTGCATAGGCCGTAAATAAGGAAGGGGTGCTTGAGATTCAGCTTCGCATCCTTGTTATAAAGGATTACACCCTCTATAACATGCCTGACATCAAATGGAATGTCTTGGATAATGGCATAGTTGAGCAAGGCCCTCTTAGCCGTCACTTCACACACATTAGTCGTCGAAATGAGACACGATGTGATGAAGTAATGTCATACCTTAGGAATGTAGGCCAAATGTTATTCAAGTGCACGACGCGGCTCCTTCATCATACGCTTTCCACTCACTCGCTCGCTGGGTCAACATCCTAAGGACCTCAGGATAGTTGGGATTCTCATGAAGCCTATCATAGGCCTCAGGGTTAACCAGTTCTAGGTTATAGTAGTGATTAATAGACGTCGTACTGAAGTCTACCAACAATCCGCGCACCCGAACCTTTTTTAGTATATGGGATGCGAGATTGGCATAGAACGCTCATAGAACACTTGTGGTAGCTGGGCTTGAAGGTTGGAAAAGTGCTCGCCATCCCTTGTTCGCAATGGTTTTACGAAAGAAATCATCGGGGTAGTGAAACGCCTTCTCCTTGATGAAGGACCTATTCTTTGAGATGAGGCCAAATTTCTCGGCCACACTCTCATTGACAAATTTGTCATGATCATAACTATGAGTAGGCTCTTCACTTGCCCGACTTCTTTTTTAGCTTAGTTTTTTCTTTTTTCCCGACATTTGGCACTTGATAGGGTTAGGTTGGGATGGTTGCCTAAGCTTTGATCACACTCTTCTTGGCCTCTTAGGCCTCTTAACACCAATGTAAAGCAACTCTACCAAAGTGCCCAATGAAGCCTCACAAAACTCACTTAGGCAAAATGTCGAACACTTGGTGGGCAATAGTGGGCACACTGGTCCTTGCCTTGAAATGGTTGGTCCTACAAACTCAACTCATTGACTTACATGCTTCGCAACTCAATTGAATCCAAAAGTCTCCTAAAAACTTTAGGAATCACCTTGACTTTAGTGACTATAAGGTTTATGGTCAGTTTTCTAGGTTATCGATGAACAGTGGAAGAACCTTATATTTTTGTGGATAAAAGGTGAGGCTTAGGCTACTGAAGGTCTCGAAATGCACTAGGAAGAGATTGGGAGATGTTGGACAGATGAATCTACAAATCCAAGAAAAGGAAGTTAGGTTTTCCAAGAGCTGGGGTTCGAAAGTAAGAAAACAGTGTGTGCATGCAAGTTCATAAACACAGGGCAACGTCATGACAATCGGGACAACGTCGTGACGTTCTTGAGCATAATCAATCCAATGTAGCAATGTTGAGGCCAACGTTGCGACGTTCCTGAGAGAGCTCCAAAATGTGGTATGCTAACGTCGTGACGTTGAGACCTAACGTCATGACTTGACAGAGGCTTGTTTTTTCTAATTCTTCCAGCGTGGCGACGTTGGAACCCAACGTCGCGATGTTACAAAGAGGGTCAATTTCAAAATTTTTGTTTTTACAAAATTTTCTAGTATGAGAAAACTCCCTAAATGAAGCTCCAACCCCTTCGTACTCCTAGAATGAGTTTCTTGAACTATCTATCTGTTGACGCTTCTATCTTAAATCTTGAAAACGAACAAATAAACATTTTTGATTAAGTTTTATGTGGTCCGAGAAAAAAGTTCCTTTTTAAGAGAAAGAAACAGAAAAACATGCAAAAACCAAAAACACTCAAAACTATACTACGGATAGAAAAACATCAAAAGGCTTGGGTTGCCTCCCAAGTAGCTTTTTGTTTAGTGTCGCATTCACGGCCCCGCATCTCAATGTTGGATTTCATAAGAAATTGGGAATGCTAACACATCTCCATAGTGCTCAAAAACATCAAGCCAAGGTGGATGAAATATTCTGCTTCCATGCCCTTAACCCTTCTCGTGTCTTTTCAAGGGGTGCAACGGGTTTATCCTGGCATTACCGAGTCACCTTGCAAGATCTCCTTGTGGTGCAATTCCGGGATATCTTCAATGGGATCATCATCTGGATTCTTCGTGGGCTGGAATACATGGAAAGTGACCTCATCTCCTTGGACTCTCAATTTAAGCTCACCTTCTTGCACATTGATTTGAGCCTTTCCCATGGCTAAGAAGGATCTACCAAGTATGATTGAATCTGTTATCTTCTTCCATGTCCAAGATGATGAAGTCTACTGGAAAGATGAATTTACCCACTTTTACTAGGACATTTTAAATTCTACCCCGAGGGTGTTGGTAGGACCTGTTAGCCAGTTGCAAACTTATTGTAGTCGATTTTGGTTCCCCCAACCTCAACCTTTTAAACATTGAGAGCGACATCAAGTTGATGCTTTCTCCCAAGTCACAAAGAGCTTTACCCGATACCCGGTTTCCTATAAAGAATGGTATAGCAAAGCTACCCGGATCTTGAAGTTTTGGGAGGAGCTTTTTATAGGATTGAGCTACATTCCTCAGTTAAGGTGATGATTCCATATTCCTCCCACTTCCTCTTAATTGCCAAGATCTTTTTCATGAACTTCATGTAACTTGGCATGTTCTCTAGTGCATCCATAAAGGGTATATTGATATGTAGTTTCTTGAAGATATCAAGAAACTTTGTGAACTGCTTCTTTAACTTACCCTTCTTCAAACGTTGAGGATGTGGGAATCGTATGAAGTGGTTCATCCGGCTCTTGCTCGTTTTCGATCTCTTTCTTTCTTATCTGATCTCTTGTTGACTTCTCCTTGGGGCTGCTCCTTGCATTCGATTTTTCGGCCGAACTAGTCCATCACTCCCGCCTCTCTTTCTCTTACTATCGGGTGGTCAGCCTGCAGCTAGCTCTTTACCACTTCTTAACGTGAAAGCCTTAACATGTTCCTTACCTTCACCCCTCAGGTTTTTCTCTGAATTGCTTGGCAAGGAACCTTGCTGCCTCTCAATTAATATATTAGCCATTTGACCCATTTACACCTCCTAGTTTCTCAATTGTGCTGCTTGATTATTCAACTAGGTGGCCTAGTTCTGCATATTAGCCTTTGTCTCATTCATAAAGGTGGTATGGGAAGTAAGCATTTGAGCAAGGGCTTGTTCCAAGTCCATTTTTTTTTATGGCAGTTCACTCACCTCTAGGTGGTGGCACAAGTTGCTTCGCATTGTTCCTCCATTCATAATCCGCAGCCCCGGTTACGCCCACCCGTCCCGATTCGGGATTATGATAATTGCTCTCCTATATCGACCCTACCGGCCAGGTTCGACGAATCGACACATGGCCACGCTCTATTGTTTGTCGGCCCCAGTGACATTCGCACTACTGTGTTATCCTCCGGCTGCACTGCGATAACTCCTGCCGGGTTGCTCGAACGACATTTACTGGCATCTTTGTTGTTTAGTGAGCTGCACGACATGATTAACCAGATTGTTAAGGACCTCGTTATCTACGCCTCCCATAGCCTTTCCCATTGTAAGCTTATCCCTAGGCCACTAATTGCTATTAGTAGCCGTATCCTTCAGGATTTCATATGCTTGGTCCGTAGTTTTCTTCATTAGTGCACCCCCTACTGAGGCATCTATAACTTTTGTATCGCACTGCACTGCTATGCAGGGACTTGCATCCATCCGGGTCACTCGTGGGTGTGGACACCTCCCTTAACACCTATGAAATCTCTCCCATGCTTCATCTAAGTTCTCTCCCTCCAATTGTCTAAAAGTATTGATCTCTTTCACCAACTATGCAATCTTCGAAGGCGGGAAGAACTTTGTCAGGAACTTTTGCACCAGGTTGTTCCATGAGGTAATGGAATCCGAAGGCTGACTCGTCAACCAATGTTTAGCTCTATCACCTAGTGAGAGCGGAAACAATCTCAGTCTGAGTGCTTCTTCTGTCACCCCATTGTACTGGATCGTGTCACATACTTCAATGAAGTTTGTTAGATGCATGTTCGGATTCTCACTTGGCAACTGCGGAATAATGTTCAAGCATTTGCAGGTTATCGTTTTCACTAAGTTGTTCGGGCTTGAATAGTGGTCTTCTGATAGCAGACCGAATAAATCAGAAGCGGTAAGGCGAACTCTTCTAGCAAACATAAACGATCATTCGGCTATATAAACGGGCCCTAGGCATAATTCACCATTATTCCCATTGTGACTCTCATGCTCGCTTTTGGTTTCGACCCGATCTCACTCTTTGTTGTTTTGCATCACATAACCCTTCACGTGCTTCTTGTTCTCCTCGCATAATCGTGTAAGGTTCTTCTAGTTCGTGATCTAGCTAAGTAGTTCAACTTGACCCCGTCTTTGCATACACTCACAGTAACCTTCACTGTAATCACACGCGCATAAACGCAAAGACCAAAATTAAAAGCACCGGGTATAAACAAATGAAACGAAAAGAAAAATCCAGAGTATTATTCACCACATCTATTGTCAATATCAACACGAAACTTTTCCCCGGCAACAACGCCAAAAACTTGATAGCACAAAAGCGTGATGTGTAATTTGTATAAAATGGGTAAAGAGACTATGTGCGCAAGTGCACGCGTCGTATCAAGTATACAGTGTACCTAAGTACAGATATCGATCCACAGGGAGAAATGTGTTGACTACTAGAATTGGCTCTACGATATTATTTGGACTTGAACTTTTAATGAATTTCCAATTAATGTAGAGAACTAAACTAAATCTAAATGACTTGTAAAATTACTTTTTGTGAAAACTAGGGTTTTGCCTCCCCTTGCCACATTCGATGGATTATTACCTAGAGGAATTATTATTCAGACTATAATGAATTCTCGTTGATGGGGTGATCGTGCCTACGAGATATCCTCTCTCGAGGTATATCTGCCTATCTCGCCAGTAGGGTTGGGTGCATCTCTGCCCCTACCTTAGACTTTGAAATGCTTAAATGCTCAAACCCTAATCGCCATACTCGGAACCAGGATATCTATTGGGTGATTGACCAAGTGTCGCTCTACTCAGATCCTTGGGAGTCCTTATCTCTCGATCTCGAATACCCAGCAAGATCATGTCAATGTTGGCCAGAAATTACCATGAAAATAAACCATAGACATAGAGTAATTCGATATAACTCATGAATAAACTGGAAAAAATATAATTAAACTCTAATCCATACAACTCTAGCAGGGTTCAACAAAACCCTAGAAATAAATCTAGAACATAATGAAAGTTATTACAAGCATAGTTCTATAAATCATTGATAGTTCAAGAAAAGAAATACAAATATCGAAGCCATGACTCACGCCATGCTTCATGTTCCACTCGCTCGCATCGCCGACATACCAAAAAAATCGGGTCTTTAGTGCTTTTATAATTACGGTGGAATCGCAGAATTGTCACAACGCCAGCAACTCGCGACGCTGGAAATGTCGCGGACGCTGAGCCGTTTCTGGATTTGACTTTGTTGACCAAACGTCGCGAACGCTGCAACGCAGACGCTGAACATCGGTGACGCTTGCAACGTGAGGACGCTGGCACGTAGCGACGCTGGCACGCAGCTTATCGCTGAACGCTAAGCACGCTGGCATGTCGCGGATGTTGGCACGCAACGGCAATCTGGAACGTCGCTACCGCTATGCACGCCACGATGTTGGTCGCACGATGGTCAACGTCACGACTTTGGCACGTCGTAATGTTGGTGTTTGGTCTTCACTTCTTCTTTTTCTTCACATTTCCAAAAAGCTTCTGAAAATCACCATATTCACCTGTAATGCACAAAAGACCCAAAATCGCTATATATCGGGCAATAATGCACTTATTAATATATAAAATAGAACTAAAACGAAGTAAAGACGCGGGTATGACATGAGTGTTTTGGACACTCATCAATTTGAAACATTACTACTAGGAGGAGCCTATTTTGTATAAGCATTGTGTCGATCAGGTAATAAGAAGATGCGTCCCAGAGGAGGAAATGGAGAGTATACTAAATCACTGCCACACGCCATCACGCTGGGAGGGGGTGGGTACACTGAGGGGCATGTAACGTACCAAGAAGGTACTTCAATCGATTCTATCGCTCTAGCCTATTCAAGGGATGTCAGCAGTGTCTACCTACGATAAATGCCAAAGAATGGGGAGCATATCAAAACGGGATGAGCCACCCTTGCAAACCATCCTAGTGGTAGAGCTGTTCGATATATAAGGGATGGATTTTATGGGTCCCTTTCCTTCTTCATTCAGCAACCTATACATTCTCCTGGCAGTAGACTACGTTTCCAAATGGGTGGAGGCTATACCTACCCAAACTAATGATGCCAAAGTGGTAACAAAGTTTCTTCATAGTCTCATATTCACCTGGTTTGGAACTCCACACGCATTGATTACAGATGGAGGTACTCACTTCTACAACAAACTTGTAGATAGCGTTCTGAGAAAATATGGGGTTCGGCATCGTAAAACACTTGCATACCATCCATAAACTACTGGCCAAACAGAGGTTTCAAATAGAGAAATAAAATCTATCTTGGAGAAAACGATCAATAGCTCGAAAAAAGATTGGGCAAAAAAGATAGATAATGCGCTCTGGGCTTATAGAACATCATTCAAGACACCCTTGGGGATGTCACCATTCAGGCTTGTGTTTGGGAAAGCGTGCCACTTGCCCATGGAATTGGAACATAGAGCATATTGGGCAACTAGGCAATTGAATATGGACGGTAAGGTGGTCGGCGAGAAACGCATACTGCAGCTCAATGAATTAGAAGAATTCTACAATGAGGCTTACGAAAATGCTAAGATCTATAAAGAAAAGACGAAATCTTGGCATGATAAACATATTATAAGGAAAGAGTTTGAGCCGGGTCAACGAGTCCTCTTATTTAACTCATGACTCAAGCTTTTCCTAGGGAAATTAAAGTCGAGGTGGTTGGGATCGTTTACTGTGACTCATGTTTTTCCTTATGGAGGGGTGGAAATCATGCATCCATAGAAGGGGAGCTTTAAAGTCAATGTGCAATGATTGAAGCCATACTTTGGAGGCGACTTTCATGCAAGAAAACAGGCCATCATTCTAAGCACACCGGAAACAATGCAGTAAGGAATTCGAGCAGTCCCACAGTCTCGGGGACATTGAGATATAGGGAAATCGAGCTAACAACATTAAACAAAGCACTACTTGGGAGGCAACCTAAGCCTTTTGGAGTTTTTCTTTTACTAGTGCAGTTTTGAGTAATTTTAATAATTGTTTTGTGTTTTGTTTGTTTTGTTTAGAGATCGCAATTTTCTCGGAGAGAATAAACTTAACCTAATTGCATTGTTTGTTGTTGTGTTTTTAGGCTCTGGGATTGAAGCGACGACAGAGAGATAGCCCGATAGACTTATTCCATGGTTGGATAAGGATTGGAGCCTCATTAAGGGAGTTCTCTATAACTTATAAAAAAATTTATCAGAAAGTGAATTGAACCTCTCTATAACATTGCGATGTTGGATCTCACATCGCGGACGCCTGCACATCGTGCGGATCGCCGCCTCGCTTTTATGAACATGAAAGTTCATATTTTCGATCCTCGCACATTCGAAACCTAACTCTCTCCTGGGTTTTTGCGCATCTACCACCAAACCTCCTTAACCCTCGTCCCAAATGATTTTTGCATCCCTTAGAGACCTAAGAGCACCTCTAGATCCGAAAACCCTAGAGTTCTCCCATTGTTCACATTTTTTGACGATTTCCGGATTTTAGGTGAGTTAAGGTGAAGATTGAGTTTTTCTTGGTGTTTTTAGATTGGTTTTCATAAGGAAAGAGATTGGTGGGTGTTTTGAGGTTGTAGAAACTTTAGGTTTTAGCCTAGAACACTGTTTCACGTAGTGCCCACTAAGTGTTTGATTTTTTGCCTATGTGAGATTTTTGTCATTTTCTTCGCTATTCACGTAGAGTTTCCTCACTAGGTGTTTAGAGGTTAATTTGGAGTTCTACTTAAATTCTAGAATACCATCCAAACCCTACTTCACTAAGTGCATAATGTCGAGCAAAAAGAAAAAGTTAAGCTCGAAGAGAAGCCGAGCAATTGAAGAGCATGCTCATGATTACGATCATGAGAAGTTCGTCAATGCGAGTGCGGCTGAGAAATTCAACCTCATCTCCAATAACCGATCCTTCATCAAGGAGAAGGGATTTCACCACCCCGACGATTTCTTTCACACAACTATTGCGAATAAGGGATGGAGGGTGCTTTTCCAACCCCCGAGGTTGGCTGCCACAATAGTGGTACGAGAATTCTACGCCAATTTAGCTGCCCATGTACTAAAAAAGGTACGAGTGCGTGGGGTTTTGGTAGACTTCAGTGCAAAGTCTATCAATGAGTTTTATAACCTTGAGCCAATTAATCCCGAAGAATATGATAGGCTCCATGAAATCCCAAACTACCCTAAGGTTCTAAGAATGCAAACAAAACGCAGGGCGAATGGAAACTTAACAATGAAGGGCATGCAGTGCACTTCAAGGCCAAACACTTGGCCTACATTCCTAAGGTATGGCATCACTTCATCACATCTAGTCTCATCCCGACGACCAATGTGTGTGAAGTTACGGCTAAGAGGGCCTTACTCAATTATACATCATCATGACATCCTATTGATGTTTGCCAAAGTTATGAGGATGCAATCCTCTATAACAAATATTCTAAAATGAATCTCGGCACCCTCTTTCATTTATGGTCTATGCAAGCAAGACTGGGAAAATTCTTGGGAGGACAATGAGGCTTGGATACACCCAATCAAGGCGATAATGGTTAAGAAAGACAAACCAGGTGTATTAAGGCCAACAAAAGTCTATGATTTCGACAATCAACCCTCGGACAAGGATGAGCTTAGAGCCTACCAATCTAGGTTTGGGATAGGAGCAGATACGCAAGGAAAGGCGGGACAGTAATCCACCCATCCCCCACCCCTACCACCACCATGCCATGAGGAAGACCCCCGCGCTCCTCCATAATCGAGGATCAAAGTTCACGACCTAACCACACGCTTGAGGTATCGGGATGACACCCAGAACAATTCTGTGTCTTCACTGGCCAACACATGACAAGTGAAAGGCAAACATGAACACCGCCCTACACAACCAAGTAGTAATTCCGAGCAACCAGCAATCCATCCAACAGTAGCTCGCCCAACTTCTAGCTTTTCACACGCCACCGCTACCACCGTAGTGATCCGAGTGATCACCAAGGGAGTTCCTTCCACCCTCACTTGATATTTTGTTGACATTGAGGACACTGTCCGTTTTTGTTTGGGGGGTATGGGTGAACGGTTTGGTTTTTCATTTTAGTTTTTTTTTATGTGTTTAAGTTGTTTTAGTTTTTATGCGTGTCTGTGTTTTTATATACAGTTTGTATGTGTTTGCGTGTTTTAGGTTGTTTTCACAATATTGTGTGTTTTAGGTATTGTGTGTGAGTTGATGCCATGATTGCTAATGGGAGGTCATTTTGATAAAAAAAAATTTCAAAAAAGAATGAGTAGAAATTGAAAAGGGACCCTTAGGTTGTTCCATGATCAAGAACGGTATACTAGAAAGGTTAGGGTGACTTAGTTTAGTCACCTCCCTTGTATTTCAAGAAGCCAATTCCCAAGTAGTTTATCGCACGCACGCACATGTGATGTCTAGGGTATACCAAGGCTCCGGACCTTGTTTACAAGAATTTAATAGCCTTGGCGGGTTTCCTAACACCTAAGTGATGGGACACCTTTGAAAAAGAGAATTGCTATCGAGCCCCAAATAAAAAAAATTGAAAAAAAGTAAAAAAATTCAAAAAAATTCAAAAAGACGTGTGTGAATAGAATAAGTGGGATTGTCCAATCGGAATCCTAGGCACAATCCAAGGGGCCTTTCAAAGCCTAATGCCCTGAACCAATTGGTCGGGAGTCATTGACTTCACTGCCCACTACATGGGACAGAGGATGGATCCTTCCCACAGTCTAGGGCTTTTAGGTTTGGTTGAGTGTTCGAGGTGAAGTTCGAGGGGAACTAAATGCCCAGTGCCCTTAACCAACTAGTAGGGAGTCACCAATGAAACCCTACTATAAGGACACTCAGCTAAAGCATATAATCACTAGTTTCTTTCATGCTTAGGTAGTTTAGCATGAATAAAAAGGGTGTGTCCTTATCCTTTCGTGGTTAGAATCTTCCATATGAGCGAGTTGACTTCAAGTTTGGGGGTATTGGAACCTGGGTATATGTTAGAGATCATGAAACAACTACACATAGACTTATGGGGAAAGGTCATTAAAAACTTGGGGGGTTGAATTGCTTGGTCAACCTGACCTTTCTTAGCTAAGTTCCTTAGAAAGTTGTACAACCTTAAGGATCCCTCGATTTTAGAGGACAAAGGCTCGAATTACAAGTTGCCCATTTCACTCTCCGCATCATGTGTATCACACTCATGTTGTAAGCGTTTTGTTGTGTCATTTTTCATGTGTGTTTTGTTATGAGTCTGTTTCTTGCTTGGGGACAAGCAAGAAGCTAAGTTTGGGGGTGTGATGAGTGCCTAAAACACTCACATTATACCCGTGTTTTATCATGTTTTCGTCATTTCATATAGTACTAAGTGTGTTTATCGCCTTATATATGATACTCGGCTTATTGTGCATTTCAAGTGAAAAAGGCGGCATTTGGAGGCTATGTGGAGACTTGAAGAAGAAGATTAGAGAGCCCAGCCCCAACATCACGAAGTTGAGGTCAGACGATGTGCCCATCTTCATTAGCCCAACGTCTCAATGTTGTGATGTCACGACATCACTGAGACTTAATGAACAAGATTTTTTAGATATAAGGGAAAAAGTGACAAATTCAAGGGGGGAGATAGACGAGAGAGGACAAAGAAGAAGACACAAGCGTGAATCGAGAGATCGTGTGCACTCCTATATTTGTATTTTCTTTCTCAAACACCTAATGATAAAACACTTTATGGTTGTAATGAACAATATGATGTTCTAGCTTTATTTCTAGGGTTTTGTTGTACCCTTGCTACATTCGTATGGATTAATTATTAATTCTATTTCATTCAATATATTAATGGATATGATATCGACTTGCTTTATTTTCTGTGATTTATTTACATGGTGGTGTTTGGCCAACACTAACATGCCCTTATTGGGAATTTGAGATCGAGAGATAAAAATTCCCAAGGATCCAAGTAGAGTAACACTTGGTAAATTGGAAAGTAGAGATCTCCCGGTTCCAAGTGTGGCGATTAGGGTTTACACATTTAAGCGTTTCGGAGTCCAGGGTTGATGTAGAGATGTAATAAACTCTACTGGCGAGATAAACCAATATACCTCAAGAGAGGATATCTCGTAGACACGATCAACTCCGCCAAATATGAACTGCTAATGTACCGGGATCGAACAATTTTATCTAGATTATAATCCATTTAATATAAGGTGGGAGGCAAACCCCGCCTCTATTAATTGAAGAAGATATTTCCAGTGGTTGCATTTTTCTTACATTAGTTATAATTCACTCGAGTCTGCGATCCAGATAATATTCTAGAGCCAATTCCAATATTCAACACACTTCTCCTTGTGGGAACGACACTTGACAAGCCGCTACACTACGTAACCTCGATGCTTATACTTGTGCATACGAGCATATGTTTTATACTGATTTACACACCCGACACGAGCCCATAAAAAACTCTCTTAACAACTTTGAAAAAACATCTACATTCGGCTAAAGGAAAATAGGTAGACGAGCTACCGTAAACTGGCCATAGAATAACCGTAAATGTGTCAACCAGCATCACTATTCGCCCCAACCTATGGACGTATGGCTACACTCCTACGTAAATCAAAATCCCCACTTCGAAAATGAAACTCCTAAAAATAAACATCAAGCCATTGCCAAAGACTTAGATATTATGATGCATTTAACTCACGTGAAGCTAAGGGCTATACTTATAGCATTGTACCAACAAAGAATGACAAACTTATATAGCATGCATAGAAAACAGCGTGCATTCCGAACCGGGGACCTAGTCTTGAGAAAGGTCTTTGAAAACAAGGCTGACCCAATGAAATTTAAAAATTCCAACCGACCGGGAGGCCATACATGATAGTAAGAGTAGGGTAACCGTATCGTATGCATTAAATAAACTAAATGGGACGCAAGGTTTCAGGATGTGAAATAATATTATACATCTTAGTTAAGCATTATTTAATAAAGTTTTCTTTTAACATTTTCTTCAATTTCGAATAGCTCCCATACCAAACCTAGAAGGGGTTTCAAATTTATTGGCACATACTAAAGCCTAGAAGTGGCTCCTAGCCTGTTGGCACATACTAAAGCCCAGAAGTGGCTCTTAGTCTGCTAGCACATGCTAAAGTCCAAAAGTGGCTCCTAGCCTGCTGGCACATACTAAAGTTCAAAAGTGGCGCTTAGCCTACTGGCACATACCAAAGTCTAGAAGTGGCTCTTAGCCTGCTAGTTAAAGCTAAAGCCTAGAAATGGTGCTTAACTGGCCCATGTGCACCTATACCCGCCTTATTTTCAAAACTTATAACAATGATATCCCTTGAGCAACTATCCTAGTCAAGACTCATAGCATAAAGTTGTGAAAGATATCAATTGCATAAGTAAATCAAATATCAAATTTCGAAGAATTTCCAAAATACGCTAATGGCGTCAGTGGTTTCATAAAAACATATGTATCCCGATAGCCATATGGGGCCTATTACAGGAAAAACAGCTGTGGGCGAGAGAAGAAAGATAAGTATTTTAAGATGATCCATCAAAATCCCCAGCATAAGCACTTTTCTCGAGTTCCTCTACCTCTTCGCTCAGATCCGCCTTGGTTTTTATGGCCTGTGCTGGATCGCAAATTCAAGGGCACTGGGGTTCAACAAGAACTACGGAGGAAGCAAAGCCCAAGGAACGTGCACGTCGTTTGAACTTTTGGTTGATCACCATAGGTATTGTGTTTGAACATACAACATCCATAACCATAAGCAAAGATCAACTCCAAGGCCTTCTAATAGTCCTTCTCTATGGCTGCTTTGTCCTTACCTGCTTGAGATTGAAGAAAAGATACTTCATCTTTAGTCACCCTAACCTCTAGCATAAGTGAAGTCCATTCAACCTCCAAGCAAGCAACTTTACCGCCCCCACCCTCGTCTAGCCTCCCCATGCAACCCCAACACACTCCTCCTCGGGTGTGTGCAGGCACACACTCGACCTCAGTCGCCTCATCCTCCGCCACGCTCACACATCACTCGCCACGATGGCAAATTAGCCCAAGGACCTCGAGCTTTAGCCTTTCATCCCTCTCTTTCTCCTCACCAAGAATCCTTTATACCCTTCTTAGCCTTCTCGCTCCCGCGTTTAAACCCAACTCTCGCCTCGTTTATGGCGTCTTCTGCTGCATGGTGCTTCGAAGGAAGACACTAAGCATAATGTTGTAACTTCTGCATCGTCCAAATTCGAAGATGAAGTTCCTCAGGCCGGGTGCGCCCATATTCTAAATCGCAGCGGGCAAAGATATAAAAGAAGAGGTGTTAGAAGAAAATCACAAAGATAAGACTCATGTTCAAACGCGCAAAGTCTTAGCCAGGCCAAACGCCCGCCTCATTAAAATCAAGGGATTCCGACTACATTCCATCTTCAGCCACATGTTGGTAGGATTTTTTATCCATATAGTTGGGGAAGGGAATTGAATACTCTTTAGAAAGAGCCACCACCGGTATCAAGGTTAGTGGGCGTAGCTCATGCATGCAGAAAAATGAAGCGTCCCTCCGTCAAGGGGTTCCATCGATCAATAATTGACTAGGCAAAGACTGACCAGAATGCATATTGTCCACGAAAGATAATCCCACTTTTACCTGGCTTAAAGGGTGAGTTTATACCAACCTATTAAGAACCCTCGTCACTGGGCCCGAATCGCAGAGCTGGACTGCTTCAACAGTGAGCCGCAGCCAACGGTTGTCTCTGCAAAGGGAGCCTCGCCCACAACTTTATCAGCGCTTTGAGGTGGTCTTCTAGCTAGAGTCCCATCCTCTAAGGATGCGCAAGCGTCTTTGGAGGCATCTTTAGTGACGCCCTCTAAAGCTAGAAGGGCATCAGAGGCTCTTTCTGGAGAGTCTTAAGTAATTACTACTGGGCTCTTCTGAACCTCTTCATTTAAACCCGACCGCTGGTAGTCGCTGCCGCCTCGTACGTAACAAGGGTAGTTCTAAGCACCTCGCAAAATTTCGTTTCGCGGCATCCGCGCGGCAAATCCGACAGTAAGACTAGACATGTCGTGCTCACTCTCCTCAGCTGGCTCACTAGTAATCTGGGGAGCAAGACGATCACCCTAAGTCTCTCCTGTAGGAAGAATAAAGTGTTCACCCTTAACAAGCTCTTTGCAACGGGACGAGGGATGAGGGCACTATGTAAGGAAAGGATCACGCCTAACCCTACAAGTTTTTCGCAGACAAAAAGGAGCTCGTGATCGCGCTCTCAAAGGATCTCGGTAGCCATTTGAGGATCCAAAATTTCGGCCTTCACCCAACCGACCACCCTCGTCTGGCGTGACTATCTACAAAAATTTCAAACAGAAGTATGACATCAAAATATGATCGCGGCTCAGGAAGTACAAGCTCCATCGTAAGTCAAAACAAACTCGAATGTGTGGAGGGATTGATTCAGATCAAATGGAAGCCTAAGAGAGCCTGACGTCTCATACCACAGACCTTCGACTAAAACAACCCCTTTGGCTTCAATCTTAGGAGAGTCCAGGAGCCCGGTTATAAATTGCATCCAGGGGCTATGGGCCGACATAGATAAACAATCCCTAACCCCAAGCTTTAAAGTATAAATATAAAAAAATCTCTACCAGTGAAATATCCAACTGGTAGAGAAGGTTTTGCACACTGCAACCCATTAGAATTCGAAAGACGTTTGAATGTACAAGTGCAAGAGGTGCCCTAGTGAAGTGCATAAACTGCTTCACCAAAGACGAGATAGGGAAGTGAAGACTAGCAGCAAATTGCTCATGGGTGAAATAAATGACATTATCCGCCCCTCCAATGGTTGGGGCAGTTGATTTGTCTGCCACCTCCAGTATGATGTATGCAGGAACCTGAGTAAACGATCTCAATTCCTCTATAGACATAGTAGCAGCTAAGTTGCTTATAGTGGGAATTTCCTGGGAAGTCCCCCTTTTACGCCTTGCCTGACTAGTAGAAGTCTCTTTATGATCTCTCACTATTCTACAGGCAAACAAACAGAAAAAAGGGATCAGCTTGAGGCCCGTTAAGCTGCAAAGGTGACAAAACCCTAGAAAGATAAGAGAAACCCCTCTCTGGAGGTTTGACAACTAACTAGCGACAAGACCTAAGAACCCCGAACTAGGAACCCGCGCAGAAACTAATGGGATATCCCTAAACCTGGGAACATACCGCCTGCAGCATCAACACCAGAACGCCATCGGAAAATGACGATTGCATCCTCGAAAAGAAGGAAAAACTTTCTAACCCAAAAATATCCAACAAACAGAGCCACAGAAAACAACACAAAGAAGGTGATACAAATGAGATTCGAATTGTAAAAAATCACCGAAAATTCGAAAGTTATCATAGGATCTCCAATGATTCCTTTAAAAGAAAAAGTTTGCAGAAGCACGAGAGAAATAAAATTGCAATAGGCAAAGAGCTCTGTGAAGTCGTAAAGGAAACAACACTCGGAGCCCAACCCCTATAAAAGGGTAAAACATCAATGGGAACATTAAATGTGCCGTCAAGGCACCATGCGCCACAGACGTGTTGGGAAACGTGTGCTTCCCATACGCTTTGTATCCAAATGCACTTCACCTTCCGACGTGTTCAATATACGCATCAATTCTCCTAATCCTTTCAACTTTCCGCGCCTAGGGCTTAAAAGCATAGTATTTTCCCTCGATTGAAAAAGCATAAAGTTCCAACCAAGGAAAATGGGGGCATTGTGAGTACCATGATCTTTAGACCCACTATTCAATGGGCCCAGGGCCCGCATTGTGAAACAGTCTAAGCCCATGTATCATATTGAAACAAGTCAGCATTATCCAAATAGGAGAGTCTTAAAGCCCGTTTAAGAATGCCGTTGTGTTCTCCCTTCAAAGACTGCTTTAGGCTTTAATTGCCTAGGGATTCCCAAGTCCCTAGCAGGCCATTCTACCGCATATGGAAAGTTCGTTATGGATAAGGGTATAAAAGCGGAAAATACGCAAAAGAGATATTTATCAGCAAATTTCCTAGTTTCCAAATCCCTTATTTCTCATAAGATTAATCCCTGATAGGAAAAAAGAGATTTTATCCCTAAAATTATGGGGAGTTTTATGAATCGTGTCCTATAAATCGGGAAGATCCCCCATGAGGTGAAGGTAAGAGCAATTCCAACTATGTGAACTCTCAAATTCTTCTTTTCCATCTTGTGCTGACTTAATCATTGGAGAGCATGGTCGGAACACCGCTGCCGGATCACCCTTTTGCAGGTTCACGTTGTGTTGCTGATGCTTAGAGGTTCCAACGATCAAGGTCCCTACAAATGTTAAGAGAAAGAATGTGCCGAGTTGAGCTTGATTTAGAAGATATGAATTTGGGTGATTGAAGATGGATGTGTCAATGGCATTGATGCCTATGGTGAATATAGCCTTGGAAAGCTTATGAACTGTAACAAGAAAATTAGCTTTATGTGGTGCATAATGGCAAGCCTATCCAAGTTCAGTTTGATGTCATCGCCTTGCAAGCAAAAATGTGCATCCTCAACACCTTCATTCTCAAAGAGCTACATTCAAGGAGCATAGCTTGATCAACCTCAGGAAAGTATTCTTTTTCCCTTCTTGCTTTTGTCTCACATTGAGGACAATTCAATATTCAAGTTTGGGGGGATAGCTTTGTGATTGAATAAGCTTTGGTATCTCTTAGCCTATTTTAGTGTCTTTTTAGTTGTTATGCATGTTTGTGTTTAGTTTAGTTAGTTTGTTTAGTCTTGTAATTTTAAAATCATATGAATGTTATTTTATTTCTAGGTCTAATATATCTTTGTATGAAAAATGTGTTCGATCATCTTTAATTGTCTATATTACATGGATTGGAGATATTACGTTTTAGTAAACATAAATAAAAAGAAAAAATATATTTAATTTGTTTTTTTTATACGTTAGTAAGGGAACCATTACCAACCTTTATAGTATTTCACAAAGAATATAATTGCATTAAACCTCAACCTTTAAGAGTTTGGCGAGAGTATGGGTGTAAACGAGTCAAGCTACTCATGAGCTATTCGAACTCAACTTGTAGAATACTATAATTTGACTCGGAGTTAATTGAGACGAGATACCTCAAGTAGCTTGTCGAGTCAAGTTTGAGTATCATAATACCCGACTCGATCTGTTGGCGAGTTTGATCGAGCATTACTATTTTATTAATCGAGTCAAGTTCGAGTATGGTTATTAATTTTTTAATTGATTCGAGTTTAATCAAGTCGAAGTTTTGGGTAGTCGACTATTTTTCTGCTGAGTCAACAATCCAAAAGAAGAAAAGGCTTGATCAAGTTCGAGACTAGTTCGAGATTCGGGTTTTTTAATTGAGTCAAACTCGAACTTGGCCTTGTATCAATTCAACTTGACTCGATTACACCCCCAGGCGAGAGGTTGCTAATATTGACCTTTGAGTTCAATTCCTTTTTTTTTTTTTTTTTTTGACTATTTGGATTATTGAAGTTTGAGATTGCTTGGAGTAATAGCAAAATGTTTGACATTTTTGGGCTTTAATAATCGTTTCAACCCATTACTTCTAGGAATTTATTATGTTTTTACTTTGAATATACTTGATTGTTAGTAACTTTTCAATCATAAGAATTTTGTTTGAACTATTTGCACTTTCTAATTTTCTGACTTTGAAATGTAAAATAATTGTCATGCCATTAGAATGGGGTTTTGATGTGAGAGGATAAATCTTCTATTATTCAAAGAAACAGGACGAGGAAATAAGTTATTTTACTAGGAAAAGAGAATAAGATAGTTTTCTTGGACTTTTTTCATTAATTCAATTAAAATTCATGTTCATTCAATATCCCTTGCACCATGCTGCAAGTTTTAGAAGGACTTGGCTGCACTGGAAATTCGAAATTTCTGCCTTCTAAAGTTATAAAAATAGAGCATGGTCTGCCCATCATTTTATCATTGTTTAAGAGTGTTGTTTTTTATGCTTTGCTTGTACTTTATTTATTGTTTTTAATGAATACATGGTCTCCATTGATAGAAGCAAGAATCGTGTATTCCTCTACTATTCCAGGTGCAAACTTTTCCTTTGTCTCTATATTATTTATTTATTGATAGCAAGCCATTTTTAGAGCCCGTTTGACATTATTTTAGGAAGCAATTATAATCTTTTTAATGCTTAAGAATTTTTACCATTCAAGTTTTAGAAAGACTATAAAGTTTTTCTAAAATCAAATTTAAACACATTCTTCATCAATTCAGCCAACTTCATATTTTAAAAGTATAACATCATGTATAAACACATTCCTCTCTGCAATTTAATTATTCATTCCCCATTTATTTGTTTGACTATTCACGTTGGGGTCGTAAGAGAGGGTGTTAAAAAGCATAATACTTATATTGAATGCAAAATTTTATAATCTTGAATTTTTAGAAAAATTAGTATTTTAACAATATATATTTCTTCTATCTTTAAAATTTGCTTTCAAAATTTTTTAAGTAAAAAACTAAATTAAGAATTTGTTTTCACACACTCGTATAAAAATAATCATAAAGTATTAATTCAAGTTTTATGATCTCTAAAAATAATTCGAGTTTTATGCACTCATGGTAGTACGTACCTGGAATGGTAAAAGATAACATCTATGTCATTCCAGGGTTGTATTTAAATGGCCAAATATAGTATATTTGACTTAAAAAAGGATGCAAAATGTTAATTATTTTATTTTATAATTAGTTGAAATTCGTATGTTTTAGACTTGCGTGCATACTTCATGGGGTTTCTCTTTTCTTTTTATATGAAAGTATGAAACATACTTTTCCTAAAAAAATTAAGGATAACAAACTCACTTTTTCATTTAAAAATATTTTTAAGGAATCAACAATCACATGTGCTTCTTCAGAAAGCATTCTAAGTGATTTTTAAATTTTGTTAAATGCTTGATTTTTTCCTTTTAAGAACATTCTCCAAGCTATGAGAGCTTCACATTTTCATATATATATATATATATGAAAAAAATTTATCACTATTTTCTTGTTTAATCGTTATTGTAATTAGTGATTTCTAAATTTTTATTAATGCTCTTTTTCTAACATTAGTTTCTTGTTCTGGCTCTTAATGACAGAGAGACAACTACGTTCCGGAGCTGGACCTACAGCTCCTGCGGCAAATCCTCCAATACATACTGGTCCATAAGAGCTGCTTCAATATAATTCGCTTGTGAAGGGAGAAAGAATAATAAAAAAAAGATTATGTTTGGTACTATGCTAATGAAAATATTTTCTTATATTTAATTTCACCTTGGAAGATATTAAAGAATATCAAATAATTAGAATTTATTAAAAATTTAATTTTTATATAAAAGAGGGAAATAGGAAAAACAAATTTCAAAAAACATATAAAAATAACTTACTAAGTTTAAACTTATCATCACATATCATATAGGAGAGAAAGTCATTTCCAATAAATAAGTATACTCTTCTTTTAACCAAGCGGTTGTGTTTTTGAGCCATGAAATCTAAAGGAAGGATTTTGTACTGAATGATACTGAAACAGAGCTGACTCTTTCATTTAATAGTAAAATTAAAAGGAAAAATCTTATTTCCAAAGTGCCTTTCACAATATTTAAGAACTTCATGTAAAGGAAATAATTTTTCTTCCTTTCAAATTTACTATTAAAAATGCGAAAGAAAATTAAATATAATTTCACTATTAATAAATTTCAATCTTTAAAAAAATTCCTTAATCTTTATATGATATTTTAAATAAGTAAAAAGTTTAGCTATATATAAAATAGTTAACGAACTTTAAATCTATTGGAGAATAGATATAACTTTTATCAATTTCTTCAGAAATAAATATAGTTAAAGCAAAAAGGAATGGATTCAAAAAGAAAAAGAAAAGAATATATATATATATATATATATATATATATATATATATATATATATATATATATATATATATATATATATTATAAAACAAAATATATACTTTTGTACTAGTGGATTTTTCAAATTCATTATTATGACATCTTTCAATATAAATATCTTAAAACTAAACACCATTATTTTTATGTTTTCTCTCGAAAAAAATTCATTTTTTTCTGTTCCAAAAATTCTTTTTTTCTATTCCAAATTATTTTCTTTTTCAAAGGAACAAAAGCTTTTAAAAGAGAGAGAATTTGAATAACATCAAACATAGGTAAACTTTCTACTGAAGAAGAAAATCTTCTTAATGAGTTCTTTTTCCAAAATGCAACGTTACAATATGAAAATAAGAAATAGACTGTTAATTAGTATGCTATTAAAAAAAAGAACCTGAAACATTTTTTTTATTCTTTCATTATGGAAAAAGATAATTATATAATTTTATGAACCCTCTGATACTCAAACCCAATATAGCTATTAAAAAATGAATTGAAGAATAAAAAGAAAAATGAGAGTTTTACCGGTAGAATACAATATTATTAAATAGTCAAGGGATTAAAAATTAAAGAGGAAACTAAAATATCTCATTTTGCCATAACCTAGAAAAGCCTATTTACTTTTACATACGAATTCATATTTTCAATGTGAATGTTATGACTTTTGGGTTATGGTCTGTGTTCATACAAATTTATGTATATATAATATTGTGTTTGGTTCTTTCAAAAATAAAAAATAAAAAATTGTGTTTGTTAGTGGATTTCTTTGCAAAAGTGGGCTGTCACTTTTCTTAATTTTTGTCCAAATCGATTACATTCGGATCTAAAGAAGATTTAGAGTCTATTTGTTATTCAAATAGGAACCACACGTGGACAAAGATTTATTGAAAAACATCCAAAACCCACATGCATGCCATCATTTATGAAAGTCGAAACCCACACAAATAAGTATTTATGAATAATGGATTTTAGGGCAAGCAAAGTCAACTTCCATATATTTTGATAAGGGTGGGCCAACCAAAGAGATTTATCATGGTAATTAAGGTGATAATTTTATAAGAAATATTTTTTTGATAATAATTAACTAAAGTCTACCTTTAAAAAGGGGAGGAAGAGAAAGTCTACCTTCTAAAGTCTACCTTTTAGAAGAACTATTTCCTCCTTCATTGGAGTCCCCTTCTTCTCTTGGTGCAACTAACTCATTCAGAAAATTGTGGAGTTTCAAATCTGATGAGTCCTGGGAAAATAAAACTGCATACTATTATTATATTTTTATTTTGGAGAATTTTGTTAGTTGTGATTTTAGTTTTTAGAGTTTATATGAGGTTTCTGAATATAATTTTGTTTGTTAGTTTTTTTATGATTTCGGTTTAGATGAAATAATTTTTTATGTGAAAAAGAATTATAAATAGTTTTGGTTAGTTCATTGTTGTTTTTGTGTGGAAATATTATATCTTTTGAAAAAACTAAAATAGAAAAATACATGATGTTGAGGGTTTGGTGGTGTCAATTTGTTTTTCTATTTTTTTGGTGAAAAGGTTATATCTTTTGAAAAAAAAAATTCCATAATAAGGTTTCGAATTTGATTCTAAGCGTAAAAGGTTTTGAAATTTCAAATGAACAAAAATAAGTTATATTAAAATTAATAGAGTAAAGTACAAATATTGTATGTTTACAATACAATTAAATTAGAAGTATACTAAAGGACTATATGTACTCTATATATTGTATTTTATATATTTTTTGAATGCAACCAAATCAAAATAGAGTAAGTAAAGTGTGGACATCGCATTTTAGTTATGATGCTTTTTCACTAAAAATGTGAGACTCGTTTTTGTATTTTTTAAAAACCAATTTTGAAAATAATTTGAAGTCGCCACTTATTTTATTATTTTTTAAGGGAAAACAAAATAAGAAATAAATGTGACTCCTAATATGGAAAAGCGGGTATGAGAAAAACCAAGTTTAGGTCTGAGGTCAGGTTACTTATCGAGAAGGTACGGTGACAAGCCGTAACACCCCTTCAGTTTTGGTCTTTAATAATCAAATTAAGGCTCATATAAACTAATGAATCAATTTAAGGATATTGGGAAATAAGCAATAATTATAACAATAAAACACATTAAACATATAATAAATGAGAAAAAAAATCAAAGTCAAATGAGGTAAGAATGTGTACTTTGGTAACGAATCGAAAAGAATATCAATAGAAAACAGGGTTAGTGCAGTAACAAATATAGAAACATTCATTATTAAATTAAAAAAACGGGTTATAGACCAAGTGCCAAATTATTTGTTGAAATGATACATGAGATGTCGGGTTCCACCAAGGCCCATTTATTTAGCATGCGACTCGACTCTATATGATTTCATTTTATTGGAATATATAGAGAAAACCATGCCTTTAGAATTTTTAAAATCGGATTGAAAATATAATTTTTGAAAGTAGAAATTTGTCTTTAGGAACTTAGAGAAAGAGAAGTTTGAATATTTGAATTTAAAGAATTTTTTAAATATATAATTTATTTAAAATTTTGAAATAAAAAAAAAATATTTTTATTTTATTTTTTTATAAATTGAAGAAAATTAATTTTTGCCTTTAAAGATTAAAGAAAAATATTTTTGAATTGACTTTTTTTAGAAATTAAAGAAAATTATTTTGGAATTTTTGAAATTGAGAAAATTGATTTTTGTAAAAATTAAGGAAAAATGTTTTTTGAAAATTTGAAGTTAAAGAAAATGACTTTAAAAAAAATTTCGGAAATGAAGTAAATATTATTTTATCTAGAAAAACATAAATAATAGGGTGAAAGTTAAAACAATAATAATAATATTTATTTGAAAGTTAGTATAGTAAAGAAACTTAAAATTTATGAAAATGAAGGATGTTATAAATATTATTTAAAACTAGAAAAAGTTTAAAACCAAAATAGATGTAGATTAAGTGGTTTAAAGTGTTTACTTACAACACAAATGATATGGGTTCAATTCCTCTAGTTGCATTTGATATTTTATTTTTGAAGGTGTGTCCAAAGTGATATGGTGGTAGGTCCTAGATGAGTGCGCTACGACATGACAACTGGTCCTAAGGGATGGCACGCATGTAAACGAATGACCAAGAGTTGGACAGTTAGGTAACCACGGGCTTGGAATCTAAGGTACGGATTTGACTTAATTACACCTAACAGAAACTGGCTAACCTAATGAGTCGGACTCAGGTGGCAGATAGGTAGACTCAAGACGGGCTTGCTTTCCAAGGCGAAACTGGAATACGAGAGGTTAGACCTCGTGCAGTAGAGATCGAACATAATGAGTCGCGACCAGACTGCCGTAGACCTAATATGCCAGCCTAAATGCATAGTTGGAACAGCAATGGCTCAGCCCATGCAAATTGGTTGTATTTAAGAAAATGAATAAAATGATCCCACTCATTTAATTTCCAAGAAGCGTACTTAGTCTAAGGTAGAGAGATTGGATCCAAGGAAACGAGCTATGCCTAAAATGGATGGGTTGGATTTAACAAAGTTGATAGATTGATCCTAATGGGTTGAACCTAAATTAATGGTTGAACATGGGTTGAACCTAAATTAATAAGTGCATATAATAACCGTCCAAAATACACACAAAATATATATAACAAAAATAAATAAATGCAAGCATAAAATATATTACGTAGGCTCACATTATAAATCAAAAAATTGGAGGTAACAAATGATGGACAAATAATGAATAAATAAAAAAGTCAACATAAAGGTTTTAATTGTAATGAATAATAAGCATAAAAGTCTTAACTGTAATGAATAATAAAAAAAGGTCTAACTGTAATGAATAATAAAAAAATTAGTAAATAAAAAAGTGTTAATATATGAATGAATAAAAAGTCAACATAAAGTCTAACTCTGCTGAATAATAAAAAAAGTCTACCCGTAATGATTAGTAAATAGAAAAAAGGTGCTAATATAATAGTCGAACTGTTTAAATAAAAAATATATATTGATAAACACGGATGGAAATCAGTAACGAAGATTATAATGCCAATTATTCATTCTTTCGTGAAGTCTCATAATAGAATAGAGAAAAAAATATCAAGAGTGATCAGGCATGAATTAGGCTCATATCTAGGTTTAGACGACATAAAAAGTATAAGTTCAATGATGATTTATATTATTATTAGTTATTCATTTAATTATACTTTTTGGATTAATTTGTCTTATTAGAGTTTTTGTTGGTATTTATAAATTGGATCTTATGTTATTGTTTTTGGAAAGACTTGATATGAGATTGAAAACTTGAAAACTTTGTTATCTTTATTTTGTTCGTTTCTTTTAATTTTATCATTATTTATAACAGAGCTACGTCAGAGTCTCAAGTTTAAACAAAAAAAAAAAAAATCATAACCTATGTCTAGCTGCCGCAGCCGCAGAAGCTTGGATTCTATCGGATTCTATCAAGTCCAACTCCATCTACAAGTTTGGCTTCATCATCCTTCTTAACCAAACTTGAGGAACATAAATCTGTATGCCCTTTTGAAGAATCAGCCTGTCTGCGCAATCATCACGTTGATGGTTGACTTCGTTTCAGAAACACGTTGATGCAGCGCCCATTGGACATTGAATCTGACGCTGATCGTCCACCTGCAACACCCATTTAAATCCGATGCTGATCGTCCACCTGCAACACCCATTTAAATCCAATGCTGATCGTCCACCTGCAACACCCATTTAAATCCAATGCTGATCGTCCACTTCCAACACCCATTTGGTTCACGATTCGTGGCGTCACCCAGACCTGAGACTTGGTGACATTGAATCGGACACCCAAAAGAGGATCCCTGAGTTGTCGTCTTTGTCGCCATCACGACAGTGCTCAAGACTTGGTGAAGCACCGCTGCCGCTGATCGTCACATCGTTGCTGCCACTGTCATGACCTCTGATAATACCTCGTCTTCCACAACTATTTACGGTTGCTACCGTTGCTGTCTCAACTTTACTCATCCTGATTTGCCATTGTCTTGTTGCTGCATGTAACTTTTGATTGCTTAGATTATTGGGCCACATTTATTGCTGGACCTTCATTCGTATTGATGCCGTTTATCTTTCGCTTGTTACCTATCTGATGCTGGCTTTCTATTGGTTTTTAAAATCGTGATCTCAGCTTTACCAAATTATCGCTTTCTTGGCCTTCAAAATCATGGAGAGAAGTTTTCATTTGATCACTGTTTTAGGAATACAATCAATTTACCCCATCAAAGAATTGCACATTTTATTTGATTCCCTTGCAACCACACTAAGGAAGTGTAGGTGTCCTAAAGGTTCTTCAACGAGGTACATTTTCTTTTACTTTAAAAACTCAGTTAATATTCGTGATTTATAAGTATATTTTGTTTGATTGTTTTAGTTCCAGTTTATTTGATAGAGCATAAAGAGTATTAAAAAAAATACTTTTTAGTTATTCTTTCTAGGCTCGTACAATCTTTGATACATAATTGCATTACATTTTTTAGATTTATGTTTGTTGCATTAGCATATAATTTATAAATTTCCTTACTCAGTGAAATTTTAGATTCTATCTCAACATGTCAGCCACCAAAAGTGATACTGTTGAATCTTCTTCTTCACCTAACATAAAAGATCCAATTGAGAGACTTAATAATTTTGACTTAAGACTACAAGGTTTATCTCAAGATCTAAATGATAGTCTCGTTTGTATTACCCGTTATCATGATGCAAATAAAGCACAATTTGATTCAGTCACTGTATCGGTAAGTAATTTAAATTCAAGGTGTGGTCAATTGACTCAATGTCAATCTGCCATCAACCAACAAACTCATGCAATAAATCGCAAAATGGATTTTCTTTTAAAATATTTGGGTAAACATGAGATAGGTGAATACGCTGACGAATCGTTAAAACACATCATTAACACACACTGGGGGTTCTAGTCCTTCTGGAGGTTCACATCAATATGATGAATTCAAATGGCTCGCGATGACAACTGCAAATGAACTTGTGTAGTAATTCAATTGCTCAACCTCACACGAGGTTACCTACAACAGGAGTACTTCATCAATCAGTGATCTAAGCCAACCCACAAGTCAACTTCTCATTAGATTATCAACCACCAAGGCAAAATTACCCACCAAATCAGGTAAGAGAAGATGTCGCTCCTTAGCGATACCAACCTAGTGTTAATGGTAATTCGGGTAGAGATCATGATAGACAAGTTAGACAACCTCAAAGGGACATCACAAGGAAAGTCAAGGCTAGTGCTCCTGAATTTGATGGTAGAATGGATCATAATGCTTTCTCTGACAAGTTAGTTGTATCGAGGAATATTTTTGATTGGTATGAAATGATTGATAGTGAAATCTAATTTGGTTTGCTAAAAATGAAATTAACCAATTCACTAAGATGCAGCTTCAGCGTAATGTGCTGCAAGACATGATTCATCCAGTGAACCACCCAGCATCACCCAATGGGTCGTTATGAAAGCAAAGTCGCAGTTAAAAGCACACTCATCATTTAAGAGTCAATTGTTCTCCAACATGATTAATTTGAAACAAAAGACTCTTAGTGTAGCTGAATATTCTGCTAAATTTGAGGAAGCTAGGCTTAGGTGTAGTGAGTTCCATGTTGAGGATCAATTTGTTGTCAACACTCGTTTTGTTAATGGTCTTAGGTTCGACATTCAAAGAATGATTAAATTGCATGCTCCACACACTGTAGAGGATGCATATCAAAAAGCCTTAGAAGTCGAGAAGTTCAATAGACCCTCCACTTTTGCACACATAGGTCAGTCCAAGTCATAGTCCATGTCATCAAATGGTAATACTAGGCCCAATAACATTAGGAGTAAAGAGTCTAGTCATGTACTCTCTCCCCTGCTAGCCCTATCGAGCCTAAGGTTAGTAATTCATCAATTGTCTGCCATAAGTGTTATCACAAGGGATGTATTGCATCTCGTTGTCCCCAACTTGCATTAGCATTAGATGTTGAACAGAGTAGTTTGGAGGATGAGGAAGACCAAATTGTTGATCCTTTAGATTATTCTAGTGATGAAGATGATCTTCATGAAGATTGTGATGATAATGCATGTGTTGGTGTGGTTAGATGCGTATATCCACAACTATAGATACGATAATTGGAAATGTAATTAGCATTTTTGACAAAGTCACATGCGTAGTGAGATAAGAATGTAAGTTAGGATTGACAGAACCTAAAAGTAAAACCACATCCAAATCCTTTTAGAGTAGCATGGGTGAATGACCATACTTTGCTTGTCACTTAAAGGTGACAATCTCTATTCAAATGGGGGATTATAAGGATGAAATCTATTGTGATGTGCTACCCATGGATGTTGCTCATGATCTTTTAGGTCGCCCTTGGCTTTATGATCTTAATGTTACCAATTTTGGTAAAGATAACATTTATTCATTTAAGTTCAAGGGTAAGAACATTATTTTGAGACCTGCTAAGCCTAAATGTTACAATGGTAAACGTGACATCTCTAAACTTCCTGAATGGAATTTACATATTTTAAAATGTAAGAAGTTTGAGAGAGAGGGAATTGAGATTGGTATGTGCTTAGCATTAGTGGCAAAAAAATTTCCATCTAATTCTTCGATTGTCGATGTTCCTTTGGAAGCGAATAATTTGCTAGATGATTTTGTTAATATGGTGCCTGATGAGTTGCCTAGTGAACTACTATCTTTAAGAGGCATCCAACATGCTATAGATTTAGTTCTAGGTTCTCAACTGCCTAAGCTTCTACATTATAGGATGAATCCTAAAGAGAGAGAGGAGTTGAATAGGCAAGTAGAAGGACTTTTAGAAAGAGGATTTGTTAGGTATAGCCTTAGTCCTTGTGCGGTGCCATCTTTGTTGACACATAAGAAAGATGGATCTTGGAGAATGTGTCTGGATAGTAGAGCCATCAATAAGATCACAATCAAATATAGATTTCATATCCCTCGCTATGAGGATATGTTGGATCTATTAGCTGGTTCTAGTTGGTTCTCTAAGATAGATTTGCGTAGTGGTTATCATCAAATTCGTGTTAGGCTAGAGATGAGTGGAAAACTGCATTTAAAACACAAGATGGTTTGTTTGAGTGGTTAGTCATGCATTTTGGTTTGTCTAATGCTCCTAGTACTTTCTTGAGAGTTATGACATCATTGGTAAATTTTTGGTGGTCTACTTTGATGACATATTGATTTATAGCTAATCCAAAGAAGAGAATTTAGAACACCTTTGACAGGTTTTTCTTACTCTTTGAGAGGTCAAGCTTTATGTTAACCTTAAGAAGTGTTCTTTTATGCAACCACATGTGCTTTTCTTAGGCTTTATCAGGTCTCGAACATGGCATTTTAAATGACTCGAAATGCTAGAGTTATCGGGTGGAGTGGCTCGAACTAAAAATCTATAACTAAGACTCGTAGTTTTCATGGTTTAGCTTCTTTCTATAGGAGATTTATAAGGGGATTTAACACTATTATGGCTCCTATCACAGAATGTTTAAAAAACGAGGAGTTTCAATGGTCTAATGCTGCTAGCCAGACATTAAGAGAAATCAATGTCAAAATGACCGAGGCACTTATTTTGAGATATCCTGATTTTACCAAAGGTTTTGAGGTTGCTTGTGATGCATCATGTGTAGGTATTAGGGTGTCTTGAGTCAAGAAGGTCACCCTATAGTTTTTTTTTAGTGAACAATTCAATGATGCTAAAAGATGATATTCTACATATGATAAAAAGTTTTATGCTATAGTGTCTTTGTTTTTAGAGGTTTTATTTGTTGCCTATTGAATTTGTGTTGTTTTCTAACCACCAAGCTTTAAGATATTTAAACTCACAAAAGAAATTGAATGCTCGACATGCTGAGTGGGTTGAATTTTTGAATGAATATTCTTTTATGATTGATCATCGTGTTGGTATTGAAAACAAAGCTGCTGATGCACTTAGTCGATTAACTGTTACACTTCATCTCATGAGTGCTCATGTAATTGGGTTTGATAGATTGAAAGATGAGTATTCTTCATGTCCTGACTTTGGTATTATTTATGATGAGGTTAGTAATGGTAACCGTCATGAGTATGTGAACTTTCTTATTTAAAGTGACTAAGTTGTGCATACCTCGGACATCATTTAGGGATTTATTAATTTGGGAGATGCATGCAGGTGGTTTAGTTGGACATTTTGGGAGGGATAAAACTATTGCATTGGTTGAAGATAGATTCTATTGGCATTCTCTGAAAAAAGATGTTGCTAGGATAGTTACACAATGCATGAACATGTCAGTTAGCTAAGGCTAAGATACAAAACACTGGCTTATATACTCATTTACGTGTTCCTCATGAACTTTGGAAGGATGTTACTATGGACTTTGTTCTTGGATCACGACCACAGAGGACATGATTCTATTTTTGCTATTATTACTGTGTTTTTTAAGATGACACATTTATTCTCGTAACAAAAACCAATGATGCTTCACATGTTGTTAAATTATTTTTAGAGAAGTCATAAATTGCATGGTTTGCCTTTCACCATTATATCTCTATAGGATGTGAAATTTGTTGCTATTTTTGAAACTCTTTGGAAATTGCTTCACTACTTTGAAAATTTCATATGCTTTTATCCTCAAACTCCGATGGTCAAACCAGTTGTCAACAAGTTTGTGTGTCGTCGTAAAACAAGGTGTTTGGGATTTAATTTTTGTTAACATCCGGTTTGCATATAACAATTATGTTAACTGCTCAACTCGTAAAAGTCTCCATCAAATTGTTAATGGCTACTCACCGCACACCCATTGATCTTTGCCTTTACCACCTCACATGCGTGCGCTCGAACTCCGTCGAAACTCAAGCAAAACATATATCCATGACTTACATACGAAAGATTAAAGAAAGATTTTTCTAAGTAATGAAGAGTATAAACTAGCTGCTGATGTGCATTGTAGATCTAAGGAATTTAATGTTGGTGAATATGTCATAGTACGCATTCATCTTGAAAGAGTTCCAAAAAAATTTTATGCAAGAGCCCTGGGCCCTTATTCTATCATTCGTAAAATGTGATCTAATGTATATCTTCTTGATTTTCCTAATGACATAGATATTAGCCTTGTTTTCAATGTAGAGGATTTTCTACCTTACCAAGGCACTTTTGAGTCTTCTACTTTGCCTTTTAGTGTGTTTGTAGGTGAAGCTAGCAAAGATGCACTCACTGTGCCTTCGTTATAGTATTCTAAGGAGATGGTGGATATTATCCTTAATGATGAGCTCATACTCTGCAGAGCCTGCATAATGCTTCTTGTCAAATAGCATGGTCGTCCAAATTCTGATGCTACTTGGATACACGAGGATGATCTTCGTCATTTGGATCCTTTGTTGTTGGATTGCTACCTTTCCTCTCACTATTCGGAGTTGAGTTCTTTTCAACCCGTGGGGAATGATGGGCCATGGAGTAGGCCCTTAACTAGGCATAGAGGAGATAGGAAGCCCAAGTCCAATGATTGTTTTTATTATTATTAGTTATTTATTTAATCGTACTTTTGGATTTTATCTCGTTAGGTTTTCTGTCAAGTAGCCTACAACAGCCCCTTATGTTATCAAGTTGTGTGAGACTCGATACGCAGATCAAAACTTGAGAACTTCAAGTATGTTTGGTCTCCGGTTTCTATTTCTTTAATTTTATTATTCTTTGTAGCTAAGCTACATTAAAGAGCTTATAAACCATACCCGAATCCTTTTTTTTTGTCTCCTATTTTGTTTCGATCTCCTTTTCTCACCTCATCGTGGCGTCTCCTCCAAGCCCCAAAAGCCTAATCCTTCAATCGTCCTCCTCCAAGTGTCTCCCTCTCTGGTCCTCTCCCTTATGATCTTCCCTCTCTCTAAAATAAAATAAAATTGGATAAAATAAAATAAAATAAGATAAAAAAAAAGAAGATAAAATTGAACCTAGCCCAAATTTGGGTTCTACATAATGTTAGTGTTTCTATGTTGTAATTATATTACATTTGTATTATACTTATATTTTGTAACTAAAGATATGATTTTTATGCAAAACCTTCAATATATAAGCATTCTATTTATCAATTATAATAATATTCAATATATATATATATATATATATATATATATATATATATATATATATATATATATATATATATATAGGGATCAAAAACTATATTTATATATGTACGTATTTAATATTCTATTATCTGACTATATATATACTATACTATATTGTAATGTTAATTTTTCTATATTGTAATTATCTTGCATTTTTATTGTACTTGTATTTATTTATTATTTTTGAGTTGTTAAAGTAATTTAGGTATTAATATAAAATTGTTCTTCTCTGTCATTTTCAGCTTTGATACCCACAATTCAGAGGAATTATCTAAGATAATGACCCATATGAGTAAATCTCTTTGTTGGCCCACCTGGTAATTTCCTCTATTTTTTTTCCATAATTAATGGTAGTGAGGCCAATTTAAAATTTTCCTTTACATGAATGCAACTGTTTACTGCAAAGTGTTTTGCAGAATTACATTTGGAAATTATCATATGATATTTTGTAAAATAAAAAATTATTTGTAAACTTGAGATGTTCTTACCTCTTTTTTTGTATCAAATTATTTTCTTTCGATGGGGAGTTGTGTTTATTTATTTTTTTCTGTCCATCCAAATAAAAATCCTCTTTACTCTTTGTTCACATCCAAACAAATGAGGGCAAGTCTCACTATTGAGGCCAGCTCAACCTTCGCGCGAATCCACCATCATTACATCTACTATTTCTCTTTAGAAAATGGAGGGCTTGACTCAACCACTGTTTCTCTTTCTTCCAACAACTTTCCTTCTTCCTTCTTGCATCTGCAAAGAACCCTTCTTTGCTTTCTAACCCTTCTAGCAATTTTTCCAGAACCAGTCAAGAAATGGCTTCTATCAGCACCTTACGAGCGTCATCTTCTACCTCTTGCCCTCACAATTATGATGTGTTCTTGAGTTTTAGAGGTGTAGACACTCGCACGAATTTCACCGATCATCTTTATAACGCTTTGGTTGCACACGGAATTCGCACCTTCAGAGATGACGAAGAACTCGAAAAAGGACAAGATATCAAAACAGGTCTCTCAACAGCTATCGAAGAAGTAAAGATTTTTATATCATTTTCTCAAAAAATTATGCTACCTGCAAGTGGTGTGTTTGAATGAGCTCGCAAAGATCATGACAATAAAGGAAGCTATGGTTATACTAGTGTTTTATCATGTCAATCCATCGGACGTGGGACACCAACGAGGAGATTTTGGAGATGTGTGAATAAAATGATAGAACGTGAATGATGTGTTTTATTTATTTCTGAATTGTATATATATATTGTTTACAAGATATTTTTGAAATTTAAAATACAAAAATTTAGGAACTAAAAACAACTCGCAAAACGACAAAGCTATATACTAGAAAAAATAAACAAATACTTGTTGAATAAAACAAAAAAGTCCTAAATCAGGTTTCAATTGATTCTGCTCAACATCCCTCAAGTCGAGCGGAATGGAGATGTCAAGAACACCCAACTTGCGAAGTAGTTGAAGATGAGTGTCGCCTCCGAGTGGCTTAGTAAAAATGTCCGCTAATTGGTCTTGAGAACGCAGGTATGATGGAGTAAGGAGACCTTGTTGAATTTTTCTCAAACAAAATGAAAATCAAGCTTAGTATGTTTGGTGAGTTAGTGAAAAACACGATTTTTAGCAATATGAATTGCAGTTTGGCTATCACAATGGACTACAATGGGTTGTGAATGAGTGATACCGAGATTTATAAGAAGATATTTTAACCATTGCAACTCGGAAGAAAGTGCAGCAAGTGAACTATATTATGCTTCACAAGAACGAGAAATGTTTGGTTGTTTCTGGTTTGCCAGTAGGACTATAACTCAAATGACAGAAAAACCAATGGTGGAGCGACGCGGTGGTAGGATAATTAGCCCAAACAGACCAAGATATCGTATAAGATTAAGTAGTTTGATGTAGAAGAAAGGAATAATCCTTACCAATGTTGTTTTTAAGATTAGCAAGATCGAAGCCAAGTAGAATAAAGGAAGATTGAATGAATTGATTCAAGTGTGTCACCAAATATATTGAATATCCTCGGTCGTGTGATGGTAAGATATAAAAGGCACCCACTGCAATGACAAGAATTGCCTGACGTGAAGAGACTACCCATCCACGGTCTTAAACGAAGAATGTTGTTCCATAGGAAAATCAGATGGTCTGGAACCAGTCATACCAGAATCAGATAAAATGTCAAGGGTATATTTTCTTTGACATAGAAAAATCCCTTGTTTAGATCGAGACAATTCAATACCTAAAAATGTGACACCCTTATCTCGGGGTCCCGTTGACAACCCTTCAACCTGCGGAAACCGATGGGTGTCGGGTAACCCGACGCCACACCATCATGTCCTATTTATCGGGATCCATAATTTAACAAAAATCGGACAGAGTCTCCTTTGTAAAGGGAAGCTCTATCCAAAATACAACTTATATAACAATACATCACATGACCCATCCGGGCTCATTATGCCACACCGAGTCATTTATGAGTCATAGCAACCACTCGTCCCCATTCAACCATACCCTGAATACTATACATGCAACTATGTATTGATATGTTTACAAGAGTTCAATGGCGCACTCTTATACAAAATGATATATTAAAACCGATTGCTATATACATATACAAAATATGGTCCAAAGCCACATCTCGACTTTCTTCATACAAGCAGACAATGCTGGTCGCCCGTCGCACTCAACTCCGTACCGAAAAGGGGGTCCCACGATGGGGTGAGCAAAGTTCAGTAGTGATAATCTCCAAGGGTTACCTCCCACCTATGCTCATACGTTGATCAAAACCAACCCATACACATCCAAGAAACAACATGCACACGTATGCGTGCAAGTGAAATGTCTTCACGCTCATGACCTGCTCATCACCTGGTCTCCTTACACATGCCTATGCCAAGTGACACACATATACTAAGCCCTTACCGACTCACCAGTACCCAATGCAAGTGCCAATGGGCAACTAATCCCGAGTCAATCCCGACTCCTCTCACACAACTCGAAGTCTATGTTATAACCGTGTGTCTTATTTTGGGCAACAGAACTTTTCAGATCACACTGTGGGTCTCTTATACCCATGTTCTAGGCTTTTCACCTAAGGGGATTAACGACCCCCTTCTTGCTCCGCCCAACACACACTAATTATATTTTTACTTTATGCTTTGAACTGTGAGTCATTCATTAGACGTTGTCCAAAGTACAAGTTCACTACCCATTCATCAACACTGATGATGGATGACCATACCCTTGCACACACACCTAATATGTTGATGTCCCTATGCATATGCAATGCAAGTATGCCACCTAGTATTACATGTCTCATTTCCAACGTATGGCTAATAATTTTCATTCATCATGTCAACAAATCTAAATACACCCATATTGACATCACAAGTCGTTACCAATCAATTAACGACTTGTTTTAACCTCTAGGCCTAATTGTGACATATCATGTCCACAAGTAGCCTACAACAAGCCATGTAATGGCCTCATTCACATACAATAATGTGTCACCCAATTATCAAGCAATGACACACAAACATTGTATTTCATTCAACATGTCATTCCATACTCAAGTGATTAGTACACTTAGTTCAACAATCAATTTTTCAGAAAATACATGAGCACAACATTCCATTCATAGGCATATGGTCAGATTTTAGACTCAAAGAGCTTTCTATAGAGTCCAAGAAGGTATGAATCAGAGTTCGGACTAGAAAGTTATGACCGTCTAAAGTTGGAGGCCTCATATGAATAGTCATACCCAACCGGACAACTTTCACCTAGCCGGACGGACCTAGCCGGACAAACCTAGTTGGACGAACTTTGTACTTAGGCTGTTTCTAAACGGACCATAACCGGGCTATAGAGGCCCGATTTGGATAATTCAAAAGCCTAACATCAATTTCACTTATGCAACTACAATTTACTTGAAGGACACACGACCAAATTCCCTTTATTTCCCATCCGAAAACCAGTCCTAAAGTCCAGCTAATGCGTAGGATCAAAATAGGGCAGCTTCCCATAGTTCAAAATGCAACCAAACATCCCCCTTAGGGCAAGACACAACCACACACATCCCTTACGCAGTAAAATAACCAAAGTGAATACACCTACCTCCTCAAAGTGTGTGGTTGCTCTAGGAAGTCCCGTGACATCTTCCTAAACCTAAAACCCTTGATTTCTGAACTCTTCACTCTGAATCCTCTACGAAATCTCTTGTTTCTACATCTACTTCGTAGACTTTATCGAGCAGATGATCTTTTTGTTCTTAAATCACGAAAAACCTAATTCACCTATATCTCTCTCCATGGATCTAGAGAGTAAGTCGGAGCCTCTCTCTTCTCTTCTTTTTTCTTTTTTTTTCCCCCTCTCTTTCTTTTTCTTCTCCTCCAATCGAATTTGTTTTGGTCCAAAGTCACAGAGGCCTCATCTTGCCACATGTCACTCTCCTATTGGCCCCTTGGATTCTCTTATCCTCTTATCCATAATCTCGATTTCCTTCCTATTGCTGTGACATGTCACACATGGGTCCCACTTAGACTTGTGTTTGACTTGGCTCTCCATTTTGACATGTGGCTCAATGAGCCCTCTAAACAAGTGCTGCGTTACTTCGCGGGCCTTTGTCTCAAAACGTAAATTCCATTGTCTCTTTAATTCGACGAAATTTACTGGGTGGATAGCGATTTCACGTGAGAAGATTCTAATGAAGGAGATCCATTTGTCATCCTAAGATATCTAAAAATTTTTGATTTTCCCATTGAAATTATTATGTTTACCTTTTCAAAAATTAATTTTCGCCTGGTAAAATAACAGAGTGGCAAGATCTTTAATGGAAAAAGATTGAGCAAGAAAATGTTTGAATTTAGAAATGGCAGCATCGTTGTTGCCAGTGATAATAATATCATCAACATAGATGATAACAAAAAATTATGTTGGACCTTAGATATATGTAAAGGATGAGTTAAAAATGATGTTGAAAACCATGACGAGTAAGCGCAGGAGTATCTAGAGAACCACTCGTCAAGAAGCTTGTTTTACAACATATAAACATTTATTAATTTGCAGACACGAAGGTCTTCTTACGAGAGAAGCCGGAGGAAGTTTCATATAAACTTTTCATTAGATCTCCTCGAGAAACGCATTGTTAACATCAAGTTGATCTAGAGACCACTTTCAATGGCAGTGAACGGTTAAGGAGACGAATGTAAACTGCTTCACAACAAAGCGAAGGTATCATGGTAATTTATACCTTCAACTTGAGTATAACCTTTTGTAACTAAACGAGCTTTATATCGCTCAATTGAACCATCTGAGTGATATTTAATTTTGTAGACTCATTTACAACCAATGGGTGATTTTCCTTTGGGAAGAGAAGATAAAGACCAAGTGTTATTTGATTCAAGAGCTTGAATTTCTTTTTCCATGGAATCACGCCATTCAACATATTTCATGGCTTAAGAATAAGATTGCGGTTCTTGATGTTCAATGATATTTGTTAAAAAAGAACAATGAGAATGGTTAAAAGATAACAAAGAAAATAATTGGCTAGGGGAAAAGCCGTTGAGAGAGAAATATGATTGCATGGAGTATAATCTCGATGACCCTCGTGGGGCCTTCACAATCTCGTGGAGGAAGCTTATTTGTTATAGAACTATGTTCTATAGAAGGAGAATTATTTGTATGAGTATCCTCATAAATAAGTGGCGTGTTAGCACACGGAGGATCATGTGGATTTATTAAAGGAGAATTAGGAGATGGAGGGCTGAATGTATTATCTATTTGAGAAGTGGTTGTAATAGATTCTACTGAATCATTAGAATAATCTACTAGGTGATGAGAGATCGATTGTAGAGAATCACTAGAAGAATCATTAGAAGAAATACCAATTGGCATAACTGGTGGAATATAGTCAAAAGTTCCATCATCATGAATGGGAGTAATATTAATGGAATTGTTAAATGATGGAGATTGAAGATCACGATATGGAAAAATTGACTTATGGAATATAACATCACGAGAAACGTAGATTTGATGAGTTTTGATATCATATATGCGATATCCTCATTCATATGGATAACTAAATGGAATTCCAGGTTTATCTCTTTATCAAATTTATGCTGAATGTTCATATTTTTAGCAAAGATAAACATCCAAAAAATTCGAAGAGATGAGTATGGAGTGAATAGTTCCATAAAAACTTCCAGAGGATTTATATTTAAGAATAGAGTATAGGTAATTTATTTATAAGTAGTGCTAAAGAATGAGAAGACATTCACCCAAAAAGGAAATAGACAAGTTTGCTTGAAATCATAGCTCTAGCAACATCAAGTAGATGCCTGCTTACGCTCAACAATGCCATTTTGTCAGTCACGATTACGTCAACTACGCTATGAATAATCTACGTTCATGAAACCATGTTTGAATTTGTTTAATAAGAAATTTTGTACCATTGTCTGAACGAATAGTATGAAGCTGGGGAAGAAAGATGTTCCCATTACTAGAATTGATTCAAGAAACTTTTGTCTTGAATTGGTGATTTATTTGATTAAAAAAATGAACCAACATGTGAAAGCCAGATTTGTTTCACAAATAATTCCAAGTACACATTGAATAATCATCAACAATTGTTAAAAAGAAACGAGATCCATTTTTAGAAGGGGTAGAAAAAGGGCCCCAAATGTCAACATGAATTAATTTAAAACAATGAGAAGAACAAGACGAGCTTTGGGGAAAAGAAAGACGTGATTGTTTAGCATGTGGACACACATCACAAACAAAATTTTTATTTGGACTAATACTTGGAAAAGCCTTAACAAGGAAATGAAAACGAGAACTAGATGGATGACCAAGGCGAGAATGCCATAGGTCAAACTTATTACAATGCTTTTAAAGAAAATACACTAAAAATGGAAACCAACATCTAGGATAAAAGAGACCATTAAGTAGCACTACCCGACAAATCATCATCTTCGCGTTCTGCCTAAATATGGGATGGAAGATGAAAATAAAGATAATACGGAAGGAAGCTGACTTGTTAATTGAGAAATAGATAATAAATTGTATTTGAAGTATGGAATATGGAATATGGAAAACATCTTTGAGAATAAGTGATGATGAACAATGAACTATGCCTATGTGTGTCAATAAGAGATGAGAGCCATCAGAAGTACAATCGAATATAAAATACCTTTTTATGAACAGTTGAATATGAAGAAAAAAGTGAAAGAGATGTACATATATGATTAGAAGCACCATAATCAATAATTCAAGAAGGAGATAAACAAGTGAGAATTGTACCTGCCAAATGAACTGATGATCCATTATATTCATCTTTGGATAGAAGTGAAAGAAGCTTATTGTATTGTCTGGAAGTGTCAATCGATTTAAAGGAGATGGAAGTGTATGAAGGTGGCCCTGATTTCTTCACCTGCTTATCTGGGAAGCCATGAATCTGGTAGCATGTAGCAAGAGTATAACCATGCTTGTTACAATGGTCACGTAAGGCAAGGTCATGCCTAGATGGCCTGTGTTTTGGTGGCTTCTCCTAGATGCATGGAGGTTAATCAATTGTCGAGTGGTGTGAATATTAATCTCTTGTTGTTTTTCTTCTTGGCATACTAAATTATAGATACGCTGAATTGAAGGGAATGGATCCATAAAGAGAATTCGACTGGGAATAGCTGAAAAGTGATCATGAAGTCCTTGAAGAAACTCCATGGCACAATCTTGATTTTGTTGATCAATATAACTATTAGCATGACCACAAATACATGCGAAGGATAGAGAATGGAATTTGAAGTTCGCCCTATAAGGATTTGAGCATAAAGAAGAATTATACTTTATTAGGTAGAATACATATTGTCAACATGGGATTTGTGAGTATTTGATTAGAAACATACTGACACCACTTAGAACAGTTTATACAGATGCTTGATTTATCCAGATCAACAGAACCCAACTCACCAACCAGTTCTACAACGTCCATTTGAACACGCTGACTATATATGATCATCAACAAAACTACACAGGAACGGTTATTGCGATCAAAGATTCATGATCCAATGTCCCGCATTATTATGACACTGAAGACTGTCTATATTACAGTTTATATATTCTGTTTGACAGACATTGATGATTTATGAATGGATGGATAGTGGTTACAATGTTTGATACACACAGTAACAGAATAATAATTTATCACCCGACACTATGTGAATAAATGATAGAACTATGAATGATGTGTTTTATTTATCTGAATTGGTATAGATATATATATTATTATTTTTTTTGAAATTTAAAATTACAAAATTAGAACCAAAAAACAACTCTACAAATGATTAAAACTATATACTATGAAAACAAATATTGTTAAATAAAACAAAAGTCCTAAATTAAAGTTTCAATTGACTCGTTCAACAAAGATGCATTTATAAACCATGAGAAAGATGCAGTAAAATGAAGAGAGAAGAAGGACATGATAGTGAGACCGTTTGAGAAAGTGAAATAGTTTATCCGATATGATGTGGTTAACCAGTAATGATACTTCTTCTTACTTTTTACTTCAGAAATTTCATCCTATTTTATTTATTCTCAAATTACAAGCCTTGATATATTTCCTATCTGAATTATGTTTTTCTGTTTGTATAAAAGCTTGCTTCATGATATAATTATCCAATTTTAAACAAAATAGATGTTCTAATCTGGCCTAAGAGTTCGAACTTGTCACACCTCGATTCCTCCTGGCCCCCACCCGACATGGATCCACCGAGTTCAGCAGCGCGAGACCATATACTCGGGACTCACTCGTTTTTTTTATAAGAGAATCAAATATCATTTACATACAAAAGAACTACCTCATCTAGTGGCATCACCCTATACACATATATCGAGTCCCATTTACATATACAAAACAGATTTACATTTACAAATCACACTGAACAGTACTTTGGGATGAACCCCGCATTAGTGTGTCAGCTCAACCGTATGCGAAAGCTTTCAAACGCTATCTCAGACTTGCACCTGACAAAAACCTGTAAGAAGCCTTATGCTTATGAAACATATGTCTTATGTATATACACATTTAAAGCATAAACAATAACATATCGTAATTTTCATGATTCATATAATGAACTTATACAATTACTTATGCTTATACGTATTTATTTATTCCACCTCATCTGAGTTACGGGTAGTTTATTATCCGTACATTACCACAGGCTTATAATTCGGTAATTTTATCTATATCTTAACATTCAAAAATTACACTTATAGCGCACTTATTCTCTATTCAGAACTTATACTTATAAGATTCTGATTCCTATACCTATAGCAGACTTTATTCTTATCTCTAACTCTATACTTATAACAACATTCTGATTCATACCTCATCGATCTTACACTCATGGCAAGACTTATTCTATTGGATCTCCGTAGGACACGTATTTATTCAAATTCCCATATACTAAGATCGAACTTATACACATACTCTACATTTATAAGTACTTCATCAATGACTACCCATCCATCATGACACGGTCTCGTGAGCCCCGTAGGAGCCACAAGAGCTACACTTATACGCAGATACCTATACATGCACCGGTACTTATATCTATCCTGCATTCCAGGAGTCGGCCGTAACTTGGCGTTTTATACGCAGGCAATTTCAGGTACTACAAAGCTTATACCATGTCACTACATAGGGCTTATACTATACAAGATTGTTACATTTAGTTGGGAGGTCCCGTAGAGTACTGCATGTGAAAGGTTACGAACGCTCTAATCGGCATTAGCGGAACTTATCTTATAATTTTAAGTACCAGAGGGGTACTATCGTGTGGTTTATCCTCATCCGGAGCTTATACGATGGTACCTGTAGGTACTACAAAACCTATACTTATATAGAGGTACCTGTAGGTACTACATAATTTTCTCAGATACAGAGGTACCCATAGGTACCAAGGTAACTTATCCTGTAATAGTTAGTAGCTATTCTTATAGTTCGATCTTATATTGGTATTACTTTGAGCATAATCTTGTACCGATCTATACCTGAGCTTAGATCTTAGTGTACAAAAGTACCCGTAGAGGTACCACACACCATTATACTGAGGCAACTGTGAGGTACCACCGGATCTATACTTATATTACAAAAACTTATACTTATTTGACTGATACTAAGTACCATAGGTACTACAAAACTTATACTTATTATCGACAGTAAGTACCGTGAGGTACTACATAACTTATAATTTATATATTATCATTTAAGTACCCATAGGTACTATAGAGATTTTATTTGTACAAAAGGGTTCGTGAGGTACTCACGATACAGGGGTACCCGTAGGTACATTCAGATCTTTACCATATTCATTTCTTTACCATTATTCTTTATTTAGAGTCTTATCATATAACTATTTGACTACCGCACTAATCACAAGAAAACTATGAGTAGGACGGAAAACAACAAGCACCAAGGTACAATACAAGATTGAGGAATAAAGAGTACAGAGGCCGGTAAGACCGGTCAGAGGCCGTATACCAATCACATATGAGTACTGAAGCACGAGCAGGCGTGGCCCGCCCATGTAACAAGAGGCCAGAGTACTAACAGGAGTACCTGGTACTTCACCAAGAGGCCGAAGACCAACAGAGTGCCGAAGCACCGACGAACGCCCACTCATTCATTTTTCTCGTCCTAGGTAGTCATATGATCATGTCTTCAGAACTCATAATGTATCTTAATCAAGCCCCGTGTCTATGACATATCGCTTTTCATGTTCATGTTCATGTTTCAAGCCAGCTTATATTTCATTATCGTATTCATGTTCATGAATTACGCTATACATATTGCATTTCATACTTGTACAGTATGATGCCTGCTATGTATTCAGATATCATATGTATTCTGTCCTCTAAGAATCTATTTTACTTAGAAATTAGAATCATTCCAATCGATCATTCAAACTAAGTTATGACATTTTCATGCTAAACGAATAATTTACCGATTTTACACTGACAGTTTGAAATACCAGATTTCCAGTGTCTTGACTCATATTTGGACACTGATTCATTGTACTTTAAATTTAAGGTGCTAAGGATTCTCCAACTGAATCACCCAAAATTGAGCACCGAAACTCGTTATGTCCTAAACAACCCGACTACTCTCTATGGTCAAAACTGCAGATTTCAACATAGCCCCACTTTTGAGAATTGCTGGGCCACATAGAATCCGAATTTGAAGCAGTACTTATTAGATGTTTGGTTCCTTGAAGTCTATTTTAACCAGAAACTTCAATCACTAAATCGATAAGAAATGACCAAGTTATGGCCAAATAGTTGAACACCGTCAAAGAAAACAACACCTACTATGACTGGCATCATCGTTGCAGATCGGCACGCTCGGAATTTCGCCCGTACGTGTGTTTTTCTTCCATTTTTCCATATGTTGATACCAAATCAACTCACATCTATATACACATCAAAACCACTCCAAATTCATCTTGAAATGGTGGCGAACTCATATTCATCTTATAACCTCTATTTTACTCAAATCATCTTTCAATACATATGTTTCTTCAAAAGCCTTTCATGAATACTCCCAAAAAACTCTAATATGGGTCATAACCCATACACAAACCAAGAACAAAGATTTGTTAGGGTTTGTTCTAAACCCTAACTCAATTTCTTTCCATTTAACCATGAATCCAACATCAAAGGGGAGAGGATTCTATACTCTTGATTCATTTAGGTTTTACCACCCTTATTTCAAAGAAATCTAGGGTTGGGATGAAATCCTAACAAAACCCTTAGGTTTGAGGACGTTATTACCCAAAGCAATAATTAATGCTGAACTTCATACAAACTTTAGAATCCCATAGAGTTCCAATACCAAAACTGCGTAGAAACCACACCAAGTTGAATCTCCTCTTCTCTCTTCTTCTCCTCTCTTCCTTTCTCCTCTTCTTTTCCCCTTCTTCATTGCAGTTGTCTTTTTCTTCAAAATGGCGACTCACTCCCTGGTCTTAAATCAACAATATCTCCTTAGGCCATGTTTGCCCTAAAAAAAACCCATTTTTGTGTTTAAGTCTTACCTATTTCCCCATTTTGTCCCCAATTCCTCTCTTTTGCACCAAGTTATGCTATATTCTAATGAAATTTCATACTCTTTCTTTTCTTTCTTATGAATTTCACATATCTCGTACCATGCCTGTCTCGGTATCTTGCAACTCCAGTTTCTCAACTCTATGTTTCGCATTTAAATCACGAAACATTCAAATTATGCCTACAAAATACCCTAAACATGTCGAAAACGACTAGGGTATTTTGGGGCGTTACAGAGTTTGTGGTCCCAGAAATATTTTGAAAAGAAAAAAATTAAGGGGTTGTTTGTCCATGCTTTCCAAAACCTCACTACTTTTTTTTTTGTTAAAAATTAAAAAAACAAAATCATCATTGAGTAAATTAAGTGGTGTAAGGAAAGTTGAGCTTAAAATAAACACAAAAATAAATTGTTTTGATTAATTAGATTGGCTCTTGGGCTTATCAGCCTATTCTAATTAATATTAGTTATATTATCCATTTACTTTCCCTTTTTATTTGTTTTATGACTAATTTATGTAATACAAGATGACCGTGTTTTATCATTCTTTTACATCTATTTTGCATATTACTTTGTAGTAACATGTTTTTAAGGATTCTAACCTAGATCTACCGCAGTCCCTTCCCACCCCTTTACTATTTGAAGGCCTCAAGGGCTTCTCATGGTCTTGCTTTAAGAGCTTGAAAATATAGTTTTTTCTTAATAGAAAAAAGCATTAAGCAAAATATTTTAGCTTTTCTATTTAGCCAAAATTTTGAAAAATTTAGCAATAAGTCGTGAAAAAGTATACAAATAAACAAACAACGCCTTAGTCTCAATTCCCATAAACTCAGTCGATATTTGTTCTCTTAATAAAAATACTACGATTATGAAAGCACAAACAAAACTGATTCCCTTATGTTGCTCCCTTCCCCTACACATCAAAAGAAAGAAAGAAAAAAAACTAATTGTTTGAATTGTCTCTCATAAGCATTTCAACTTTCCTTCAATTAAATTCAAGGTTGTTAATCAACAAATAAATTCTTCAAATGGTGATAAATTGATTAAACTAACAAATAAGTGAACAAGAAATTATAATGATCCTTTATTTTTTGAAAACATATGAGTAAAGAGATAAAGGAAGTCATGTGAGAACATAGAGATGAGTTCTTAACAATTCTTCAATCAGCTAAAGTTTCAGAGGTGTTATATATTATTTTATCTTACTTATTTTATATTTTTAATAGGAGTAAAATAGTCTTTTACCTTTTTTTTTATTAATGATCTATATAAAGCCTTTTTCGTAGTCTCTTTCTCTAATTTTTCAAATTTTTTCAAATCAAACCTTAGTTTTTTTCTTCTCTTTTACCTTCAATTAGAATTTTCACATGGAGAACTTGGATAATAATTTAGAAGATATCATGAAGCTTAGCATATGAGAAGTCATCTTTACTTGCAGTATGATAGTAGCATCGCTTATCATGGAGTCTAGTAACATTCTGATAGAAAAATTGATGCAATGGAGAAGAGAAACACACTAATAACACTTTATATAATGAAGTCTTGAAATTACAAAAGCACTCACAAACTCTTGAAAAAGAAGTAAGAAGAAGAAGAATACAAGAAGAAGACTCAAACAAGTTCTTGGAACTTTGTCCAAATATTTTATTTCCCCTATCTCAAAAAATCTTTAGGGAAGTAAGATGAAAATAACATTGGGATTGATCAAGCCTTTTACTTTCCTGCATAGGATTTCAAAAGAAGAAAAGTCACTCTTAGGGTTGAAAATGTGATTACAAAGAGAAAAAGACTTTTTGTCTTCCTTAACCTTTTGAGATTGTAACATCCTAAAACATAAATATATGTTTAATTCACACAACCTCATAAGTTTTGTAACAATCCAATACTTTATTTATATGTTTATGCTCACATTAAACATGATTTACTCTCAAATGTTACAAACTCATGGTCTTCCTCAACCTATAAGTTTTGTAACATTTCATAGGTTTAATCCACTAATTAAACATGATTTATTCTAAAATGTTACAATCTTAATTCACCATTGAATGTGTAAATCCTTTTACACGTTAGATGCTTAAAAATGTAACTCTTCTTACACTTAAAATATCATCACAAGTATAACTCTTTTTACACTTAAAATATCATAAAAAGCATAATTTTTTTTATACTTATTTTTAGCCAACAATATGAAAATATATGACACATTCTATACTTGTTAACTTTAATTTGAACCTTTCAACTAAGTCATCAACTAAGGTTAATACTTTTTTTTTCACTTTTTCCTCCAATTTATAGATAGGAATAATTAGAATGTATTTAAATAAGTGATTTAATAAATTGGATTGCAGAAATTTTCTATTACATTCTATTATTAAAATTTAGATATTGTGAATGGCTCCCCATCAACAAATTCCTTTTGTTAGATTATATTTATGATTGATTCTAATCTTATTTACTTAATGATTTACAGACATGAGACACAAGTCATTCAAGAGATTCGTGCAATTATGAGTGCAAGATTAATGGACCGTAGCCCTTTACATGATGTGGGTGATAACATAGTTGGAATGGATGGTCATTTGGATAGGTTAAAAGCATTAATTGAAATTGAGTCGGATGATGTTCGCATGGTTGGTGTATTTGGAATTGGTGGAATTGGTAAAACTACTATCGCTATGGCTGTTTATAATGATATCTCATCTCAATTTGATGGTATTAGTTTTATAAAGGTGTTTCAGAGGCATCCAAAGGTGGTCTACTTGAATTACGAAAGAGACTTCTTACAGATATTTTAGAGGGCCCAATTAATTTGGGATTCAATAATACTAGTCAAGGAATCAATGTGATAAAGAATAGACTTTGCTCAAAACGTGTCCTTATTGTTCTTGACGATGTGGACAAATTGGGGCAGTTAGAAAATTTAGCTGGAAAAATTTATTGGTTTGGGGCAAAAAGTAGAGTCATTATAACAACAAAAGATACGAGTTTGTTGGACCAACATGGAGTGATTAAATCTTATGAGGCAGAGAAATTGAAACTTGAAGAAGCCATTGAGCTTTTCAATTTGTGGGCCTTCAATAAGAATATTCCAAACCCTAAAAAGGAGTTTGAAAGCCTTTCACTTCTTGTAGTAAGATATGCTGAAGGCCTTCCAATAGAGCTTAAAAGTTTTAGGTGGCTTTCTTTCTAATAAGAAAATAGATGAATGGAAGAGTGCATTGCATATATTAGAAAAAATACCTCACATAGATGTCCTAAGTATTCTTAAAGCAAGTTATGAGAAATTGGAGGATTTATACAAGGACATATTCTTGGACCTCGCATGTTTTTTCAAGGGAGAAGATAAGGATTTTGTTGTAAGAATACTAGATGAGTATGGTAAGATTGGGGTAAAAGTTCTTCATGAGAGATGTCTCATTACTATTTCAGAATATAAGTTAGATATGCATGATTTAATACAACAGATGGGTCGAGAAAATGTTCGTCAAGAATGTCCTAAAGAGCCTGGGAAAAGGACCAGAATTTGGGATGAAGATGATGTTGAAACTATGTTAAAAAGAAATTCGGTAAGAGCTAAATGCAAAAAATTTTTTAAGAGAGATTATATCTCTATATGATTTAATTAATTTTTACTTCTGATTGGCTTATTCTTTACTTTTATCTTGTTAGGCTACTGAGCAATTGAAGGACTATCTGTGGACATTTATGAATCAGACCAGATTCAACATACTAGAAATGCTTTGAAAAAGATGAATAAACTTAGGTTGCTCAAAGTCGATAATTTGTTTGATTACTGGGTGCCCTTCCCAATGGACTTTAAATTTCCTTTGGAGTTAAGATATCTCAATTTTAAGAGATACCCTTTGGAGTCTTTACCAACAGATTTTCATGCGAAGAATCTGGTTAAACTTGATTTAATGATGAGCAATATAAAGTAACTTTGGGAAGGGAATAAGGGATTATTATCAGTGTTATTTAGTTAATAATTTTTGTATCTTTTTAAGTTTATTAAAAATTTATCTACTAAGGCATTTTATTTTGTTTCAGATTTTTAACAGATTGAAAGTCATCGTCCTCTATTATTCACGGGACCTCATTAAGATCCCAGATTTTTAAAATATGCCAAATTAGGAGATTCTAGATGTAACTGGTTGTAAAAGTTACATAGAGGTTCTTCCATTGATATCATTATTAGACCTTATTAACTCATTCTGTTTCTTGAATATGATAGGCTGTGAAAACCTTGAGAGTCTTCCAAGGAACTTTCATAAGTTGGAGCACCTTTGAATTCTCTCTTGTTTTGGTTGTTCAAAGCTGTGTAGTTTCCCGGAAATCAAAGGATATATGAGCTAGTTAAGAACGATTGATTTAAGTGGAACGGCTATAAGAGAAGTACCACCATCGATTGAGTACTTAAATGGGCTTGAAGATTTGATTTTAAATGGTTGCAAGAACCTTGTGATTCTTCCAGAGAATATTGGTAATTTGAGTTCTCTTCAAACTCTCAAACTAGCTGGTTGTTCAGAACTAAAGCATTTTCCAGAACTCGAAGAAGATGACATGGAAAGTCTAGAAATGTTTGATTTGAGTGAAACAGCAATAGAAAAGCTGCCAACCTGGATTGAACATTTAAAGGGTCTTAAATACCTTGATTTGTCAAAATGCAAACATCTTGTGAATTTTCCTGAGAGCATTTGCAATTTGAGCTCCCTTGAAACACTTAAGGGCCTAAAAGATTCAAATATGGAGCGATTGAAAGTGAACGTCCTAAGAGGTTTCAAAGGTACTTATGACTTTCACATTGAACAAGGAGTAATCTGGAGCAATGACCGCTTCTCCTCATTGAAAACATTAAATCTACATAGCCGTACTCAAATGGAAGGGGAGATCCTTGATTGTTATGTTTGTCCCCTGTCATCACTGGTAGAATTATCTACAAGAAACTCCTCTCCCATGAAAGGAGGAATCCTCAGTGATAGTTTGAACCGACCTTCATTGGCACGAAACTCAGCTGTCACGAAATGTGAAGTCCTCAGTGATACTTTGCACCTGACATCATTGGAAGCACTATCAATAGGTAACTTCAGTCAGATGGATAGAGGAATCTTCAGTGATATTTTCTACCAACCTTGTTATCTTTGTCTCTTTAGAACTACCATCTAATCCCTAGGGATATTTGGAGCCTATCTTCACTGGTTGAATTATCTCTAAGTAACTGCAATCTAATGGAAGGAGAGATCCTCAATCATATTTACAAGTTGTCATCCTTGCAAAGGTTATCTTTGGATAGGAACCCTTTTAGTAGTCTATCAACTTCCAGCATCTACCGACTTTTCAATCTAAGAACCCTTTGTTAAACAACCAACTCTTCAAAAGCTCAAGCTTGTAGGATTTGAGTTTAATATGAATATCATGTCTTTAACATCCTCCCTCACGTGCGGCCCCATACCCGCACGTGGAGAGTCAAACAAACCAAATAAAGTTCTTCATGGACTTTCAAATCAACAAATGGGGAATAAATTACAAAGAGGTGGCTCGAACCTAGGACCTCTTGCCAAACCAGACTTTGATACCATATTAAACAACTAACTCTCCAAAAAACTCAAACTTATAGGATTTTGGTTTAATATGAATTTCATGCCTTCAACAACCTTAACATGAGCCACTACAAGAACCTTGACAAAATTCCAGAGCTTCAATCAAGTCTACGTTTCTAGATGCACGCTATTCGGATAGTATTTTGTCAAGCCCCTCATTGTGGTGGATCCATTCTCCGGTCAATCATTGCAAATCCAAGATAACTAAGGTATGATTTTCATGGCACAAACCATTTTCTTTGGTATCCACTGGATTTACTCAATGCTTTAATTTGTGCAAGAAACCAATATTTATGTTGGTGCTTTTTACTTCCAATGAAAGGTAGTGAGTATTATTTTGTGTTGTTTTTGTGACCCGAATTTGGTTTTGGGCTTATGTCTGGTCCAAAGGGCCTTAGTGCGACTTTTGTGAAAATAAAAAGTATAGAAAAAAATTAGGGATCTGTTGTGGTAGCAAAGGGGTTGGGACGTTGGGGTATTTTTGTTATATAAACACATTAGGGTTTATTCCCTACAAGCTTCACTTTTAAATTCCTCTCAAATTCATAATGAAACTTTCTTCTCTGTCCGTGGTTTTTTCCGGCTAGGGTTTCCATGTAAATATGGTGTTTTTCTTTAATTCGTATTTCTTTATTGTGCCATTGATCATAACATTTTGCCTAGAAGCAGTGTAATTTTTAAGGGGATAAGGAATCAGAGTGTGGGTTTTATCAAACATCAACATGGTATCAGAGCATGGATGACACATTCATGGCGATCTCTTAGGGTATGTGATGGCCTCGCCTTAGAGATCTTCTTGCACCATCTCTGCCTTTCTTCACAACTATAATACCGATGGCTATTCCTTCCACTTTACCATCTATCACCATCAAATTGGATCGATCCAACTACATGTTCTGGAAATCTCTGATTCTTCCTATGGCACGAGCACATGATCTAGAAGTGTTTCTTCTCGGCACAAAACCTAAACCAAATGAGTTTATTGCAAACTCTGAAGAAAGGAAACAATTCAATTGATAATATAGTCTTAAAATGAAGTCTCACAATTTCCCTCATTGTCAGCTGACAACAAATCTTAGATGATGAATTGATTCTATATATCCTTGGAGGCTTAAGGCCTGAATTTGAATCCGTGATTGTGAATTTAACCTCAAGAGAATCAGTTACTCTTTAAGTTCAATATATGCTTCAATCTCATGAGATGAGACTTGAAAGCTTGAATACTACAACAATGGTAGAACTCACACTCAACTGCTCATTTTGTTCACAAACAATTTTCTCCAACATCCCATTTTCGAGAGGCTCTCATGTAGGCCGATATAACAGAGGAGGTGAAGGCCAAGCCTTCCCAATGGTGATCGAGCCAATATAACAAATACCTCAAATAAACATGTGTCAAATTTATGAAAAAACAGGCCATACAGCTCTAAAATGTTTTAACATATTTGATCTTCATGATCAAAATCAGACTCAACTTTAGAAGCTTTAATCTGCTATTCTTGAAGAAGAAACTCTCATACCCGCTTCAAAGAATCCTGAATACATTGCTTCTCCAACTACTGGGAACGATGCTTTGGTTTTTAGATAGCGGAGCTACATCATGTAGCTGCAACAAGTGACTCTATGACTACCAAACAATATTCGAAATGGTAAGCTTCTGTTTCCAGGATACTCAATTCCTATATAACACATATTGGAAATTTTCATCTCCCTACCTCATGATATCTTAGTCTTAGAAATATTCAGCTGGTTCTATCAATAACAAAAAATCTCATCAGTATCTCCAAATTTACTCTTGAAAATAATGTTATTATGGAATTTAACTCTACTTGCTACTATATTAAGGACAAGCACCGAAAGTCCTTTACAAGGAGCACTTAAGAAACGGGCCTTCTTCCTACTATTACACTCTCACTCAGTATGAGCATTAACTCACAAGTTACCATAAAATGCAAGCTCAACTTCACTGTTTCTAACAATGCTCTAGTTTCTAAGGCGCTTTTCCTTCCTATGAAGACAATCAACTCAACATGTCTTGCAAATGCTGATACTACACCGACGGCCTCAGAATACACACTCTAATGACACTGCACAGTAGGCTTGGTCATCCAAATAGACTGGTCTAAACAAAGTATTATCTCGCTTGAATATCGATGTTTCCTCTATGTTGCATTTAAGTTTTGGTGATGTTTGTCAAAGATGGTAAACCCATCAACCTTATTTTCCACCTATTCTTCTTCACACCACAACAATTCACTAAATTATTCACCCGATGTTCGGGGTCCTATTCTTTTTCATCCATTATCTATTATATTATATCGCTTTGTGGATGACTATATAGTAGATAATTTGATCTTTCCTCTTCGATTAAAATCGAGGCAATTATATGTTTGTTTACTTTACCAAAATAGATTGAAAGGAAATTTGATTCTAAAATCAAATGTCTTCAAACAGACGATTTGGGTGATAGGGGCGAATGAAAACTTCAGCCAATATTACATGAATTGGGAATCATTTTCAAACATCCCTGTCCACATACACATCAACAACAAGGCAAAGCAGAAAGAAAACATAAGAGTATAGTTGAATTGGTCTCACCTTACTTGCTCAAGCTTCCATGGATTTGGAAGTTTTGGTGGTGCGTTTGTTTCAAGAACTTACTTATTAAATTGTCTTCCTAATTCCTTTGCTGAAATGAACCTCCCTGTTCTCTACAATGCAGCAAACCAGACATAAATTTCTGATATTCTAAGCATGCTTGTTTTCCGATCTCCAACCTTATAACAAACATAAGTTGGCCTTTAAGACATCCAAGGCTGTTCTAGGTTATAGTCCCTTCATAAGGGATACAAGTGCCTATGATCCCGTTAGGGTGTTATATGTTGCAAGAGTGTTGTTTTTTGATGAAAATTCATTCCTTACAAGTCCTTTTTGCTTGTTTCAAACAACTCACTTCCAACATCTTTTGCTAAAAATTATGGAGCTCCGGCTTTTGTGTTTCCTCCTTTATCTTAGACAATCATGGTTCATTCTTGAGTGTTCTTGTTACTTGAATCCTCCTACTTCTCTCTTCAAATCTAACAAATTAATCAAACACTTTGAGTCCAACACCTTAATAATTCTTTTTGCATCCTCTTCCTCATGTCGGCATTTTATTGTTCTTCTCCCTCCTTTTTCCAAATAGAATTCTAATGTACCCTTGGATTCGGTACCTTCATCTCTTCAACTTCTTCTCCTATTGAGCGAGTCGACGGACTCCTTTCCTATTGACGGGGGAATGCGGCTCAACTCTACGGTAACCTCTCGACCAAGCTCGCTCGGCCGACAATTTACCCATGAAGCTAAAGCGGGTCAAAAAGCTGAAACTGTCTTTGGAAAACATGGGTTATAAAAAAATTGTCAAAATCATAACTTGTTTTTTTTTTTTTTTTTTTTTTTTACGAAAATTCGACGACATAACGGTATGGTGAGTCGAAGCCCGAAATACAAATCTACGTATATAAAAAAATACCTCCCAATGTTTTCCAAAATCCAACTACAACCATAAGGACTGGTCTCATCAAAGCTACCAAGATAAAATCAATCCAACATAAATTCATCGCAGCTTTGTTTTTCTCAAAAACCATGCATGCATACACAAAGATATTTACATATACAAAATGTCACATTTTAACTTTTACTACGTTTACTTTACACCTTATCTTATATATAAATACAACACAACATCTATGATTGAGGATCCTGGAAAGGTCTTTCGGCTTTGGCACCTGCACCTGAAAAATTATTTAAAAACAGAAAACTGTGAGCCAAACGGGCTGAGTGAGTACTATAAGTTCTAAATGTTCTTTATGCATTTGTATATACCTCCCGATATGAAAATAAATGCGTAAATGGTTGTAAAAGCTTGTTTATGATAAAGCTGAGTTTTTGCTAAGAAAACCATTTCTTAAAATTGTTTCGAGGGAAAACTATTTTCTTCTTGCCCATTTCAATGGTGGTTAATATATGAAAGTTCTATACTGTAAATCAAGTACCAACCACTGTGGCTCATTTATGAAATACCCTAGACGTGATGCCACGGAACCTCGGAACCTGGCATCGGTAGTGAACCTCGGAACACTACCCGTCTAATATGGTCCGGTGAACATGGCGGGATCTCTATAAACATAATGGAACCTTAAAACCAAAATGCCCGGTGATGGAACCTCGGAACCAACACCTCATCGCCATGTACTATGTCGCGCGCTAACTATCTATATACCGAATGTGCGGAGGCGACTCGCTATATAAATATATACTATATCTAACCCCCCTAATTGCCGACCGGGAAATATAGTTAGTCATAATGTACCACTGCCTGCTGCACACGATGGAAGTCACTTGGCAGGAGTGAAATTTGAATAATCTGGGGTTTACCTAAACAGACGAACTATTTCTTAGTCTTTGAAATCGAAATTCTATTTGATCTAACAAGTGGGAGGAGTAAAAAAATGCTTTACTAATTGTATTATATTTTCAAAGCACTTTACTAAATCAATTTAAACACTTTAGTTTTTAACGATTTTGGTACTTTCCTTTTTCTCGACGAATTTCTTTCCAATTCTTGTCAACAGCTAATTCTCTTGATATGCTCGATTGCTACACAAGCCATACAGGTGTGAAAATACCTCACCTCAGCGTTTTAACCTTAAAACATACAAAGGGCTTTCAAAAGCGGCTATCGAAGCAGACCGATTCTAACAAAACTTTACATGCTAGTCTCATTCGATAAGGACATCGATAACATGAGGTGAAATTGACCAAAATGTCCCTACACATGAATTGTCCCATAAAAACTATCCATTTTAGCAACTTTTTTAAAACGACCCTAATGTTATTCGATGTATTAGACCACACACATCAGCACAACCAAGCAATTTGCACACTTGGTGCTGCAATTAAATTTTTTCAGAAATTATGTGGGCACCAAATGCTATTGACAGACATATGATTAAATTCTAGACTCAAGGGGCTTTTCATAGAGTCTAAAAACACCCGAAAACAATTTTGAAAATTTTTATGAGCACATTCAGAATACCGTCCCACAAAATTTCAGCAGGCTAATCAAGCAGTCTAGTCGACCAGAAGTAATAATAGTCCCGAATTCCTAAAAATTCCTAAACTCAGTCAAATTTTGGGACTAAATTTCTGACTATCATGGCCTTTAAGAAAATTCTGGCCATTACATAGTATTTAGGCTAAAAATAACTAAAAGTAGGAGAAAATTCTAAGCTTTTTTGGTACCTGCAGTAGCTCTCATCGCGTGTGATTTATATACACTCAGAAAAATCTGATTTGATTTATGTAGATCTTAGAGAGAAGCGAAGAAAAGAAAAATATAAAAAAAAATCGCTCTCACCTCTCTTTATGCTCAAATAAGTCGGTCTCACCCCTTACATTTGACTTTTTTTTTAATTGTGTGTATTTGGATAAATGATTTATATTTACACTCATTAGGATCACATTTTGTCAGAAAAAATTTATTTCTTTTAAGTTCACTTGTGTAAATGAACGATCAAATATTTCACGACTTCGAATTTTTGCAAAAAATCACGTCACGAGTCGCGCGACTTATCACTCGAGAAAAATCGTAAAATATTCTTGTCCTCGAAATTTGTGAGAATTTTCTAGGTCGCAGATTTCGCGAGGCGAATTTAACAACGCCAGTTCGTTTGATCATCCGAGATCTGAAGGGAATTTTCTAGGCTTCTCTAAACCATTCATGACAATTTTTATTATTGTTATCATACAGAATTCATAATTTGTACTTTCACCCCCTCCACTTTCCTTAATTTCAAAAGTGCCACAATTCTTTGAAAACTTTATAATTCACCTTTAAACAACTTTTAAAAATTCTATTATAGCACTAAAATAATTAAAGACTCTTGAATGCACATATCAGCCTGGTTAGCCACATACGTACCACTCTCGGAGACCCCGGGCGTTGGGTCCCTCTTAGTGTCTTCATTTTGCTCATTCTAACCTGTGACACCATTCAGCTGCCTTTCCTATTACCATCTACACATCCAATGCAGACTAGATCAAAATCTGGTATATTCAAACCCAAATTTCTTATAGTAACTGCTTGTCCAGAACTAGCAAATGTATCTCTTGCTAGCTCTTATTGATCCTAATTGGGAAAAAGCCATGAATGATGAGTATCAAGCTCTTATTAGTAATCATACCTGGGATCTTGTTCCTAACTCCTATGCTACATGTGTAGTTACATGTAAATGGGTCTTTCGAACTAAACTCAAGGTTGATGGGTCCTCGGACAAGTATAAAGTAGATTAATTTGGCAAAGATTTCAACAAATACACAGTGGTGATTTCTGCAAAACTTTATGTCCAGTGATTAAATTCTCTACAATTTGTATTGTTTTGCTTTATCTCACATTTGTTTCAAGGGATATGGACATTAACAGATGATCATGAGTGGCTTTCAATGGAGAGAACTTTAAGAAGGAGTTTTATATAGCTCAGCACAGAGGCTTTATTGATCCAACTAAGCCTACACATGTATGCAAACTACAAAAGGCCTTATATGGCTTAAAACAAGCTCCTATAGGTTGGTTTGAGAAGCTAAGATGAGCACTAATAGACTGGGGTTTTCATAACTCAATTTTAGATACTTTGTTGTTCTATTCACTCAAGCATGGAAGGATGTAGTTGCTTCTTGTTTATGTTAATGATATTCTTATCATTGGAGAGTCGAATGATGTGCGACAAATTGGTAAAGATGCAGAAATTCAGTTTGCCTCAAGACACTTAGTTATGTCAATCATTTTCTAACTAGTTTTTTGAGGCAGGTCGAACTTCTTACAGTTTGCATTTGGAGTCGATCAAAGTATCTGTGGACTTGTTGAAAACCCGACGCCATTTTGAAACAAAGCCATGTCTTACATGTGTTTAACCATGACTTCTCTACCACGGATAGTAGACCTTATATAAAGAAATTTTATATTTGCTTTATTTTATACCTAAACACATAATAATAATAAAAAATATATATCATAAAAATACTAGGATGTACAAGGCATTACAACTCTCTTCGCCTTATGAAATTTTGTCCTCAAAATTCCTTGATCAACGATTCTGGATATTGTTGTCGCATCGTATCTTCACTTTTCCATGTGGCCTCCTCGGTCTTGTGGTTTCTTCATAGCACTTTGACCAATGGGATTCGCTTGTTCCATGGCTCTTTCACTTCTCAAGCCAAAATCTCCATTGGCTCTTCCTCATAGGTCAAATCTGGTCTAAGCTAAATTGTCTCTATGAGACTCGATGTGATAAATCGATGTTCTTCTAAACATGAACATGGAAAACATTGTGGATTTATTCCGTCCAGGAGAGTAAGGCTAAATGGTATACTCTTTTGGACCCACTTTCTCTATTACTTCATATGGACCAATACATCCCCAGGGCTCAACTGCCATTTCTCCCAAATCTATCACCTTAACAAGGCGATACTTTCAAAAACACTTTTTCACTGACCTCATATCGAATATCTTTTCTTTTCATGTCTTTCACCTGATTCTGTCTATCAATAGCCACTTTAATCTTTCTTTAATCATTCACTTTTCTTGAGTCTCTTGTATCTAATCAGCCCGGAAATCCTTTTTCCTTTTTTTAAAGCTCGCATTAGTCGACACAGCGATTGTTCATTTTCTTCATATAAAAAGCCTTCACTGGCGCCATTCGATACTCGATTGGAAGCGTTGTTGTACACAAATTCAACTAAGGGATGTGTCTGTCCAACTACCCTCATAAGTCAATCACCAACTCCTTAGCATGTCTTCGAATCCCGAATTGCCTCTGCCAATTTGTCCATCCATCTGTGGGTGGGCAATGCATTACTAAAGTCGATCGAGTGCACAAAGCCTCTTGCAATTTTTCCCCAAAATCTCTCAGGTAAACCTCGGGATCTCGACTTTGAAATAATGGATATTGGAATCCTAATATAGAACTATTTCCTTAATGTCTGACTCACGCTGGCTTATCAAGCGGGCTAAGTCGATTCTCACTTTGGTAGGAAGTGAGGCGACTTGATAAATCGGTCTACTACAACCCAAACAGGTCAAACTTCCTCCTATTCGTATTAACTAACCCTAAAATCCATAGTGATTAGTTATTCCACTCCAGTATTACGATGAGAACATGATAATCTGAAGAACTTGATGCTCTTGCCTTCACTTTTGACCCCTTCTAAACACCCAGTACAATTTAAAACATCTCTTTTCATTAAGACCATTAATCTGAAACCTTTAAATCTTGATACATCTTTGTGCTACTTGGATGCATGGCAAAAGATCCACTATGTGCCTCTTCTAGAATAGCTTTCTTGATTCATTTGTCATTGGGTACCTGAGCAGATCTTTATAATATGAAACCCCATCTTCATTCTCGTAAACTCGGTTTCTTTACCATTTCAATCCCCAACGTATGGCGACAATTTTCTCATCTTTCTTTTGTGCCCTATTTTCGATTCAACAAATTCATGTCGCTATCAATTTTCACTCTTTCGCTAATACATCGCGACAATTGAACGTGGCATTTCGAAGCGTTTGCATTGTCTTTCTACTCAAAGTGTCAGCCACTACATTGGCTTTCGGGTGATAGTCAATCCACCGTCATTCCTTTATGTAATTCCATCCATCGTTGTCTCAAGTTAAGCTCTCGTTGTGAGGCAAATACTTAAGACTCTTATGATCGAAGTGTAGATGTTTCATTTTCCCAAATAAAGTATGTCTCCATATTTTTCAATGTAAACATAGTGCGGTCAATTCAAATCATCTACGTGGTGGTTCTTTATCATGCGAGTTCAGCGTGTCTTGAAGCGCTCAAGCTACCACCGCCCTCTTGCATAGGACACGCTAAAGTGCATTGCTCAAGCGCATCACTAAATATCACATATTCTTTCACTGGTAGGTTGGTTGAGTAAGAATCGTGCGCCTCTATCAAGAAGCAGCTTTCAACCTTATCAAAACTTACTTGGCACTTTTCACTCCCCTCGGAAACTTTACATTTCTTGGGCTTGATCTTATCGTGTTTCTTGATCCTTGAAAACTATGCGAACCTTATAGTAACACAGTGATCCCGAGAAACTACGCATAGTAAGCATACGAACTCGCCGGTGGTTTCCATTCAATGATCACCTCTATCAGCCTTTGGAGTCGCTCTAAAGTCCGCTTCTTATGATACGAGGTGTCGAGAAAGGACGCCGTTCAACCTAAGCTCACGCGCTCGGTTTCCCATACAACTACTATTTTCACCTGAGTCTCTAACACTGCGAAGGTGTGTGTTGTGACTTTCGGATATTTTGATACGCAAGAATGCCGTCTGAACAACTGCGACGGCAGTCGGATACGATTGGAAAATAAGATTCATTGGGTCAGTGGCGACTGGAGCATTTGTCAGCAAGCGACATTACGAGGAACATAGTAATCATGCGTTAGAACGAGTCTTGTACATTACCATTGTCCTTAATCCTCAATTATTAAACTACCAGTTACAAGTCGATCTTGAAAAGACACTTGCACCTTTACGATTTAATTAAGACAGTCATCAATCACGGGTAGCAGATACTTGTTCTTCATTGTCATCTTGTTGATTGCCTATAATCAACACCTGGCCGAGAAGTGTACCATATTTCTTCTTGACAAAGGAAACCTTTGGAGCTCATTGGTGATACTCGGATGAATAAATCCTTTCTCTATGATTCTTACTGTGCTTTGGTGCTTTTAACTCCTTTGGAGCCGTCGATACGGTGTAATGGATCTTTGGTGGCTGCACGAACAGCGTCGTTGAACTCGGAAATCTCTCTGGAAGCGATCTTAGCAACTCCTCTGAAACACATGGGATGGTCACTAGCGTAGGGATGTCGATAAACCCAGGCTCCGCCTTTTGCGTATATCTATCACATCGCTAGTAGGCTTCACACCTTTTGAACCATCGTTAAGGTATCAGGATGATCACTATGCTATAGGGATGCTCGATAAATAGGCTCGCCTTTTCATATCTATCACATCGTAGTAGGCTTCCTACTGAACCATCATTAGCGATGGCGGCGGATGTCACATTAGAGGTGGTTTTGACCTCTGCACTGTAGGTAAAAATCACTTCCTTGCCCTTTCCGGTGTCCTTAAGGTCACTCTCTTGGTTTCTGCAACAACTCTACCACTTAATTAGCTGGGACAGCAATCCATCCCGATAACTCATCAAACTCTCTGCGAATGATAACTCGATCCAAGTCTCACCAAACTCTCTCGTATTTGATAGAGAAATCTCTATACACCTTATTCACCACTAACACTATAATAGAAATAGGGTTCATCTGCCCGAGATCTCTGTGTTGGTTTCTCCTCGATAAATTACTGATTGGGTATCATCTGACTACACACATATGATCGGTTGACCTGGGTGCATCGATGCATGCACAATAGTATCAAAGATATTAAAGTCAAGACTATCACATCCCGGGCATCGGTATCTTCTCACTTTCATCATATGCTCTATTTAGACACGAGCATCTTATCTACTCACGATCTGAGTCGCTTGCCTTCGGAGACACTTGGATGGTAAATCTTATTTGCCTCTGTCTTTACGAACTACAACACCACGATGCAGGAGCCTGTGAAGAGCAGGCTGGGGCGATCTTTTATCTTGTGCCTCGCAATTCTGGATCCTGCTCAAACAACACCGTCAATCTCAACACTCTCATACCTCATCTTTCCTCACTTAATGTGTGCAAAAATGAAACTAGTCCCTTGAAGAACCTCTCTGGTACCTTTGGCACTTGGCGCGGTGCGATAGAACATCATTGCCTGTTCCTACCGATGCTGAAGCGATCCACTATTTGTAGAATTTGGATAGAACCACTGTAGTCCTTTAGATATCTTATCTTGATGTTGATCTGGTGGCCGACTAGGCTTTTTCTTGCTGTCTTATTTCTTTTCTTTCATTTCATCTCATCTTTCAGCATTTTATTTACTCTGATTTTGAAAAGTCAAATCTTGGAAGAATCCTATGACATGGAAACAGGATATGGTCACTAAGACCAGCCATCTTGGAAACTTGCGACATATTTCTTAACGGTTCTTAGTATCGAGAGCATGCCCATATTGAGTGAATTGTGGTATTCATTGCCTCATCTGTCTTTACCTCAATTGTGAATTCTCTCTCGTATTTGTTAGTAAATGTGACCCACATACTTGTTTCTGAACTCATCAAGAAAATTTTCCATGTAATACTCTCTTGTGGTGCAGTCCTAGTCACGAGGCGGTAAGCTGTCGTAGCGGTAAAGAGATCGCACATTCGATTTCTCTTCTATGCGATGCATTTTACTTTTAAGCTTATTTACTTTCGATCCTCTCGAGCTAATTCTCTGCCATAGAAGGTTCATCATCTTTCCTTCCCATAAAATATCTTAGGTTGGTAACATACATTCTTCTAATCATTTTGTGAATTGAAATGCTTCTTTTAATTTGATTTCACTTTGCTCTTTGTAGTACTGAGCTATTTGCTAAGGATGTCTCACGACCTCTATATCATCTGTCCTTGTTCATTCATTGATGGGCATGGGATCTTTGCCCACCTTCACACTAACGAAGACTATTTAGCGACTTTATAAGTCACCTCGGAGCCCCATGGGGTCTGAACTATCATGTTAGACCCCTATCTCAATAAACAGAATCAAATCAAAGTCATGTCAAATCACTGTATGCCGTCTGATGCATCTGTCTATAATTTAAAAATCTGAATTTCAAAATCATTTGGCCAGGCTTTAAACCTGGGCTTTGATGCCACTAAATATAACCACCCTTCCTTTGGGTCAGATCAGGTTGGTGGAGGCAGGGAATTCGGTAAAATAGTTGCAAAATATCCTGATGGAATGATATTATATGGGACAGGCAATTTGCTTAATTATCTTCGGCTTTGTTTGACGTGACTTATTCCGAAGCGGTCTTTGATCTTCTTTACTTTCCGCCCATTACCTATTATGATGGCAAAACAATGCGCTAAGCATTCATGTGGTGGTTTTATGAAATTCTCTTCATTCTTATTTAAATTAAACGTGAAATATTTATAAACAATGCTTTTGTCTGATTAATATCAATAATAATCTTGTTATATGCGTATATATATATAATCGCGTCAATTACAATTCATTGGTCATACTCATGACTATGCATTTTCATATACTAAATCGCTAAATCACCAAGCTGTTTACACTTTTCAATATATTATATTATGTACTGGGATTTGGTGTACACTACGAATCATCCAAGTTAGACTACGGGATCGATAATACCACAATGAATGCGTTTGTTCAACTCTGATATGGTATGCAATTTTGTCTTAACATGAATTTAACTTAGTTACTTTCATTAGACATTCAAATAATTTTTAAGAATGCAATTTAATGTGTTTTTATACAAACAAATCATTCAATACTCTTATAATGCTAAATATATTCATTACTTGATCAATCAATTTCTCCAAATTTCTAGCAAATCAACTTACGAAATTCATTTCACAGTTTATTTTGCATCAAATCAGTTTTATAAATAATTCCCTAACATACGAATTCAAACATTTTGGGAATGAAATTGGCTCAGCCAGAAAGAAAAAGATGTAGAACAAACAAGCTACTTTGATTCCATCCTCGGAATCTGCGATCTCGATTCGAGTTTTCTCTTGTCCTTCCTATTCAATGCAATTAAAGAATAATATTATTTGTGTATTTAATGAGTTTTGGTTAGGGTTGATTTTGTGGACTTAATATCGTGTCTTAATCTCATTAGCAAATAAGGGCAAAATCGGCTTAGTAGTTATTAGTTTCAATTTAATCCATCTACATGGCAAATACTAAATTTTGCGCGCCTGTCCTTTTCCCAACAGTACTCTTGATCAGCTAAACCGTCCCGAAAAGATAAATCAAAACCTCAACGACCACTAACATCATTACAGGGCCAGATTTATTTTCGATTTGTATCTCTGCGACTTCTTACTCAAAAATTATTTAAAAGTCTTTAAAAATTATAAACTATTCAGTTTTATTCTATTTATATATCAATGACATCTCAAAATTTAATTTAAAATTATAACTCTAATGCCCTCAACCATAACATAGCAATGAAAACATGTTTTTTTTGAAACGATGCAATACCTTTTAAAACAATGTCCATAAACCAATCCTAATATTTGTCCAAATTAACTTCAAGCATTGATTTGATTAAATTATCTAAGGCCTGTAACCCCAAGCACCTAAAATCATGTATAAACAATTTAGTACGGTTTTAACTTTAACATCTAGACTACTCAATTTGCAAAACGGGAGAAATCTGCACATAGCTCCCACTTTGGCGAATTTTTATAGGCACTTTGGGGTTACAAATTGCATAAACTTACTTCAAGAAATTATTCCCCTATAAGTCTAGTTTACTCATAATTTTGAATCACTCAAATTGGATTAGTGAAACTCATTTTATGGCCAAAACACCACAACTACTCCCCAAGCAGGCCTACCATGAAGCTGCAACTCTTTTGCCCCAATGTCACATTTGGGAGCCTTATTAAATTTGCTCCTAGTCCCTTCTGTACATTTTGCTTTAGCTCTCTCTTGATTCTTCTGGTGAGTGCCTTCATTTAGTTGATTATAACTTAATCTACTACCTTAATAAGTCTCAAGGGTTTTGAAAATTTTTAATGACATTTCTTTGAAAACTTCAAACATTTCCCTTTACAAACACTCCTCCAAACCAATCCAAACGATGCTAAAACCCATTTCTGCAACTAATACAAAACACCTTTGTACATCCACATTTGAGGTTTCCCAACTAACACAAGAGAAAATGGGTTAGGGTTGGTTTCTTACTGCTGAATCTTGATTCTTCTACACAACCTTCATGTCTTCTTGATCACTTGGAAATAAACAAATGGGAGAATCCATATTGTGGTTTTCTCTCAACCATAGCTCTCTTCTCTCCTTACTCTCCCAGGTAAAATGCACTAAATGTGCCTTTATCTTAGATACATTTTAATGATAATCTCATTAATGGTATAGGCCTTGTTTGGCTTCACACCTATTCATTTGTGTATTTCAAAATAAATTACACAATTTCTCATTTTTTGACATTTAAATCTTCTATTTCATCATTAACTCTCTGCATTAGCATTTAAACATTCCATTACTATTATAGGTTCTCATTTTATAAATTCTAAATGTTGCCTTTACCATAGTGATAAGTTTAATATATATTTTTTTAGTTTCAAAGATTTAAATTCAAAATTTTCCATTATATATTTATATATAAACACATAATAATATATGTATATATATATATATATATATATATATATATATATATATATATATATATGTAAAAATACTAGGTATTTTTGGGCGTTCAGCTGTCATTTTAGCGGCGGCGTGCCTTCCATCTTTGGCCCGATTGTCACTCCACATGATTCACACCATATCTTCTGGATTATGAATAGCATTTACAGTACCTTGCTGCCTTTGTAACTATTTGGTGAGTTGTGCAGCATGATTTCGATTGCTCGGGACCTGCGTATACCTCGAGTTTGCCTTCCTGGCGCTAATACCATCACCTGAAGCCTGATTTACTATTAGTGATCATATCCTATAGGATTCCATATGCTTGGTCTATGGTCTATTACCGTTGCACACCCCTTCTTGAGGCATATAACTATTACGGTGAATCACTCGGACCATTAAAGGTATGGACTTGCGTCCATCGTCAACTTTATATGATGTGGACCCACCTCATACTTGATTCATAAAGAAATCTCTCCCTAGGCTTCATCTAGGATCACCCTCCAAGCTGTCTAACGTGTGTATCTCTTGCCAATTTGTGTGCAATCTTTGAGGGCGGAAAAAACTTGGTCATAATTTCTACACCGTCATTCATGGTAATGGAATTTGGTGGTTGGCTAGTCGACGATGTTGGCTCATCCACCCGGTGAAGTGAAACAATCTCGACCTAAAGCGCTAACCTGTCACTCCCATTTGTTCTTAAGTATTGTATCTCATACTTTAATGAAGTTTTTCAAATGTGTGTTCAGATTCTCATTTGTTAACAGTAGGCCCCTTAATGTTCTAGCATCTGGGATTCTGTTTTTAGTTTGAAATTGTTCACCCAAGATTGGTGAGTAGCCATTATGTGAACTACTGGCTACATGCGATAAAAGCAACCTCTTCTAGTAACAAACGGATTAGTCTAGTTTATTATAAATGACCTGAAGCACATAATTCTCTGCATTATTTATTTTATCCCTCTTTGCGTGTTTGCTCTTGTGTGATCTTACCTTCTACGGTCTGCGCCAGCCCATTAAATTTCTTTGGTGTGCTTCTCTTTGGTCTCATTGTTCTAACTAAGGTTTCTCTAGCTGGGATCGAGCAGAGTAGTTCAACTTATTCCTCATCTTCGCATACACACACAGTAACTACCTATTTACAATCACTTTGCTGTAAACCTGAAAAGGCAAATTAAAACTATTGTAAACAAAATAAAAATAGAAAAAAGAATTCCCAAAGTAATATTCTTTGTGCTGTTATCGTATCAACAGCACAAAACTTCTCCACAGACAAAACGTAAAACCCAGGGCTCCTGAGTGTGTCAGAGTGGTGTGAAAATGTGAAGCCTCTTGCGCTTGTAGTATACATCGAGTTTACGTAATATAGTGGCTAGTCAAGTGTAAGTTTCCTAAGAAAGTGTGTTTGAATCCCAGAATACGGCTCTAGAATATTATTACGGATCTCGAACTTGAGTGAATTATGGCTAATATAACGAAAATTTGATCCTAAACGACTTGTTAATTCAATTAATGAGGACTAGGGTTTTACCTCACCTGCACATTCAATGATTCATATCTAGATAAAGTGGTCATTCAATACATTAGCAGTTCACTTGCGGGTCGTCGTGCCTGGATATCCACTCTCTAAAGTATATTCGCCTATCTCTGGTAGGAGTTTACATCTACATCAACCCTTAACTTTCAAGAGATGCTTGAATGATTAAATCCTAATCGCCACACCAGAATCGGAGATCTCTGCTCTCCAGATTGACCAGGAGTGTCACTTTCTACCGGATCCAGAACTATAACTCATCTCTAGATCTCAGAATTCTGTGGCGGAGCATGTTGATATTGTGAAGCTTACCACCATGTAGATAATTAACGAGGAAATGAAGATAAATCGATATTGGATCATGGATATCTCTTGAATAAAACAATTAATAACTAATCCATATGAATGTAGTGTAGCTCTAGAAATAAAACTAAAAACATCATCGAATCATTACGATCATTTGAGTTTTTCTTAGAGTAGGAAATTTAGAATGAAAAATACAAATATAGGGATTACATGATCTCTCGAGCCATGCCTGTGTCGTCGTCTTTGTCTCGTATCTCGTTCCTCCATTTCTCTATTTGTCATTCTTTTTCTTATATCTAAAAATCTTGTTGATTGAGTCGACAACGTCGCGACATTGGAATGTCGCGATGTTGGAAATGCCACGACGTTAGGCTAATGAAGGGTTGCACGTCATACATCCTCGATGTCGTGACGTTGGAACTTCATGACGTTGAGGTTGGGTTCTCTAATCTTCTTCTTCCTCTCCACCCAACTTCAAATCTTTGTTCTGAAATGCCACGAAAACAGGATATCATATACAATTGATAAACACACTTATTACTCAATGAAATGAATTGAAAACATGATAAAACGCGTGTATATGATGAGTGTTTTGGGCACGCATCACTTGGACTTGGATGGGTACATTGTGTTGAGATCGTACCATTGTCTCCATGTAACTAGAAAGTCTTTCGCCATTGTCATGATAAACAACTTAGCCTTTGTATTGAGGAGTAAGGTTGATTTTTCACGGGTTACATACCCGAAGTAAATCAAATTACAGCGATTAGACCTGTCTCTTTTAGAGGAACCTTCTAAAAATAAGAATGAAATTAGAAGAAATATAATTTATTCTCTTATATATAAATTAAATGTCGATTTTCATTTATTTGAGAAATTAAGTATGTAAACACAAATATCTAAGTAAAGCTAGCACTAAGGTATCTTATGCATAGTGAGTAAATATCTAAAGGGCCAAAATCACTAAAACTACTAGAAGTAGTTGCAAGAGTGGTTATGTACATGTTTGTTGTAGATTACGAGTCATCCTCTAGAACCTTTATCTTGTACTCTTCCTCTTCGATGAGACATTTTCTATATAATAAAGTAATTTTATAAAATGAAAATATAAATAAGTTATAAATAACATGGAATAAATTACAACGTACATGTCCAAATAATATATTTGTATTGTATCGGTATTATTATACTTCTATCCATCTATATCCTTATCATGAATAAATTCATTATCTCAGTCAACAATGTTTCTTTGTCGTGATAGTAGAACATCTGTTTGGACAATTTATCCTATAATATCACTTATTTCCCAATTGATTAAATCATTCTCAACTAGGTCATGCACATCATGTTGACTATGAAGTGTTATAGGTTGTTGATATGGCTCTGGATCATTAGTAGATACTTCTTGGCTCATATCATAAACCCCTCAAGTTTGTATTTCTACAACAATATTCAATTTTCCTCATTTGAATTTTAAAATAAAGACTTGCTTTGTTTGAATCTAAATTACAAATAATTTCATTGTGCATATGGTGGATTCAAAAATTCAAACATGTGAATCCATATTCATCATTATTTATCCCCTTTCCAATATTGATTACATCCCACAAATCACACTTAAATAAAACCAACTCTATTTTCTTAAGGTGAAAATGTAACTTCGACTATATCAAATTAGCACAGAGTACTAGAAACATGACCCGGAAAATGGGTTCGTGTCTCTTGCACTTACAAAGTATTGAATACCTTCTGGATTTACATCACTCTACTATTTTGAGTCTTTTTCCCTTTTCTCATTCTCTTTGTCAGTGGAATCTGAACCTGGCTAATGATGTATCCTTTATAACATGTAATTGATGTACTTGGTCCCTGAGGCATTCGATAGTATATGTTTAAGCAACACCTTCATGTCGCATTTGTATAACCTATCTATTCAAATATAAGATTATAATACATATAAGTTTATTAAATAATATGAAAATGTATTTAGTGAATGTACTCACATATTTTTCAAACCAACTAATGAATTCTTTTGTGTTAATCAAATCTAAATCTCATGCACGAATACGAGGCTTAGCCCTTATAGATTGTTTGTCTCTCTCTGAAGCATCAAATTTGTAATTATGATGTACAAAGACAAAATTACACTTGCATGAAAATTGAAGAAAGTTTTATTCAACAATCATCTTACTCAATGAATAGGCGTCACTTCCCTCCACGATTACTTGCTTGCATATCGTGTGCTTGAGACAGCTCTTACGTCTTAAGAACACGAGATGTTGATTTTGCTATTATACTACGTCCAGCTGCATTTGAAAATGCTTAACCCTTCATTTGTTATGTTATTTTGCGTGACATAATTTCTTTCTTCACGATCGTGTTTTGTTTCAACATCATGCAAATATCTTGAACAAAAGGTTGCACATTCTTCCCATGCTTTACGCAATAGAATCTTATGGACTGACTCTTATTACGCATACTAGAGACTTCAATAGTTACCTGTCATGTCAATCCATAACAATGAATTTGTTTCATGAGCTGCTGGGAAACCTAATATATATATATATATAATTAATTGGTGAATGAGAACATGCGGCTCAGCCAGGATGCATCCATTAGTGGCTCACCGCTGAGTCAGCGACCTTTGTCTCATTGCAAGATGCCACCAGGTAAATATACCACTAACATTAAAAATGATGAAATATTCTTTCAATTTTGCAAAGTGTAGCTATTATGTCATTTTGAAGGTGCTCTAATTGATCAGTCTTTAACATTATAACACAATTGTTTGAAGAAACTGCATGCCATTCAACTATGTGACCTGAACATTCTTATACTTAGAACCCGCGAATGTGAGGAAGGAGTTGTTGCATGAGAACATGCCCGATCTGTGAGACTTTAATCTAAAAATCTTTAGTTCATTCACTTACCTTGAGATGTTAGGAGCATAACCATACGGAACCTTCACTTCTTTAAAAATTCTGAGAATTCATTTTTTTCATTTTAAAGTTAGTAGACCAGCATGGGCAATATAACCTTTATTCCTTTTCTATAGTGTGAAGTTGATCTCCTGTATACCCATAGCTTGCAAGTCAAGACAACTATATTCATGTTGTCCTTGTTTACCATCAATACTCAACAAGGTGCCAACTATACTATTGCATATATTCTTTTCAATATGCATTACATCTAAATTGTGATGCAAAATAAAGGTTTTCCAATATAGCAGTGGAAAAAATTCTTTTCTTTTTTTCGATTATTGCTCAAGTTTGGCATGTTACTCTTTTTTATTTTTCTGATATCTTGTTTTTTGATGCCTTACCTAAAATAATATATTTCCATTCCATGTAGTTGATGTAGAACATCTTCCTCGGAATGTTCAGGTCTTAGCTCTATGCTCCTCATTTCCATCAAACCAGGCCATACCTATCCATCAAAATCTATGATCGGTCGTAAATGGTAATGACCATGTATTTATTTCCATTTGTTTGCTTAATCAATATGACAAACAATCCTTATTACAAATAGGACAATCAAATTTCCCTTTAGTACTCCAACCAGAAAGATTTGCATATGCTGGAAAATCATTGATGGTTCATAATATAGCTGCACACATACAAAAATTTTGTTTTGTTGAAGCATCATATGTTTAATCAACCTCCATAACTCATTCAATTCATCTATTAATGGTTGTAAGTATACTGTCAATGTCATTCAAGGAGTGCAGTTGGACCATGAATAAGGAGTGACAACATGAAGAAATCATTTCTGTTTCACTTTACATCCCGGGTGGTAAGTTATATGGAATAAGAACCACAGGCCACATGTTATATGAAATTGACATATTTCCAAAAGGATTGAACCTATCACTTGCGAAACCGAGCCTAACATTTCAAGGTTTTGTGCAAATGAAGGGTGTACCTTATCGAAGTTTTTCCATGTTACAGAGTCTATTAGATGCCTCATCATCTCACCTCTCATGCAACCATTAACATGTCATTTCATGTGAGAAGTTGTCTTTGATGACTATATAACCTTTGAAGTCTTGGTTTTAAGGAAAATATTCACGTATCTTATGAAATTTGTTTTCATATTTTTATAGTGATTGAACTCATATGTAGGATGAATATCACTTGATTTCCATCTAGAGACACCACACACAATACACTCATTCGCATTTGCATGCTCTTTTGAATACAACATACTGTCGAGGCGAGCATCAATCTTGTATAATGGAGGCCAGCTCACGAGCACTTTTGTTCGTAATAATTGTAGCCAGTGCCTCCCTGCTTGACCTCCTTCAACAATTCAAGTAACATTGTAAATGACTTATTATCATCCATTAAGACACTCCATAGTAAGAAATAGTCTTATGATAAAGACAACTTTGTAAATTTTACACCTGGATAAAATTCATGCTGAAACTTCTCAACAATTGCAAGAATTTGTTTGCATTCTCATTGGTATCAATTCAAACTCCTCATGAACATATGAACTTCTTTCCAGATTCACTCATTTAGCATTAACATTCGAATGCATCCATTTATTATTTTCTTCCATCTCATGTGAATATTAGACTCATTAGGGCCACTATTGCCAGTATTTGTAGGTTCATAAAACTCATATTCCCCATGCATCAACCATTGCACATAATTTGTAGCTATCCCATTGTCTAACAAATGGTCATACATAGTTTCTCGCTTTTTCTATAGACAATTATTTTAGCAAGATGCGGATGTAGAACATTTCTTTTCCCGGTGCATTATTAAAGGAAAAGTCTAAGAAGTGTGAGACTCTATCTCATATTCATTGCTTACTCTTGACTTTTGCATCCAACTCTTATCTATTGGCATTGACTTTTGCATCAAACTCTTATCTATTGGCATTTTTCTCGTATCTCTACAAATTAAATCATTCAATCATATAACAATGAATCTTCCTATCAACATGACCAGATATTTGATGTTTGTGTTATCCTCAAACTCTTATATCAAGTAGTGGTTCCTATCCTATTTAGAAATGCATAATTCATATGAATCAATCACCGACATGCTTAGTTTCATTTTGAGGAAATTTCAGTAACATTTCCCTACAATTCTCCAAGTACATGAAATGACCAAGGTATAAACATATTATTGTTAGCTTAACTAAGCTGCTAACAATATGTCACCTTGTCCAAATATGCACCCAAAGAACAAAAGGAATTCTTTGTTGAGAAATTTATCAAAGAATAGTAAACATAGCGATGATTTCACTAGATGTTATAATATTTCTATTGTCAACAGAATAATTAAGGCATCCTTTGTGAACCATTTAATCAAATCATATGCAAAAACATTTAGAAGTTGAAAACTTGAGGTATGACTAAAGTAATAATCATATCCATGCTTTTCAACATATGTTTGCGAGTATATGAAGAACAATGGTCATAGAAGGATGCTTGAACAGGATTTCTAGGTTGTACTAAATTGAGAATGAGTGAATGATAGAAATAAATGACAAACAATATTAGAAAGAATTACATAAAAACACACCATGAGACTAACATATCCAAAAATGTATACAAATAAATTACTAACATGTAAGGACTTATAATGCATCATATACTTAGCACAAATGCATAGTACTTTTCTAGAATTTTGAAGCATAAATCACATATGCTATAACTCTTAAATAACAAGAAAAGAAATTCCATAGGGGAAGACCAAAAATCAGTCTAGCCTTATACTGATCAACAAAGATCCTAAACTTCAATACCAAATGCAAGCTTGTGTCAATACCTAAAAGCAGTTTTGAACTAGAGCTGGCCGATTCTTAACGATTTCATAATTGCCCAAATCAGTAGGTTGGAGTCCCCAGAAGCAGGACCTAACTATTTTAAACCAAATGGACCCTAGAAATTGCCCTAATTTTTACCAAATCCTAACCAAAACAATTTTGAACTAGAGGCAGCGATTCTTAGCCAATTTCTAGCGGGTTGCCCCGAATCCGTAGGTTAGGTCCCCGAATGGACCCTAAGCATTTTGAATCAGCGGGACCTGGTGCCCAATTTGTACCAAATCCTATCCAAAACAATTTTGAACTAGATCCAAAACTGATTCTTAGCAATTTCTAGCAATTTCCCAAATCCGTAGGTTAGGTCCTAAACAGATCCTAGCAATTACCCCAACTTCTACCAAATCCTAACCAGTTTTGAACTATAGCCAAAACCGATTCTTTGCAATTTCTAGCATTTGCTAAGTCTTAGTAAACTTTCACATATATTAATAGAAATAAAATTATTAAGAAAGAAAGAAAATTGTAGATGAAGGGCGGAAAGTTTAGGTTATATAATTTTAAAGCAACATCTAATATTTAATTTTTAATTAATATCCATAAATTTGTATAATTTTTTGGTAATAAGAAATAAAAAGGTCCATACCAGTCCGATCCCTTCGCTATTTCACCACTGATACCCCAAAAAATCTCAAATTATAACCGCGCTACTCGATCCCTTCGCGCTGTCGATAGTGACCCATTGAAAAATTTTTATCTTATAACTTCACCATATATGTCACTGAACTTTAAAGACAAAATAAATGGAATTCAAGTCATCATTACACTAAATATGAACTATTTAAAATAAATAAACATATTACTTAATTTTAAAAAATTAAATTTTTTTTTGTTATACACTTGCAATAGTATTATTTTTTAAATGTTATTTAAAATATTCCTCATTTTAATAATTATTATTTGTGAATGTACAAATAAATTGCTTCTAATCCAAATACATATCTATATTCCAAAACTATTAATGTTGAAATCAAAACTTTTCTATAAACTATATAGTCATTAAATGTAATAAAATGTTTTCATCATTATCTATATCCAAGTACCAATATTTTCATCCACCAATTTTTTTCATAAAATATAAAAGCATTTTATAATCTATATAGAAAAAAATGTTTTCCTTTTAAGAATTTTAATAAAAAGTCAAGGTAAATTTTTTAACTAATTATTTTAGTATATATATATATATATATATATATATATATATATATATATATATATATATATATATATATATATATATATATATATACTATATATATATATTGACTATATATGTATGTTTGTGTGAGATTAAATTTTGGTGCCAAACTTTCCCTCCTTTAAATTTTACATATAGTCAAAGTCTAAAACTAGCTAACTTATACCAAAAGTCACTCATTATAGTCAAAGTCCAAAACTAACTACTTATAGATTTGGTCACGGTTTTACTGAAAACTAAAACCATGACCAAAAGACACTTAGCATGTATTGGTCACGGTTTTCAATGACTTTTGGTCGCAGTTTCACTGAAAACTAAAACCGTGACCAAAAGTACACTAAGCATGTATTGGTCACAGTTTTATTGAAAACCGTGACCAATATATGCTAACTTATATATTTGGTCATTGTTTTATTTGAGACTGTGACCAAAAGTGATATTCGTATAGTTTTTAGTTGCGGTTTCGGGAAAAATTGTGACTAAACGATTCACGCTAAATGTTCCGCCATCAATTTTTACATATAGCACGATTTCCAATAAAACCATGACTAAAATTCCTATCAAATATTTTGGGTGACAATTGACAATGGTCGCGACAAAAAATCATATTTGGTCACGGTTTTACTTGATCGTGACTAAATAGTCATCACTAAAAACCTTCTATTTTGTAGTGATTGGTCCTAATGTAACTTTGTTTGCAATGTATTACCATAACTCTGAATGTACAACAATAATTAGTTAATATACTACCTTGGGCAATGAATGTACTACCATAACTAATAAATCAATGTCCACCTTAACTACTAAATGTACTATCATAAATAGGGAATGTACTACCATAAGTATTAAATATACTGTTGATGCGTAACTATTAAATGTACTATCTTTAATAGTGAATGTACTACCTTAATTAGTCAATGTACTATTATATGTGTTGAATGTACTATCTTAACATTGGAGTTTTAGGGAGTTCTTGTAATACCTCTATGGTTGTTATTTCATTAAGGAATGTTGATAAAATTACCATAACAGTTAAGTATACTCCTATAGAAACACTAGGTAACATAAAGGACTATTATGTTCCATTTGTTTGACTGAGTAACTAGTGAGCCTTCAAATTGGAAATGCCATTTTAATATGTAAGTCGAACAAGATGGACAACGAAAAAGTTCTGTTATGTATACGTGGGTGGTGAAATGGTGAAGGATGCAAATGGGTCAAGTGAATATAAAGGTGGACGAATCTAACATTGCTTATTAATGTTCATATGTCCCTTGACGAGTTCGTTTCACTAGTTTGTGGTAAGCTGAACCTTGATTCAAATTCCGTTAAATTTTACTACACGTGTAAGTTTGAATCGTTAATGTTGGTTGAATTAAACGATGAGGAGGAATTGAGGAAAATGTATAGATTCAATGACATGCATTGTCGAGTGTGTTAGAGAAGTGCTCTAAAGACAATCACCTTTAGCACTTATTGTACGTCTTTTGTTACTATTAAATGCATCTTCATTAATTTGATATTCATACGTTGAATTGATTTAGATCTTCAATCAAATTAATGAAGTCCATGATGCATAACATAGTGTGAAGGAAATCATGATGAGATCATGATAATAAGATTCCCATCACGTGCAAGTAGGTTAGTATTTAAATTATCCTTGATCATAGGATCAACGAGACTAGACATTGTTGATCTGCATAGACTAGCATATGTCATACTCTTTGATTGGATCGAGCAATGGATCTTATAAACTGTGATCATGAATTGATTAGAGTTGACATGTGGATGCTTGCTAAGAGTAGCTATTTACGTGTAGATGATAGTCTCATCATAACAATAGTGCAATTATCATTAGACTTGAGGTGCTTAAGGATATCTTGAATCCTGATCTTGTACTTTGACTTTGTTCCATGTTGCCTCTTTGAGGTCTCTCTTTGGAAGATGATCGAGTGTAGTTTGAGGTATTTGAAAGTAATTCAATAGCCAATAGAGAATTCACCACTCTTGATAGAGGAGGGTATACCTATGATCTCTTGTTAAGATCATTACTCATGAATCTCTGGCCAGAGTGGAAATGTCATGAAGAGAGTTTTCAATGACATGACTGAGGAGTAATGAGTCTCCAAGAGAAGGACTTTTATCACTTGGAATATATGTGACATAGTCATTCTAGTGGGAGATAGCTTCACTTAGTCCATGCTCTGAACCAAGTAGGGTAAAGTTGGTGAAAAGATGGATTGCACGGTAATTGTCTATGTTAGGGTTAGTAGTTAGATCACTGACTCTCCGGTCAATTGGGAGTCATAATGTGTTGCTAGACGTCACTCATGACTTGATTGATTCAATAGTTGAATCAAGTGGTCAATAGAACTAGGAACCTAATGGGTCACACACTTAGAAGATGAAGACTTGATATAAAACATACTTGGATATGATCCAATTATGAGGGACTGCATTTTGGGGATTAAACCGCTTCGGGATTAGTGGAATCCCAAAACTAAAAAGGACTCATTTAGATAATGGGATGGGCTTAAGCTTGCTCATGGAGTTAAGGCCCATGAGGGTGCATGCTACTATGTATGGAGATACATATAGCATATTCCTTCTAAAGTGAGGCCCTTTTGGTCAATTGAAGGGGTAGGTTTCTCCTATAAATATGATGTTATTGGTGAAACCCTAAGCCTGACGAAAAAGTGAAACCCTAGTCTCCAAATAATTATGGGAGAAATAAAAGCTAAGAAAAATGCTAATTAAGGGAAGAATAAAAGCTAAGAAAAACAATTGATCAGGTATGGTTGTCTAATAAAAAAATCTCAAATAATATTAATTATAAATAAAATTACTTAGAAACTCACAAGTTTTTAAATTACTTAATATTTGTATTGATGAGTCAAAATAAATAAAATGAGTTTGAAATAGAAAGTAAAAATAATATATTATATTTAACCTTATTTTTATTTTTCTTCATTTTTTTTTCTTTCCTTCTACTTTTTTTTTTTTTTTTTTTACAAGATTTACACCTCTTTGATGAAGGAGTTTGAATGCGGGTACTATTGGAGCAAGTGACTCAACATTGTTATTCCAAGAAATAATGGAATTCCAAAGTGGATATGCCCAATGTCTAAATTTTATAATAATTTTATTATATATGCAGGTATGGGTGGAAACCAAACTTGTGTTTTCGGGAAAATTGATAAATTGACAAATTATAAAATAATCTAAATTTAGTGAAGCGCGGAAATTGTGGCACTACAACAAGGATAAAATTGGGAATTTCCACTAAGGGATATAATATCATAAAGAGGAGTAGAGATGGTGAAATAGAATTAAAATAAGTTGATTTGCAAAATTAAAAAAGTGAAGGACTTAATTGCAATATGGAGAATTAAAAAGTATAAAAAGGGAGTGTTGAGACAAACAAAATTCATTGTCATTTTGGCTAGAAGCGAAAACGTGTGAGAGGAAAAGAAGGAGAAACGAGAGGAAGAAAGAGGAAGAAGAAGGAGAAGGAGAGGAAGACCAAAACCAAGGTATGTTTCATCTTAGGATCAAGTGTGTTTTGATTTCCTAAGGCTTTGGTTTGGAGAATTGTCCTCCTTTGTCTAGGGTTTTGTGGAAGAGATCACCCAAACCCTTAAATTGTTGAGGTTATGTGTGGGTAAGACCTAAATGGTAGAAAATAAACATGGAATCATCAAATTATATGATGTTAAGAAGGTGATGGACCTTTGGGTGAATTCATAGGATTTTACCTAGGGTTTTTTGTGGTATGAGGTTCAAACCACCAATACAAATTATTTTGAAGTTGTTTTGGATGATTTCCATGATGATTTTGAGGTAGGAATGGGAAGTTATATAAGGAGAATTGGTATCAAAAGTGGAAAAAGAAGCAAATCGGGACAATTTCACGAACGTAATAGAATGCAGTGCAGTGTCTGGTACACCACGAGCGACATGTGCGGTACATGCCCGATGTACCGGTACATGTCCAGCGAATCTGACGTATCTTAGATCACGAGGTCCCGAGGTGTCTGCGGTACATGGCAGGAGTCCAAAATGGCCAGTTGTGTAGTTTTGCGTATTTAAGAAGCCTAAATTCATACCTTTGTTAGTATAGGAACCAGAAGAAATGAATAATGGGGTTTTTGAATAAGAATGAGACCCCAAGTCAGCGTCACCAGTACCTCGCCGCTGGCGAAAGCCGCTCACCTCGGCGATATTCGTTTAGTATGATTATTTGCTTAACCACTAAGAGTGAATAAATTGCATTTGACTAGGTACGGGTGAAAACGATAACCTGACCTAGGATTGATATCGAGAAAGAAACGGAATCAATCATTGGTTTATTCTATAACTGATCTTTATTCCAGTTTGTTCTATACTTGATCTTTAATCTAGTTTGTTCTCTACACGTTCTTTATTCTCATATTGCTCTCTATTTGTGAAATATACATATATCGGTCGAATGATTAATATTTGGGATGTTTGACAAATATCGGCATGTATCGCGTGTATTTAATTTCTGGCCAATTTATTGCGTAAAGTAAATTGATTTGAGCCGTATTATTGAATGACCAACATGGCCAAGGATTCTGGCCCCGGATCGTCATGAAGGTAACCGTATTTGTCTAATGCGGAAATCCTGAAATGCCTCTTGAATGACAAACAAGATGGATTCACAGTGAATCTGTCGTGAATGTCGAATTTTGCGATCATATGTGAGGCAGTATCTTGAATGCGAGAAATCACATTACTCTTGAATAATGAAACGGGACGAGTTCACCAAGCTGAATCTGTCGTGAATGTAATTCTATGATCATATGTGGGCAATCTGCGAATGCGAAATACATTTGCCTCTTGAATGATAAACGGGACGGGATTCACCAAGCGAATGCGTCGTGAATGTCGAGTCTATAGTCATGAGGCGGTAATATTGAGTGTGAAACCACGTTGCTCTTTGAATGGAAAACGGGACGGGATTCACCAGTAGATACGTCGTGGATGCCGAATTCTATATCCATATGTGAAATCACAAACCGAAAAGCAAAATAATGGTATTGAAAAGTGTATTTGTATTAGTATCTTTTACATTACACTGATATTGTATAAAGGCATTATTTTGATAAATGCATGATTTTATACTGAACGAAAATGGAATAGAGAACTGTATAGAACCACTAAGCATGAAAATGCTTAGCGTATTGTTTTTATCAATGAGTAGGTACCGAGTGATAGACATCGAAGCAAGACCCAAGATCGAGGAGCTCGAGTCATTAATGAAAGAAGCTGTGGAGTATGCTCAGTCATATGCGTCTCATTTCTTTGAACATTGACATTTTGTAAAACAGTTTGAACTCTGAATCATTATTTTTGTAAATGTAAGTGGTATGAGCCTTTTGAATGTGTAAATGTTTTATGGGCTTGCCCAAAATGAAAATGCTTTCGCGTAATTACAAAATTTAAAATGAATAACACAAGCCAAATGTTTTGATAAGATAATTGAAAATGTCGAGATGCATAGGGCTCGGCTTGGATTATGCGAATTAGTCGAGAGTTCGAATTCGCGACACTTTTGAAAACTAAAATTTAATAACACGGAAAATAAAAGAAATAAAACCAAAGCGTCCCGAGGGTTTTGGCTCAGACTTCATGTCGGGTCGAATTCGAGGCTCGAGAGTCACCTGAGGATAAGCAGCGGAGAAAAGGGATCTCAAATAACAATAGAGCTTCCAATGGATTGGTATCAGAATAACAACTTCTTGGGATTTGCCTTATACTTTGTTTATGTTCCATCCGATATTAAATTAATGGAAGATCTTTGTAGTTTAAAATGTAAATTGAATTTCCATGGGCACTCACTTAAACCTCTGGACATCTCAGCATATCAAGTCTGGTCCATCGGTAAACTATTGTTTAGAGGCAACTACTATTGCTGTTGTTGGTGCCATAATGGTGTTGAATCTGGTCGTGTCTGTTAAATTTCAGTTTTGGATCGTTCTGTCATTAAGAAAAAATTGAGAGAGAAACTAAGTGGTCCATATTAATTTGTCTACCGTTCAGGCTTTAATGGTTTTGACGTTAAGGCTATAACAGATTTCAGACATTAATTCAAGCCTTAAACGTTTTGACGTTATTCCATAACGTATTTCAGCCATTAAAAGGAATTATGATGGAAATTCCTTATAAATGGCCATGTTTGTTTCCTTTTTTGGACATCTTTGTTCACCCCTCTCTCAAGCAACCGACACCATTGTGGTTTGAAGGAGGCAGAACATAGAAGTTTGGCTTAATCATATTTTTCTTTGTTTTGCAATGGCCGAAGGTAAGTACACTTCTACCTTCGGTTTTGAATTTTTTGCTTGTTAACTCCTAACATTTGGTATCAGAGCCTGAGTATGGCCTCTGCCTTGCATATCACGAGAATTTATTTATTTATTTTTATTTCACACCTTTTCCATATTTTACGTTGCCTATATGGAAATTCTGAATGAAATATATATTTTTTTCCTTTTAATTGTGCACTTTGGGTGCATTGAACCTAGACCATGTTTTGGTTTTTGATATCCAAAATATACCTTTTCCATCATATTGATAATTTGGTTTTGCATTTATCTTTTTTAAGAAAGAAAAAAAAAATTTATTATCATTTTTCCGCCTGTGTGGACATAGTTTTTGTTTTTTTTTTTTTTTTGGGCAATGGTGCCAACACTACCGACAACAGGCACCCTTGGTTTTTTCGGCGATGGTACCAACACTCTAAAATTTAATGCATAGGGGTTTCGAACCTTAGACCTTTCAACTAGATAGAACCCACTCTACTACTAGGCTACAAGCCTATTTATTATTTAGTTTAACGTTGGTTTCCTTTAGTTACATTTGATAGGGATACAAATGTCTTCTATTGCCTATGAGACATTATAAGAATTTTTTTTTTATTCTTCAAGTTCCTATATGGTAGGTGATCCATAAATTTCATTGATTAACAATAGCCACAACACGTTGACAAGTGAAATTTTATATTAAGGATGATCGTTCTATAACATAATTGTGATTAATTTAAGGAAATATGTGGTTAAATTTTCTGATTAATTAGGATAAAATATTGAATTATTATTCTCAATCTACCCACATGAATTGAGAATAGGAACATAATCCAATAGTTTTATCATAAGGGATAGCCGACTTAAACCTAATTGCACGAGACTTTTGCCCACATGCAAGTCTTGTGCCTCTAGGTCTTACCCTAACTTTTGAACAAATACATTTATATGAGTAGGACTTTAGCTCACATGCAAGTCCTATTCTATAGATTAGTCTTAGTGTGTGTTCCATTGGTTCACATACATTAAGTTTGCAGCCTTAAAACATTACTGATTACATTTTCTTACTTTACAGTTATTCAATCTACAAACTACTCTGATATTAAGTTGGAAATTCCCGAGCTTAAGGGAGATAACTATAAGGTTTGGAGAGAGAGAAAGTCTTACTCCATTTAGGGTGTATGGGCTTTGACTATGCTATTTGGAAGGATAAGCCACCAACCATCACAATGACCAACACTCCATATGTCGTGAGACTTTACGAATAATGGGAGAGGTCCAACCGCCTCTCCATTATGTTCATAAAGACACACATATATGTTAGCATACGTGGCTCAATTGAGAAGCATGTCAAAGTAAGGGATCTACTAAAGGCAATAGATGAGCAGTTTGCTAAATCTGATAAATCCCTCGCTAGCACTTTGATAATTTAATTCTTGTCCCTAAGGCTCACTGGAATTAGAGGAGTGCATGATCATATCATGCACATGATGGACATTTCGGCTCAATTGAAGTCTTTGGAAGTATCCATGTCCAAGTCATTCCTTGTTCACTACATCTTATGCACCTTACCCCCTCAATATAGTCCATTCAAGATCTCATATAACACACAAGAATAAATGGTCAATTAAGGAACTCTTGACCATGTGTGTACAAGAGGAGGAAGCGACTACTCTTGGAACAAGGGGAGAAGGTGCTTTCACTATTCTTGGTAATCAAAGGAAGATTAAGCCTAAGAACAAGGGAAAGGGCAAGGTCCAACCTAAGGCAAACATAAAAAAGGAGTCCACGTGTTTCTTCTGTAAAAAGAAAGGACACATGAAGAAGGACTACATAGGCATAAGTCGGCAGAAAAGAAGAGAATGGCTGTTTTCTTTCGTATGTTATGAATCAATTTTCATAAATGTTAATCATAACACATGGTGGATTCGATACGGTTCAGCAATCCAATATTTGAAATACCTTGCGAGTGTAGAAACCTAAAAAGCCAATGGGTCGTGAGCAGTACATCCATTTAGGAGGGAGGTCAAGCTTATATGTGGAAGGCATTGGCACTTGCAATTTGGAGTTATAGAGCGGCTTCATTTTTCAATTAGAGAAGACCTTTTATGTTCCTAGTTTTTCTAGGAATTTAATTTCAGTATTAACCCTCATACTATTTGGAATCTCCTGTAACTTTTCGAATACTGGTTTTAATTTTTTAATTAAATCAAAATTTATTGGATCTAGTACTTTGTATGATGGTCTCTATTCAATACATTTGCAAGATAATAATGCTTATAACTCATTAAGTTTAACTACTGGAATTAAAAGGAATGTTATGAATGAAGAATCATCCTTATTATGGCACCGAAGATTAGGATACATCTCCATTCAAAGAATTAAAAGGTTAGTGAATGAAGGGGTACTCAATGCCTTGGACTTTACCAACTTTGAAACATGTTTGGATTGCATTAAGGGAAAGCAAACTAACAAATCAAAAAAGGGTGCAACAAGGAGTAAACATTTGTTAGAAATTATACATACAGACATTTGTTGTCCTTGTAGTCTCCTGAATTTTCTGAGTCACTGGATCGTTAAAGCATCAACTAGCCAGCATGTACCTACAAAATAAACAAGAGAGCGACGGTGGTGCGCCCGTTGCCTCTTCGATGCCAAAGTCAGGTCTTGATATCTAGAGAGAAAAATCAATTTGTATTTCCAATCAAGAGTATCTTACCTTCTACGGTGCCATCCCCTCTCTCTTTATGGAGGAGGGCTGTTGTCCACTTTACATGGGAGGTAGGCGATTCCTTCCGGCTTGAAGGGAAGGCGCTTTGTTCGCGTGTTATGACTGTTCTTCCTTTATACGTAAATGCCCTTATCTTCTGCGTTTGACCACCATCAGGAAGGTTACGTGCTTGACTCATGGGTGGTTATTTGTTTAAACTAAGGGAGGTCAACCGACTGCCTTCTTAAAGATGGTAGGCGGCGAGATGCATTCGGGCATTATGTCTCTACCTTGACTAGGAAGCATGTTTGGGCCCGTCTTGTAAATGCATTATGATTGGGTTCAGAGATTGGGCCCCTGTAGGTTTTAGTTTTGGGCTTGTAACCTGATTGGGCCATTGACCTATTAGATGGAGTCTGCTGGATGGAGGATCTAGGCCAAAGCCGACGGTACCTACAGTCCTGATATGGATGAGAGTGATCCGAAATACTTCATCACATTCATCGATGACTACTCATGTTACATGTATCTCTGCTAAGCTTCGTTACAGGACAAGCGGAAATCTTAAAGATATTCAAGGCTGAAGTAGAGAAGCAATGCGAGAAGCAAATAAAGATATTGAGGTCAAATAAAGGTGGAGATTACTATGATAGGTACACTGAGAATGGGCAAGCACCAGGTCCATTTTCTAGGTTTCTTCAAGAGCATGGAATTGTTACCCAATACACCATGTCTAGTTCTTCGTAACAAAATGGTGTGACGGAAAGAAGAAGCCGAACCTTAATGGACATGGTAAGGAGTATGAGGAGTAACATTAATCTACCTCAATTCTTGTGGACTAAGGCACTAAAGATGGTAGCATATATAATTAATTGAGTTCTAACCAAGGATGTCCAAAAGATGCCATTTGAGTTATTCAAAGGTTGGAAACCTAGTTTGCGACATATACGCGTATGGGGATGCACAGTAATCGATGTAAGTTTATAATCCACAAGAAAAACTAATTGAGGACTATTGATGGGCATTTCATTAGATATGCTCAAAAATCAGAGGCTATAGATTCTATTATCCTTATAACACCTTTAGGATTGTGGAATCAAGAAACTCGAAGTTTCTTGAGAATGACTTAATCGGTGGGAGTTGTCAAATTCATGACACATTGTCTGAAAGAGATCACTATCAAGCTCAGACCTCCGGTTCAAGTCATAAACTGACTATCATATATACCTATGAGGTAGAAACGGGTATAAGACAACCAATCATTGAGAATCCACAAACTTTTGAGCTTGTAGATTCCAAATCCCTTGCATAATCTACATCCACATATCCCATAATGGAAAGATCGCTCTACTGCCTACTGAACATGATGCCATAGTCTGTAATCCCTATCAAGTATTTGAAGATCGATTGGAGGTATACAGTGGGTATCTCAAATACTCATTTTAACCCTATGTTTTACTTATATTTTTAGTTTTTTTTTTATGTTAAATAAGTGTCCTAATGCTCAAAATATTCATCTTTATGATTAGGTCAACCATTTGGCAAAATTGCAAGAAAATGAGCGAAAAATGAAGGAAAATCAGCAAATTACACATGCAGTAGCAACTACTATGTTTTGATGTTTTTAGCTTTAAGATGATACCAAATAGCTACAATCCTTATATGGATGGATAGGTGACTTCCCAAGATTCCCAAAGAGACCTTATTCACTCAATTTGGACTTCAAATGATCAAAATATGACTTTTGGCAGTTGAAGGAAGAAGAGAAGAGAGCTCAAAAGTGACCAGTTGGAGCATTTCGTAAATTTAGTTTGTATCATCATTTCTAAAGTGTTCTTTCTGGCCATATCTAGATTCTACACTTAAAGAGATTTCCAACAATATCAATATTGTAGAATTTGGAGTCCGAATGAGAAAGTTATGTTTGTCACGACAAAGGTAGAGGACGAACCAGAAATGCCACATTTACGAAGATACAGGTTCGTCACGACGAAGCTTTGGGGCCCAACAGCGGAAAAAGCCCATTTTTGACCTAATTTTAGGAGGCTTATAAAATGAGAGTAGAGAATGACGCCCATGGAGGTTGGTTTTGGCTATCGGCAGTTCGAGAGAGGTTCCGATTTTGAGGGAGAGAACCCACCTTAAGGTTTCTCCCCTCTTGTTCTTGAAGGAGGAAGTCCGCACTTTGGGACTAGAGACGAGGCTTGGTAGTAGTCTACAAGCTTGGGAGAAGAACTTGGGATCTAGAAGAAGAAGACCAAAAACTTGATAAACGTTTGACATAACACCAAAGACTTGTTAGTCCTCGGAAACGATGCCAATAACTTGATAGGCGTATTCGTGATATGTGTATAAACTATGCAGTAAAATATGTAATACGCACCTATTCGCGCAAGCATACGCTTGTCAAGTAATTCAGTGTATGAAACGTACAGAGATCGATCCACAGGGGAATTGGGGATGCTAAGTACCAAAATTATAATACTTTTCAAATATTCAAATGATCAATTTTAAGTTTAAAATTGAAATTAAACTAAACTAAAGTAATGAAATCTAAATCTAACGAATGAAATGCGCAACTAAGGGATACCAAGAGATGATAAGATCCTAGGGTAATTGTTCTAATTGGACAATCCTCCTATATCTAGGTCAAAATTCTATCCAAATGTCTCTTGAAAGAGTTCTCTAAGGCAACTATTGCCTAATTTAATTATAAGCATCTCTTGAGGTCGGATAATCTACCAACTAATACTAGGTTTCTTACTTCTCAGCTTAACCCCATGCACTAGAGATGCTTTAAGACCCAAGAATCTCACACACCTCCTAATTATCAATAATTGCTACACTACCTGGCTAATTATGTTGATTCACCTATGTCCAATTCCTTACTCCCTTCTCAGATCTCGCAAGGAACCACTCACCATATTGAGATTAGATAAAAATCACTATGTAAGCAACACCGAGTATGAATCAGTAGAGGTGACAATCACAAATAGAAAATATAAAAATGGAAAATTAACAAATAGATATAACATTCATATCCAAAATACAACCAAAACCCTAGACTAGGAAATTAAAACATAATAAAGGTTTGGTACATCCTAAAATTAAGATAAAACATGAGAAAAAAGAAAGAAGGAACTCTAATGGTAGAAATTGGTGAGTTCTTCGTCTTCTTCAAATCCCAGTTATTCTCCCAATGTGAAGACTACTACCAAGCCTCCTTTCTGGTCCCAAAGTGCGGACTTCCTTCTTGAGAACAAGGAGAAACCACCCCAGGGAGGGGTTCTCTTCCTCGAAGTCGGAACCTCTCTTGAATTAAATGGCTAAAGCAGGCCTCCATGGTGTCGTTCTGCGCTCTCTTTTTATAAGCCTCCTCAAATTAGGTTAAAACTAGGCTTTTCCAGCTGTTAGGCCCCAACGCTTCGTTGACGAACCCATATCTCCATCAATGTGGCCTTTTTGGTTCGTCATGACGAACCCCTTTGTCGCGACAAACTCTGCCTTCGTCGCAACAAACATAACTTTCTCGTCCATACTCCAAATTCCACAATCTTGGTACTGTTGGAAATCTCTTGAAGTGTAGAATCTAGATATGGTCAGGAAAAACCACTTTAGAAATGATGATACAGACCGAATTTATGAAATTCTCCAATTGGTCACTCTTGAGCTCTTTTCTCTTCTTCCTTCAACTTCAAAGAGTCATAAGTTGATCATTTGAAGTCTAAATTGAGTGAATAAGGTCTCTTTGGAAAGCTTGGAAAGTCACCTATACATCCATATAAATAATCTAGGCCTTTGGGATTATCTTATAGATGAAAACATCAAAACACGAGTAGGCATTTGCTGCATATGTAATTTGTGATTTTCCTTATTTTTGCTCATATTCGCAATTCACGAATGGTTGACCTAATTATAAACATGAATATTTATAGAATTAGGATACTTATTTAACATAAAAATACTAAAAATCTATGTAAAATATAGTGATAAAATGAGTATTTGAGATACTCATCACACCCCAAACTTAAATTATTGATTGTCCCCAAGCAAGAGATTGACTAAAAATATAACAAAATTAGAAAATGACCTGTAAACTAACAAAGAATGAGATGCGTATGATAACATGATGCCAAATGGAAGGAGCAATATGAACACAATTCAGCACTATTAGCCTTTTTAACCAAAATTTAGGACCCGTAAACTATTAAACTCTCTAAGGAACATGGCAAAGCAAAGCAAGGTGAGCAAAGCAAATCAACCCCCCCAAGCCCTCAATGACCTTTCCCAAGGAATCTAAGTGTAGGCTATAGCATGATATCTAGTGTATAGCAAGGTCCTAGTACCCCTAAACTTAAGCTTGACTCACCTATTGAGAAAAACAACTAAGAAATTATAAGAATACCCTTTTTGTCATACCAAAATACTAAAATGAAGAAAACTAGTACCAGAAGTTTTAGATGAGTGTTCCATTGGTGACTCTCCACCAGTTGGTTAAGGGCACTGAGCATTTAATTCCCTTCAGCGTCACCCCGAACACTGACCAAACTCGAATGCAGGTGTGGGAAGAATCCATCTTTTATCCCATGCAGTTGGCAGTGAAGTCAATGACTCCTGGCCAGTTGGCTTAGGGCATTAGGCTTTGAAAGGCCCCTTAGACTGTGCCTAGGATTCCAATTGGATGATCCCACTTATTCTTATTCATAAACCTATTTTTGACATTTTTCTTTATATTTTATTATTCATTGCCTAAGGGTCCAATCCACTTTACACTTACCCTTTTTCAAATGTTTGTGTTCAAAATGACCTTCTTCTAGCTAATAAGGCATCAAACTCACTCATATGAGACACAAAACAAACAAAAAAGAAAGAAAGAAAAGTACATGCAAATAAATAGGAAAGGAGATACAACAATTGGATTTTTGAATTTTTTTTTTATTTCTTGAATTCACCCCCACCCCACCCTACCCACACACCCCACCCCCCAGCCCCCTAAACTTGAATTAAACATTTTCCTTAATGTGAAACAAAAGCAAGAATGGATAATGAGTACTCCCCTGAGGTTGATCAAGTCTCTGAAAGTTGCTCCAATGAATATGGCTTGCTTTCGAGGGAAAGGTGTTGACAGGGGTTAGACCTTAAGTCCAAATGAAGGGGATGCTTGAATATGGTTTCATCTTTGGTTCTTTAAGCTTCCCATAATAATTGAACTTCAAGATTTCAACCTTTTAGCTTCCAAAACCAGCTTTGATTCTCCAAAAACCTGAAATCCAAAACCAAAACATGGAAAAACAAAATCAAACATGAAAATTTATTCAAAAACTAACTATGAAATTAAAAAGGGAAAGAAAACTTTTTAAGCTTGGGTTGCCTCCCAAGAAGCTGCTCCGTTTTTCAAGTCTAGCTAAACTCTACCAACTATGGATGGGTTGGTAATTCTTGCCTCCATCCTTTTTTAAGAGGCGATAATTGTGCTAAATCAACAGCAGGCACACCTGATCTTCGAATCACTATTTTTAGATTTTTTTGTTCACAATGGTGACTTCAATTTCCTTAAACAACTAAATAGTGCACTCCTTTGCCTTGGGAATAGGCGTCATCTTCTCATTTTTCAACTCTTGATGCATCTCACCATAAAGCCATCTCGAAATAGTGCTTTAGCCTGTGTTATACTTTTCATATAATTCCGAGGATGTTGGCTTGTCTTCCTTCACATCTAAGGCTTCCAAAGTTTGTGCATCATTTTCCACTTATTGGAATTTCTCAAGCTTTTCATCATCCCTTAAGGTGATCTATTTATTGTAGCTCACCCCTCAAGGTTGGATGGCAAGCTCTCGTGTCTTCCTTCAAAGGACATTATAGCCATATTCTCTTGTTCTTTCATATATTTGGCCACTAGTTCTTGTACACTCATACTCTTCTCTTGTTTAGGTTGTTCTTTCTCAAATGTAAGTTGAGTCTAAGAAGTGACCATTAGAGTCATCTCTTTTTCCATGCTCTAGAATGGTATAGGCTGAATTTGAACATTAACCATTGTTACTTCCATGAGTTGAACTTGAGCTGTTGCACATTCAGCACGAACTCTCTCTAATTTAGCCATGGTTGCCTCTAACTTTGCCATTCTCCCATTTAGACGTTGACTTATCTCATTTTGATTAAGAAACCTGGGCAACCCAACTTGAGAGTAGTCCATCTCAGCCCTTGATCTTCTAAATTCAACATTTTCTATGACCAATTCAGCATGAACTCTTTCCAATTGAGCCATTTTCTTCTGAAGCTTGATCTTTGGACTTGTGGAGTATGAAGAGTGGTGTAGCTTGTGTTCCATGAGGTGTTTGGGTGATGGCTACATCCCAAATTATGATTGCTCAAGTATGGGGTACCTCCATATTGAGAATAATTCATTGAGGCATATGGTTGCTACACTTGACTCCTCACTTGAGTAGTTGCTCTTCTTTGATGCTCATTGGCTAATTTTCTCATTCTTAGTGGTTGACTAAAGAGAACTATTTGATTTGTCAACTCGATGAAAGGATCCATTGTGATTTAAACCTACAAAACAAAAACAAAAAAATTTCACAGTAAAATAGAAAATAAAAATAAAAAAAGACTAAAAAAATGTTTGATGTACCAAGAAGCACGCGGTATTGATATTAGCATAAAACATGTTTCCACAGCAGCAGCAATGCCAAAAGCGATAAGCATCTAATGTAGCATCAAGGACTTGTTAGTTCCGACAACGTAGAAAACTGATAAAGCGTTTGGCGTAACACCAAAACATTAGTCACTGTACTTGATTTTCCAAAAACTTGTAGAGCATATTCATGATGTGTATAAAATATGCAGTAAAATATGTAATACGCACCTATTCACGCAAGTATATGCTTGTCAAGTAATACAATGTATAAAACATATAGAGATCGCTCCACAGGGAAATTAGGCATGCTAAGTACCAAAATTATAATACTTCTCAAATATTCAAACAGTCAGTGTTGAGTTTAAAACCAAAATTCATAGAAACTCTAAACTAATAATCTAATCTAATAATTAAATATAATAAGGATTCTTATACGTAATAATTTATAAATATTGGTTTAAAATGGATAATCCTCCTATATCTAGCCAAAATTCCATCCTATTGTCTCTTAAAAGTGTTCTCTAAGGCGACTATTGCCTAATTTAATTATAAGCATCTCTCGAGGTTGGATAATCCACCAACTAATGCTAGGTTTCTTGCTTCTCAGCTTAACCCCAAGCATTAGAGATGCTTTAAGATCCAAGAATCTCACACACCTCTTAATTACAGATAATTTCTACACTACCTGGCTAATTAGGTTGATTCACCTATGTCTAATTCATTACTCCCTTCTCAAATCTCTCAAGGAACCACTCACTATATTGAGATTAGCTAGAAATCAATATATAAACAAAAACTGAGTATGAATCAATAGAGGTGACAATCACAAATAGACAATAGAGAAAGGGAAAATTAACAAATAGATATAAGCTTCATGTCCAAAATACAACCAAAACCATAGACTAAGAAATTAAAACATAATAAAGGTTTTATTTACATCCCAGTAGAGATAAACATGAGAAAAATGAAAAGAAGGAACTCTAATGGTAGAATTGGTGTGTTCTTGGTTTTCTTCTTCGAATCCCAAGTTTTCTCCAAAGCAGAAGACTTCTACCAAGCCTCCTCTTTGGTCCCAAAGTGCGGACTCCTTTCTTCAAGAAAAAGAGGGGAGAAACCTTAAAGAGGTTTCTCTCCCTCAAAGTTAGAACCTATCTTGAACTATCGACAGCAACCCAGGCCTCCATGGGCGTCGTTCTGCAGTCTCCTTTTATAAGCCTCCCTCAAAATTAGGTAAAAAATGGGCTTTAGTTTGTTAGCCTCCAACACTTACGTCATATGAACTTTGTCTTCATCGCGACAAACTGCGCCTTCATCGTAGTGAACATAACTTTCTTGTTTAGACTCAAGTCACAATCTTTGTCTTTGTTGAAACCTCTTGAAGTGTAGAATTTAGATATGGACAGAAAAAACACTTTAGAAATGATAATATATGGCGAATTTATAAAAATGTAACTAGTCAATTTTGAGCTCTCTTATATTCTTCCTTCAACTTCTAGAGTCATAATGTGATCCAAATTGAGTGAATAAGGTCTCTTTGGAAAGCTTGGGAAGTCAAATATCCATCCATATAAATATTGTATCCATTTGAGATATATTACAACTGAAAACATCAAAACACAATAGATGCTGCTACATATGTAATTTGCTGATTTTCCTTTATTTTTTGCTCACTTTCTTGCAATTCCACCAAATGGTTGACTGTTGACCAAAATATGTATATACAAGTGTCGCTATGACAAGGTTAATATCATCCCGGCTTAGCGGCACCAAAACTTGTTGACCAAATTTTGTGCATATTCAAATTTATGAAACCATTACTAGAAGACTATAAATTAATGCCAAAAACTTGTTAAAACCAAATATAACTTGTATGCTCATAAGAAGAATAATTTTGTTACTAAACTCAATTAAAGATTTAATTTGGTCTTAAAAACTGCAAGTGCACAGGTCGTACAAGTAATAAAGTGGACCTATAAGTCTGGATATCGTTCCCACAGAGATTGAAAAGAATTTAAACTTCAACTACCCTAACTACTCAAGTTCCACACTATTTGAACGTCCAGTTTAGAAAATTTAGTAACCTAATAAAATTTTGTGTTGAATCCTACATTTAAAATAAAGGAAAAATTTAAATCCTAAATATAAACTGGACTGAACCAGATTATTGTAGGAAGTAGACACTAGGATTTCACTACTGTGAAATTATCAATTCATGCATCATAATCTAATTATATTTTCTCTTGAGTTGGAATCTAAATTTGTCAAGAGGCAAGGTAGTATAGTTTGGATTCCTCCTCTAACCATACTTTTCATTGTGTAGAGATTCATGTTCATTTCTGAATCATGATTCTAATCAATTACTTGTAATTAGAATTTCTCTATAAGATCTAGGTATTTTTCTTTTCCAATACTTCATACCCATTTCTTATGACTGTAGATTTCTTGCTTCCCAAGACAGGGCAATTGCTAGATTTCTATAAAATGAATGATGTTTCATCCTTAAGATCTGAAAGAGTTCTCCCTTTCCTTGATTAGATCTCAGCTAACAAGGGATCAAGATTATTCCTCCAGACTAAGGAGAGATCTCTAATTGATTAAATTGATATATCACTCAACCCTTCTTAAACCATGAGCAAATTGAGGATTTATCTAAGTAACCTTTCAAAGCTCATTAGTTCTTCAATATTAGTCTAGCATACCCCCAAGTAACTAATCTATGCTCTCAAGAATCTCCATCTTTGTGTCACTTAGAGGGCCTCCTGAAAATCAGAGCCATACAATAGTCCTTTCATGGGTATTAGCTACTAAGATTGGGAACAATTAATTTCACCATCCTGATCAAATAAATTCAAACCCTCGACTCCAAGAAATTTTCTTCTCATTGTGCAGAAAAGACCGTAACTAACATCAGATCTTTCCCGACATAAGTGTGTTCTCAGCCGGATTACGATTATACGATGAAATACTAATCAAGAAAATTCACTTTATGTGCAATCAATGAAGAAATGAGTTCAAGCTTTTACGAGTTTATTGAATTAACCCGATGTCGTAAATGAATTTGAGTTTAGGGTAACGAAACTTCTGAACAATTTACTGTTTCAGATCCAGTAAACAAATTAAGCAATCCTACACTAAATCTAATCTATGAATAAAAAAAAGAAAAATAAATAAATAAAATATATATATATATATATATATATATATATATATATATATATATATATATATACTAACTATATATATATATATATATATATATATATATATATATATATCTGAAGTCCTCGCTCCCGGATACTCTGGATTCGTCCCGGAGTGTTGACTAATTGCATAAACTTTTACGCGATCATTTCTATTTATAAAGCCTAAAGTTTGGGCCTAAAATTAAGGCTATGTGTGAATCCCACTAGAAATTACATATTTGAATTTGGCTCTACATTGCGACACAGAAGTTGTGTCGCGACGATTTTATGTCTTTGTTGCGGGTATGCGATCGTCACATATTGACTTGAAGATCATGTGCTCCTTCTTGCTTCAGTTGTGACAACGTATTTTTGTTGCAACAGTCTTCTTTCTTTCAGCATGATAACTATGTCACGACATAATTTCCTTTGTCGCGATAATATTTTGTGCATTCTTGAACGGTTATGTGCGACGCCGATAATCATCCATAACATCGATAATTATGTCGCCTTTCCGCGATTTAGTGCGGTTTGCGGTGGTGTCGCGACAAGTTTCCATGTAGCCCGCGGCATCTGCATTCGGGTTATGTTGCAACACTATCTTGTATTATCCGCATTTCTGTCACGACCCAGAAAGTCTATCGCGATAGAGGCTTGTTGCCATTGAGCTTGACTTCTTATCGCAGATTCGGTCTGATGTTGCGACATGGCTTCTTGGTGTTGTTAATATTTGTTGTCGCGACCCAGTTTTCATGTCGTGACAAGACTCTTGTGTTGACACTAGTTACATTGTGACATTTCGGTTTGTTATGTCGCGACGAACTTCTTTTCATTAATGTTGAATTCTTTGTGGCGATATAAAAAAGTGCGCCGTGACCTCGTTTCTCTTTGTTAAACATTTTATGTGTTGTGACGTTGAATAATGGCGAACGCCAGAGCTTGCCTATCAACCTGATGTCATTGCGGCGTTACGGGTTCTTTGTTGAATATTCAACAAATAAAATCGTTGTGTGTGCGAACATCTTTGGTGCCTCAAATAACGGAAGCTCGTTTCGCGTTTGCAGTCAATGTGGCGACAAGGTGATTCTATCATGGCCACCTGATTACGCGCTTCCGATCTTTTTGTTATATGCTGTTCCATAACTAATCTTTTCTTAACAGCTGTTCCATTTCATCGTATCTGTATTTTGTTCAGCGCCAAATATCGATGTTTTGAATCTGTGTGACACCAAAATATTGCGACATGAATCTCTGACCTTTGCTTGACGTTTATCTGGCACATAGAACTTTATTAAGTGAGCAAAGACTCTTTGCAATTGTTGTTTTTCTCTTCTTTCTTCTTTGAAATCTCTCCTTTTGAATTAACTCTGCCAAAACACAAAGTTTGTAAATATTCCATAATTTAGCATTAAGCGACTCTTGAAAATACTAAAAACAAGCCAGAAAAATGGATTAAAAATATATGAGTTTAATACTCATCAAATTCCCCAAACTTAAAGTTTTTGCTTGAAAACCCAAGCAAAGAAAATGAATTTTTGTCCTCCGAACAATTTGGCTTTGTTTTTAAGGACATTTTACGAATTTTTACTTTGCATTTTTTTTTTTTTTTGTTGATACGCAGCAGTTTAAACTAGTCAATTGCGACAATTTCAAATTTAGTTTTTAGTTCAGACTTAAGAAAAAATTTCAATTATTGTCACAAACAAACTAATGAATTTTGAAATGTAAACAATTCAGTCAATTAATCCTGATCTCTGTGTGTGTGATGGTTTTCTTTCCTTTCATCCTTGGCAGGATTACCCAATCTTATGGGACTCTACAGTGGTATAATTTCTTCCCAGCTCTTCAAAGTCCCATATGCTTTTTCATATTAGTCTGCTAATGTGGCCAATACCACCTTCAAGATCAATTAGGTATTTTAGGCTTGTAGAGAGTTTGGCTTGGGTAATTGGGTAGATAAGTGGAGAATTTAGGCTAAAAATTTACCTAGATTTCACTCTTTAAGTGAGTACCTTTGCCTCTATCCTTCATCCTTTTTCTTTTCTACTAATGTCTGAAAAATATATTCCCCCAAACTTGTCCTTGATGTATCATATTGCATATTCTCATCTTGGCATCTTTTAGAGAGAAGTCATATTTTTTGCTTTTCTTTTACTTGTCAAATTTTTAGGATTAGTGCAATGTCTTGTCTTCTTAGGCTTTCTACCACTCTTAGAGAACTTTAGGTTAGTAGCTCCCATACCAGTTGGCATTAGGGTACTAGGTGTTGAAACACCCCTAAGAACTTAATTATTCGAAGAGGAAAGGCCCGCGAAGACAAAACTTAATCCCATTTAACAATTTACAATTTTGACGCTTCTCTGCATTCTTTTTCATTCTTCATTTGTTCTTTTCTTTTTCCATCCTTCATTCTTGTTTCCTTTCAAATCCAACATAAATATTCCCCTAACCTACTCATTTTACGTATTTTGAAGTTCTTGTCTGAACACAGACGGTAAGGGTTCTTCTTGTAGGATTAGAATAAAGGAAGGGTTTGAGGCTTCTAATTCTTTGTTTAAATGAAGAAACTGAACAATTTAGCTCCAAATATGGAATTAGAGTATATTCTTATGCATATTATGAGGTAGGCTTGAAAGGCTCGAGCTTCCAGGATGGCTGTATCACTTCTGTTAGTGGTGATTGCCTAGGATATTGCCTTGACAATAATCTAATAGTTCTAGGACCTTAGATTGTTTGATTGTGGTGAACCCATAAAGATGTCCACTAATCCTTCACAATTTGTTAAGGAACATTTTGACCATGTGCATTGTTTTTGAGACTTTCACGGCCTTATTGTTTATACAATAGTTTCAAAGTCTTATTTATCTTGTATTTAATACATCTTCCTAAATCTGAACCTTAAACTTCATTCTAGCTTACACATGCAACTTCCTTTTCAATGTCGTGAGGCCTACCACAATTTCAATTACACTTATTGTTAGATTATTAAAGTAGTTGATTACGCGATTCAAAACATCATTTTATCATGCAAACAAACCAGAATGACATCAACAGCAATTCATCAATCCGATGTATCAGACAATTCACCGCCGTTGACGTCATTTTCACATCGATTCATTCATTTATTCAAAACAAAAAATATAATCTAATAGCAGTAACACCAGACAAAAAGAATTTCTGAGAATCATTAGGGAAAATTGTTGTTGATCTTTTATGAGAGGATGGTTACAATTTTGGTTTTGGAGAGAGAAAGAGGCTACAGGGGTTCACCTCCTTCTTTTGTAGGATTTTGGAATTTTTAGGTTAGGAGGTTCAAGGTTGAAGCTAGCTAAAGATGGAGGAAACTTGGGTATTGAGATGTTTGGTTTCTCTTTCTCTGGAAGTTCTTCCCTATTGAATAGGAAATGATCATTGGTATATTCCACGGATGATCAATTCATCTTGCCTCATACTGTCGATTCATAACCCTTGAGTTTAGTGAGCATAATGTGCATGTTCAATAAATCTGAATTCACTTGATCCAGACTGTCATTCCACAATTTTTGTCTATAATTGTTTTACATCTCTAGCTCCTTGTCCCTCTTCTCCATAAGCTTCCCAAATTCCTTGAACTGTTCCTTGTAGAGATACTTAAACCCCTTTGCCTTCTGTAGTATACTACCTTCCATTTTTTCTTCTCTTTTTTCTAAAAAGGTCAGCACATCTTCATCCCTTTTTAGTTGTTCATTGTAGAAGGTATTTATCTTTGAATCTATCCTTTGCATTAATGCTCTTTCTCTCCTCTCTATTTCTTCCTTCCACTCTTCATCCCTCTACTTGCGTAATTGTTCCCATCTTTGCTCTTTCTTGAATTCGGCTTCGAAATTCTTCCGATCCTGCAATTGTTGCTCCGCCTTTTCTCTCTCCCTCCCATTTCTTTCTTTATTGACACCAGCATATTTCATAATCTCTGCATTTCCTTCATTGCTCCTTGAACATTCTGCTGGTTCAGACAAAGTTTCCCTTACATCAGGAAAAGAATTAATCACTAGACTCCTTTTGTTCTGCATTTCATCCTCAGATGGCAATTGGCCCCCAACTGGGATTTATTTCATTCCTACTGGTTCATCTTCTTCTTCCTAAGGCTCCTTTTCTACTTCCATAATTTCCATCTCCTTCCTTTTTCTACTCTTTGGTCCCTTAATCACTCCTATTAATGTTAAAGGAGAAACCTTAGGACAAGTTTCCTCCTCTGCCCATGTCCTTTACTCGGCCAGGCGATGCAGTGATAGTTTTACGAATGGGATCGGTCCTTTTCACAATCTTATGGAAAGTTCTGATAGGTGTTTCAATAATTTTCCCCACATCAAACTTGTAACCCTTCAGTAGGGAATATAAGAGAATGGCTTCATTCTCTTTTATTGTGCTTAGATGCTTGGTAGGAAAAATAACAAAACCGATAAAATAAAACCAGACCTTGGCTTCTTCTGTTAGAGATCCCCTATGGATGGATTCATGAGGATTTTTCTTAGTTGAGTTCCATTTCCCTTTCCGTCAGGAAATCGACAATCTTGTCATGATTGGGTTCTCCAAGCAGTCTTTTGAACTTAGATCCATTCTTGGGATTCTTAATGTGTAGAGCCTCATTAATCCTTTCATGACCCGGCCCGGGACCAACGCTACTCCTCACGATGTAAGGCGAGTCCTCCCTCATATCTATAATATTGGAATAGAACTCCCTGACCACTGTAGCAAACCCAGGTGGTTTGTGCTTGCAGAACAAACTCCAGCCCCCTTTTTCGATTATCTTAGCAAATGGTGAAATGAACGTACCGAACCCCATTTCTCTAATAAACCCTTTAATAAACAGCTAACTCTAGAAGGAGTAAGCTTCATCCCCGAAGAATAAACTGTTGTCATACGCTTCTTTAGCTTGCTCAGCTCTACTTTTTTCATCTCTTTTTAGTTTTTTTTCTTTCTCAGCAGGGTTTTGGGCCTTTTTCTACACTTCCGGTTTTGCTACTGGGGTTGTCTCAGTCTGAGGTTCCAGATGAACCTCTCTTGCTGTGTTCTCTTCCATCATCTCATTGAGATTTGGGACTAGGCTCACAGGGTTACGCCATCGATGAGATATGGTTGGGTTTAAGGTCTTTGAAGTCTAGGGGTTTTCCCAGAGTGAGAAGAGAGGAAGGTGGGATTTTGAGGTGAGAGTATGGTGATGTAAAGCAATGGGAGGGTGGCTTTCGGTTTTTGGAGAACTTCTTCGGTTGCTTAATCGATAAATGGATGTTTCTCTTAGGTAGATTAGCGATAATCAATGATTAGGTCACAACAATATCTTTTGAATTTACCTTTCGAATTTATTTTGTGACCTTAAAATGAAAATTTTCAACCCATTCTTTAAAATTCCATGTCGAAACACACTTTAGGTTTGTCGCAACAATGACTCGTCTGACGATGCAGAAAATTTTGTCAGCATGTCATTGGACGATAAGCTGTCTATAAGTTACAATCTGGGTCGTGACAAGAATTTTCCCATTGCGACAGAGATTGGTTCCGCAAACTGAAAAGTGGGTCACGAAGGTGTTTGAGGTTGGTCGCTACACTGTTTCTGTTTCCATTTACTTTAGTTTAAATTTTTTTGCTACAACAGGAAAAACAGGGTCACGACATCATATTTCAGTGAGTTCTATCGCGACTGAACTTTTAATGTCGCAACCTTATTTTCTTATAAATTGTCTTAATCATTCAATTCCTTGTTGCAACAACCCTTTTTCCTCACTTATAAAACATTGTCGTGACATAGATTTTATTATCGCGACCAAGAATTTGTTTCCCAATTGCTGACGCTTAAAGCGCCTTCGATTAGGTTAATCACCCGCATTTCGGTCGAAATTTTCAATTCAAGCATTGTGAAGACATATTTAGCGATAGAAAATCATCAATTCAATCTTAAGCAACTATCTCATTGAAACACATCAACATAGCATTCAAGCAATTGGCAGCAAACTTCCATAAACTTAAGATATGTATTATTATTACAAATAAGTTTAGGGAATGAGAAATACTCCCCCTTGTAGTCATTTCAGCACACTTCGGTTTGAGGCAGTGTTCTTTATAATAAAATCTTATCCCAGTTCATCATTCCTATCAAAAAATAAAAAATAATCAATATCAATCTAAGCAAATAAGAAAAATAAAATAAAAATTAGCAGGTTACCTCCCGAGGAGCACCTTTCGATTTAATGTCCTTGGTGAACACGAGTTGCCAAGTGTTTTCTTTAGTCAGATTTCTTTTCTCTTTTCCAAAATCTGGAATACCTCCTATCTTCTTCCTCCAAGATAATGCTTTAATCTCTTACCATTTACTTTGAATTCATTTCCAGATTCAGTCTTTAGTGTTACTGCTCCAAAGGGTGTACTTGTTAACACTGTATATGGACAACTCCATCTTGATTTCAGTTTCCCTGGAAAGAGCTTGAGCCTAGAGTTATATAAGAGAACTTCTTCTCCTGCCTTGAACTCCTTCCTTAGAATTTTCTGATCATGCCACCTCTTGGTCTTTTCCTTGTAGATTTTGGCATTGTCATAAGCTTCATTTCTCAATTCTTCCAGTTCATTCATTTGGAGTAGTCTCTTTTCCTTGGCAGCTTGAAAATCATAGTTCAATTTCTTGATGGCCCACATGGCCTTGTATTCTAATTCACAAAGAAGGGGAGATGACAAGGTTTTCCATATACAATTCTGTATGGGGACATTCTAATAGGAGTTTTGTAAGCAGTTATATAAGCCCATAGTGCATTATCTAGTTTTATGGACCAGTCTTTTATGTTTGTATTCACTGTTTTCTCCAAGATTTTCTTTATCTCCCTATTGGAAATTTCAGCTTGTCCATTTGATTGAGGGTGATAAGCCAATCCCATTAGGTGTTTGATTCTATACCTGCTCATGAGTTTTACAAAAACTTTATTTGCAAAATGGCTTCCCTCATCATTGATAATTGTTCTGGGTGCTCCAAATCTGCTTAAAATGTTCCTTTGTATAAACCAACAACTGTAATAGCATCATTTATGGAATGATTCTTCCACCATTTGGATACAGATACCACGATCCCTGGCCCAGGAGAATGTATATATTGCTAAATGATTATGGAAAGGTCCTTAAAGTCTATTCCCCATACATCAAAAATCGCACCGCTGAATTCCCACTGCCGGGGCATTTCATTTCTTAAGCATGTTACATTCTCGACAAGCATCACAATATTTTACCCATTCAAAATAGTCTTTGAATAGAGTAGGCTAATAAATCCTTATTGGAGGATTTATTGGGTTGTCTTGTCTCCAGCAAAGTGTCCTCCATATGGTGATGCATGACATTTTCCATAAAACCACCTTGTTACGCAGGACACATCTTTTTATGATCATATGCTTGCTCCTCTTCTATCTGACAATGGTTCATCCCATTTATATAATTTGCAATCAATTCTCAATTTCCTCTGTTCTTTGTGCATTGAATTCACATGGCATAATTCCTGAAGCTAAGTAATTGACAATATGACCTTCAGGTGTTTATGCGAAAACTTATCAATAAATTTGCTCATTAGGAAAATTTTATGCTATTTCTTCCCCTTTTTCTATTCCATCAATTCTCTCGATCTAGACAAGTGATCTGCTATCACATTGTCACTACCCTTCTTATCCTTGCTTTCAAGATCAAATTCTTGTAGCAGTAGCACCCATCTTACCAGTCTTAGCTTTGCATCCTTCTTTGCCATTAGATAATTAATTGCAGCATGATCAATGTGTATAACAACATGGGACCCCAATATATAAGGCCTGAATTTTCACAAGAAAATACCATTGCTAGCATCTCATTTTCTGTGGTGGAGTAGTTCTCTTGTGCCTCATTGAAAGTTTTGCTAGCATAGTATATGGCCTTCAATATCTTGTCAGTTATGTGTCCTAATACAGCTCCAATTGCATAATCACTGGCATTACACATAATTTCAAACTCATTATTCAGTTTGAATTGTCAACATAATGGAATTTAATACTAATCTGGACTGAAATTTCCTCAAAATGTAGCTCTGCGGGATTCATCAAAAATCAAATTTATTTTTTTCAAAGCGGGTTTTACCTGATCGTTACAGACTCATTAGAAAAATCTTAATGAATCTTACGTAAAATCCAACATGTCCCCGAGCTGTAATTCCTTCGACATAGGAGTTTTACAACAGCAAAATGCTGCTTGAGTACACTTCCGAAATCCAGCCCAGCAAAATCTTTAATAATACCTTAAGTTACCATGAAATGGCATTTTTCCCAGTTTAAAGCTAGATTCTTGTCTTGGCACCTCCCGGAAATCTTGTTTCTAAGTTTTGGACAATCTTTAAACGGATCCATATCGCGAAATGTCCATGAATATTTCCATAACCCGTTCCAGCTCATCCAGAGAAAATACGGACATCATACATCTTTGAAAGGGAGGTAGTAGCATTACATAATCTAAATGGCATCCTTCTAAGAGCAAAGGTACCATAAGGACATGTAAATGTTGATTTCTCCTGATCCTACGGGAAGCTATTTTAATCCCGGTTATAACCAGAATATCCATCAAGAAAACAGTAATGGGAGTGCCTTGCTAACTTGTCCAACATTTGGTCAATGAAAGGTAGAGGATACTAGTCCTTTCTAGTAGCAGTGTTTAGTTTCCTATAGTCTATACACACTCTCCATCCTATTATAGTTCTTGTAGGAATCAATTCATTCTTCTCATTTCTGATCACAGTGAATCCCCCTTTCTTTGGAACCACATGTATTGGGCTGCCCGAGGCATACGAAATTACATATATAGGCACGCATTTAGCCATTTCGGTTTTGATTCTTACTTTCATTCACTGGATTCAACCTTCTCGTGCTTTATAAAGTTCTAGCATTCTCCTCAACGAGGGATCGCATACATACGGTGAAGGACTAATTCCTTTCAAATCTTCTATAGACCGAGCTATTTAGCTGTATATTTTCTAAAGTCTCCGGCGATTTTTGTTCGGCTTAGTTAATCCGGCTAAAATGATAACTTAGCTTTCCACTTTTCTAGTTGTAAGAGGCATATTTTAAATGTTCAGAGATTAATTCCTTTAGTATTAAACTGCTAAACTTTTTGTTTTCTTGACCATTTTTATTTATATTGTTGGATCTTTGCATTGTTATCTCCCAACAAGATGCGAATCTTTTCGATTTGAAATTAGAGTTAAATTCAACTTTAAGATTTTCAGATACTTAAATTATCTCATTTTTATTCATTGAATTCTAAAAATTACAATGTTAATTGGGTTCAGAATGCGAGGAATTTCTACAAATTCACGGTCGGCGCCACGAGTTCTAGTTGTTGGGGCATATTAATTAAAATGCCTTCCTTCATCTCTAACCTTGAAGTGATTCTCATTTTCACATCAATCAGTATTTGCTCTGTTGCTAAGAAGGGTCTTCCTAGCAGCCCAGTGAGACTTGTTTGTCTTCTCTATATTTGCCTATTTCTGAAGTCCTTTGGAAAGACAATTTCCCCCTTGTTGGGCGCATCTTCAAGATACCCTCGGGATGGGCGATATCCTGTCGCCGTCTGGCCAGGGTCATGGCTATGGGAGTAAGCTCCCACTAGCTTAGTCTTTTGTAGCCTTGACGGGGCATCGAGTTTGATGCGGCTCACGAATCCTGCAGATTCTTTTCCCGTGGTAGCATTCCCGATCATGCGAGGTATAGTGAAACTCACGGATCACGCACATTTGGTATGGACTTAAATTCTTGCCTTTAGGGTTGCATTTAGGCTCGCTATCCTTGTGTAGTTAACTTTCTCTTTTTGCTCAACAGATATTTCATGAATTTTGAATAATGAGGCATTTGAGTTAATGCCTTTGAGAAGGGAATGTTGATCTCTATCTTCTTAAACATGTTTAAGAATTTAGAAAACTGCTTATCCAGTTTTGCCTTCTACAGCCTTTGAGGGAATGGAACTGGGGGATTATAAGCTTTCACTCCTTCCTTTGTTCCCTGCGCCCAGATGAGATTACTATTTGACTTCCTCCTTCTCTATGGCTTACATTTGTTTTGCTCATGTTCTTCTCCCGATCTCATCTTGTTTCTCTTCCTTGGTATTATTCCTTTTTCTACTCTCCTTTCATTAACTCCTGCTGCCACTTCTCGAGTCAACGCCATACGTGCATTCTTTCTAGTCCTTGGAAATGAATCCTTAGGCTTTTACGCGCCAGCTTGAGCCAATTGCCTAATCATCTCAGTTCTTGAATAAGCATTGGTGTTTTTAATCTTTGTTATGTTTGCTTGGAAATTTTCAAGGTTGAAAATTTTTCTCATGGTCAGAAATCCTTTTGTTATCGACATGAAATTAAACATCGATCTTGAGGATGGTGTCAGCACCTGGGCCACGATGTCTGCTCTTCTTTCCCTGCACTCTTTATTGAAACCTAGGTTAATTATAAACTTGATGGGGTTTTGTTTATTCTTTGTTGTGCTTTTCCTATATGAAAAGCTTTCATGGATTTCTTAGTCTTTGGGCGTAGTGTGTGGCGAGGTTAGGGTTGGGCTTAAAGAGTATAACTCTTGTTTGCATTTAGGTGCTAATGCCTCCTATCCTCAACTGGTAGGGCTCTTCTTCCTCATACCCCTCGACCTTATTTCTCCTCCTTCTCTCCTTTGCTCCAACTTCATGTGTAGTGCGCATCCTCATCTCATTGCTACTCGGCTTGTTCATCCTTGCATCAAGCTTAGGATTCTATGTTGCCAGTTCTATCGATCAATCGGACCATTTCCTTATCCCTCTTGCTCCACGAAGATTTAGATGGAGTCTTGTAGTTGGCTAGCAAAGATCTTCTATAACTTGCTAGCTAATACACTTCTTCTTTTAAAAGCTCCACAGCAGGATGAATCAATTATACCCTTGGAGGTATAATTCATGGCATGGTAGAAAATGTCCATAAGTTGTTAGATCTATCCCATGCATAGGGCACCTCTTGTGATCTCTTGAACCTCTCCCATGCAGTGTAGAGACTCTCATCCTCCCCTTGCTTGAACAAAATGATTTCTTCTCTTCTCTGATAGTGAGTGATTAAGCGCTGAGTGCTATTTTGAACCACAATTTGTGCATGTTTTGACACTTTTGTGTACTAATCGTAATTAACGATTTACATTAAGGTCCACGCTATTCTCTTGTGCATTTGCTTGACTATTTTTGTAGTTTTGCAAGATAATCGGGCCAAAATTATGAGTGCAATTCAAACCTGAGGCAGAGTTGAACTCATTGTTGCCGGTCGGATCCGAGAAGGAAGAAGAGCAAAAAATGAAGAAAAATGGAACATGAGTTTTGCAAGGTTGCGAAATTTCGCATCCTCTAATGCTTTCCCCTCGCCCTTGTTCACACACGCCCTTTACGTTCACCTCTCTCTTTGTTTCACGCTTTTGCTGTTACAATTTTTGTTTCTTCCATTTATCCCTTGTAATAGCTTTTGATTTTGGTTCTTTTTGTATTTTTTTCTTGGCTGGGGCAGTATATAAGCTCTACACTATAATCAGAACCAGCTTTGCTCATTAATAAAATAGGCGAGAACCTTTTAAGCGATTCCCTTTCGCTTTTTATTCTTAACCCTTCCTCATTTTCTCTCCGCTTTCTAAACTTTTGAAACACCCCTTGAGGATGACAACTCAAGGGATGGTTAACTAAAACCTTTATCAGCATGAAGAGGAGGCTATGGCTTTGATTTAAGAATAAATTGTTGGTCATCTTGTTTTTAACGCATGCATTTGTTGTTATTATGTCCCTGCTTTCTCCTGCTTAGGTTTGATCACTTGTATGTGCCACGATTGACCCGGTACTTGGCAATCTTTTAGGTTCGGAGTGGATGCTTATTGCTAGATCCATTGATATTCGGTTGGATTGTCTCTTATAGATCCGCTACATGGGGCCGATCCAAAGAGGAAAGATTTTCATTGCGAGGACATGAATGATCGTGAGAACCACTTAAGGAAATTATTGGGATTTGGTTTTAGTGAAATGAGGCAGGTTTAGGAAACCATTTCTGGATCATCTCCCCAACCGGGAAAGCGAGCCAAGTTTCTAGATTGCCAGACCTGACGATGACTTGATACTTTGGGTTGCGCCTTATTTTTCTTCATTTGTTTTTTTGCCAAACTACCGATTCTGTTGTTTTTACCAAAATCCCACGAATCAATTAGATTCACGCGTTTTGATTCTCTTTCGTAAATCATTTGTGAGAAAGAAAAACCATCACAGTTGATGAAGGCATGCCTCGATGGCTTTGCTGGCGATGGAAGACTACAGGATACTCAAGGTACGTTGGATTCACGGTACACATGGCGATAGGCTACTGAATAGATTAAGGACAATTTTTAATTTTGATGGAAGCACATTAGACATGATCTCATCACCCAGTGTTGGTGTTAAATCTGTACCTCATACATATTTTCACACCATGATTAACATTAAGTGATTAATTTTCTGTTGTCAGTTCCCAGTGCCCATCTTATTTAATATTCTGTTTGAGTAACTCTTACAGTAGCCTTACTTTGTTTGTGTTTAGCATCTTTTGTTTCCACTGGTTATCTTGTGGATAAACTTAGTAAGCAGGCCTGAAGGGATCAGTCACCTCACAAAGATGAGGCTGGAAGTGGCTGGAATAGTGTGGATAGACACCATGAGAAGATAGTAAACAGCAGGGGATGTGCGGAGACCTAAATGCCTACAGGTCAATGAGGGACCATATACACCCACTAAGGGTGAGTGCACCCTCATGTATTGTACCTCTTGCTGAGGATGTGATTGTCAGGCCTTATCTGGTGCCCTGCTCCCAACCTTCCATGGTATGGAAAATGAAAATCCATACACACACATCCGGGATTTTGAGGAAGTTTGAACGACTTTCAAGGAGGCGCAATTGATATGGAATTGTTAGGTTAAGCCTTCCTCTTCACCACACAAAGACAAGGCCAAGATTTGGCTTAATTCTCTAAGGCAAGAAGCTGTCGGGAATTAGGTAGAGCTGCAGGTAGAGTTTTTGAAGAAGTTCTTGGTGCACAGGACCCGATAGCTTGAAGAGGCAGATTTATACATTTGCAGCCCATGATAATGAGAAGTTCTACCAGTGTTGGGAGAGGTATATGGAGACCATAAGTGCCTGTCCTCACCATGGCTTCAATACATGGATGTTGGTGAATCACTGTTATGATGGGATGTCCCCTGCTATGAAGCAGCTGTTAGAAACCATGTGTGGAGGGGACTTCTTGAGTGAAAATCCTCAAGAAGCCATGGATTTTCTAAGTTATGTAGAAGAGACCTCTAAGGCATGGGATGAGCCCAACCCAAGGAAGCTGAAAGAATGAGTCCTGCACCCAGTTCAAGGGGAGGCATGTACTCACTCCCAGAGGACATGGAATTGAAGGCGAAGCTATCTACCTTGGTTAGGAGGGTGGAAGAACTGGAAGGAAAAAGACAACATGAGGTCAGCGGTGGCGAAGTCTCTCTGAATAGCTTATGCTTCATCTGTCAATCAAGCGAGCATGTGTGGGAGAAAGCGGTGTCATACCATTCCAGCATTAAAGTGTTTTCGATCAGTGAGAATTTTGTTGGTCGAGAAGCGAGCCACCATCAAATGCCTTCAACCAATACATACATCCCCAGCGGAGAAATCATCCCAATCTCTCTTGGAAGCGGTTCCCTCTAACTCATGTCACACCTTGATTGCCTGACAGTGGCTCCCCATCTGACCCTGACCACCACCAACCTCATCTCCTGTTGAGCAAGCTATTGTAAATTTGAGCAAGGTGGTAGGTGAGTTTGTGGAAGAGCAAAAGGGAATCAATGTGCAATTGGCCCAAAGAATTGATATTGTGGAAAGCACCCTAAACAAAAAGATAGATGGGCTCCAAAGTGATCTCAATCATAAAATAGATGATCTGCGGTGTTCCCATCACCGGGATTACGTCACGATTGGGTCTGAGAGGGAGATTCCTTCCCGGACTGACGATCCTAGGGAGTGCATGAATTGAGCTATTCAGTGAACTTGCCCCAAAATGGATGAAGTAAAGGTTATTTATCACTTTGAGGAGTTGTAAATAAATTGAGCAGCCAGTGTCCAAACCTGTTGAGAAGGCCAACTAGGAAAAGGAAATGGAGTTAGATTAAATAATTATTAAAGAAGATTCAATGAAGAAAAGTGTGCCTCCTCCATTTCCTCAATCTCTAAAAAGGAAAAAGAGGCCTCCAGCGAGGTTGAAATTTTGGAAGTACTAAGGCGGTGAAGAATTGACATCCATTGCTTGACATGATTAAGCAGTCTTTAACACATGCGGAATTCTTAAAAGACACGTACCGATTAAGAGAGGGTTGAATGTTGATAGAGGGCCTTCTAGCAGAGCAAGTGAGCTCCATCATTCAGTGCAAGACCCTGGTGAAAAACAAAGATCTAGGGTCCCCCACCATTTCAATCAACATTGGAGGGACTTGCATAGATAAGGCCTTTGCTAGATTTGGGAGCCCGGTGTCAGCTTCTTGCCCTCACTCGATTAATAAAGCGATTAGGTTTGGGGGAACTAAAGCCTACAAACATCGCTCCATCCTTAGGCGATCTATCGGTAAAAATTCCTAAAGGTATAGTTGAGGATGCTGGTGAAGGTAGACAAATTTTATTATCACGGTGGACTTCGTAGTTCTCGTCACAGTGTCCGGTGTTAGGAACTTTAACGAGTGCCCATCACACTCGGGAGGCCATTTTTGGCCACATCCAATGCCATAATCAATTGCCAGAATGGAGTCATGTAGCTTACCTTTGGCAATATGACTTTGGAGCTTAATATTTTCTGAAGCAGCACAAATCGGGGAGAGGAGTAGGGCAGTCGGATGAGGGCGCTGATTGTGAGTGCGGGGAAACCACAGTGCTCACAAACTACGGGAGGAATTGATGAAACCGGTGAGCAATTGATGAAGAATTAAGCGCATCGATCACTCCTTGACACCACTTATTCCCCGGCACCACGGAAGAGCGAGTGCTTAAAAACGGAGAGCGGAAGCTCAGCTCTGCGTAGCTCACCTCACAGCTTGAGACATGGGGGACTTAACTTCTCCTTGACCCTCCATGAACCCGGAAGGATTACACAGATGGGAGTGGTTTACTGCTTGATAACATAGAAACCACTCCAATTTTGATAAAATTTTATTTGATTTACTTTAAGTTTTGTTTGTGATTTAATTAAAATTTTCTTTTAGATTATCTTTAAGTTTAAGTTAATTTTTGCTCTCGACTATTTTAATTTTTGTATTTTTCTTAATTTTTTATGTGTTTATTTTTGCAGGTCAAATTTTTGCACTTCTAGAAGCTCACCCAGAAAATTTTGCAACCTTGCGAAATTTCGCAACCTGTGAAAATTTGCAACTTGCGAAAATTCGCAGCCTGCACTGTTCCTACAAAATTTCGCAGCCCCCATTGTTCCTTGTACAGTGTTTGCTTTGTTTTTGGTTTTTTGTCACAAACGGCACTATTCATTTTTGTCTTTTGATGCCTCATATATATATATATATATATATATATATATATATATATATATATATATATATATATATATATAAATTTGTTTTTATTATTAAAAAAATGCGAGTTGTGAAATTTCGCGGGTTGCGAATTTTCGTAACCCTCTTGCACCCTTTTGTTTCGCTCATAACTTTTCTTATTAGAGACTCCGTTTTAGGTGTTTTTGGTACCGTTGGAAAGCTTATAGAGTGTAGAATCCAAATATAGCCAGAAAGAATACTTTTGAAATTATTATAAAGGTATAATTTTAAAAATTCTCTAATTGGTCACTTTTTTCCTCTCTTTTCTTCTCCTAATTTGTTTATTTGAATCCCAAACGGAGTGAATAAGGTGTCAGTGGAAAGCTTGCGAAGTCTCCTATCCAGAAATGAGTACATTTCATCAAGGAGGTGGCACTTCCTTCTCTAACTTTCCAATCCAAGCCCCATTGTGGACAATGTGACATTTGGTTGGGAGGAGAGTTAGCGAAGGAAGTGGAATTTATTCATGTTTTTGTTACTATTTTGAGCAAGCCTATTTTGTTATGTTCAGTGGCTTGCTGGTTTTCCTTTTTGTGAAGCTGTTATACTATACGGCTTACTTTTTCAAAAATTGCACCAATTTTTTTTTGTGTTTTGCCCACAGCACGCGGTTTGAAAGATTGGAAACAGCATCGATTTTATTTATGTTAGATTGGTTCCATGCGTAATTGGTGGATGATTAGTTGAATCCTTGTTGCTTTTGACCTTTTCTGGCTACCTCTAGCTAACCACACCTTGTGCACATCGGGTTTCAACAATAGGGTGAAAAGCGCCTAACCTCTAAACTTTGCAAAACCTACCTAGTTTCGTTTGACTACCTTTAATAGGTTAAGGACCCCCATGAAAGAAGGCCAATGTGTCTTCAAAATAAAAAAGTGAAAAAGGGAAAGAAAAGAAAAAGAAAAAGAAGAAAATTGCAATGCTTTGCCTTGAACCCGAGCACAGTCCAAGGGGTATATGGCGAAAGTCTTTAAAGCCCGGTGCCCTAAGCCAGCTGGTTGGGAGCCTCTTGGAAGCTTATGCTCGCTGGCAGTGGATGGAGTGGAGTTTAACGAGTTGTAGGTCTTTGGAGTTTGAAATCGTTGGTCAGGTGGTGAAACTGAAGAGTTAATTGGTCGAAAGACCCTTACCGACGATGCCACTAGCCTTAATTGGTTGGGAGTCATTGAGGTGGATCCCCTTATGGACTTTGGTGGGATCGATTCCTCGGCCAGTTGCACCCGCAACACACAAAAGAGTTGTGGAATAAGAGAGGTCTTGATCTATTTAGGTTGGTTAGTGTGTGTGTCCCCAGATGTGGCGATAGCTTGGTTGGGGGAGAGTGCGGTTCGAGTTTATTGTTGAGGCCCGATCAAACAAACACTTAGGTTTTGGTGGAAGTCTTTGGTTGATTCACCAAAAGAGAGGCTCTTTTGATACTCAATTCTGTATGGCATTTATTCTCTCGAGATAGTTATTGGGCATGGGTTTCAGTGATTCTCATCGAGGGTTAGGCATTACTCATTCACAACCTTTTTGAAATATAATTTTTTGTGAACATAATTTTGATTTTGTTTTGTATGCTCTCTTTTTCTTTCTTCATTTCATTGCTAAGGGAATAACAATGTGTAGGTTGGGGGTGTGATTAGTACTCAAAAAGTGCTAGTTTGAACCCTATTTATTGCAGGTTTTGAGCACTTTTGAGTACTAATCAGTGTAATGAAACCGCCAGGATTTGCACATTAAGGTCCCTGCTATTCTACTGATCACATTTTGTGATTATTTTTATAGTTTTTGCAAGATAATGATGCCAAAATTATCGAGTCAATTCAAACACAGAAGAACAGGGTTGAACTCATGGGTGCCGGTCCAGATCAGGAAGGAAAGAAGAAGCGAAGTGAAGAAAAATGGAACCTTTGCGAGAATTTTGCGGGGGTTGCAATCGAGAATTTATGAAGTTACAAAATTTAAGCATCCTGCTGAAATGCTTTTCCTATTGCCCTTTGTTCACTGCATGCCGCTGTTCACCTCTCACTGGCATTTCACGCTTTGCCTTTGTGTTACAATTTTTGTTTCTTCCCGTTTTATCACTTGTAATAGCTTTGATTTTGGTTCTTTTTGTATTTTTCTTGGCTAGGGCAGTATATAAGCTCATGCACTGTAATCAAAGACAACTTTTGCTCATTAATAAAATAGGCAGGCACCTTTCAGCAGTTCCCGCTCCTTTTCTTCTCCTTAAAGCACCCTACCATTTCTCACTTTCGGGTACCTTGAAACACCCTTGAGGATGACAACTCAAGGGACGGTTGACTAAAACCCCTTTATCCTTGAAGAGGAGGGCTACTGGGCTTTGGATTTAAGGTAAACTGTTGGTCCCCTATTTTTAACGCATGCATTTGTTGTTATTTATGTCACCTTTCTCCTGATAGGTTTAAATCCTTTGTATGTGCCGCGATTGACAGAAGAGTACTTGGCAATCTTTTTTGGAGTTGATGGATGCTTATTGTTAGATCCACTTGATATTAGGTTAGTTGTCTCTTATGAGTCAGCGCATGGGAGGGTAGATCGAGAGGAAAAGATTTTCCTTTGTCAGGGTTATGAAATGATCATTAAATTCCATGCTTTCAAAGACAATAATTAGGGTTCGGTTTGATAGCCAAATGAAGACCAGGTTCGGGAAATGACTATAGGTCATCCTCCCAATCTGATAGACAGGGACCTCTCGGTCGCATTAGGACCTCAAACCCGATGAAGATCGATGCTTTAAGGAGTTCTTTTCTTATTTTCTTTATTTTATTTTCAGCACGCAAACCACGATTCTCAGCATTTTTACCAAAATCGCAAAATCTAAATTGAATTCACCATTTGAACCTCACTGTAAGTCATTTGTGCGAAAACCCATCCCCGAGGTTCGACCTAGAGCAGCTATCTTGCCATTAGCTTTGCTCACGACCAGTAGAGAAAATTTAGGATATAAATTTTGTTGATTCAGTCCCACTGCGTGTACGAATCAAGAATTTGGAGGAAAATCTGCTCATGAATGCCTCCATCAGTTCTTCCTAAGTATTCAGCAGTCCACTAGCGATGGAAGGTCAAACCATGTGGCTGCCATGTCTCTCAATATGAAAATGGGAAGAGTTGAAGCTTGATCACATACGGTCAGCACTCCCATTCGGTTTAGCCGGTGTTTGCCATCCTCATAAATCTCCCAGTGCTCATTTGGATCTTCGAAGGGTGGCTAGTGAACTTCTGTGTTCTTTGAACCATTGTAATCAAGGCGCTTCAATAAATTGTTTGCTTCAATAGGGGTTTTCTCATAGTAGAGTATTCTTCTTAGATGATGGGCCTCCAAAATTCCTCCATTGTGTTGAGCTGTGGTCTCTCTTTAACCTTGCCTTGCGGAATAGTCTGATCTTTCTATTTGATTAGCCATACTTCTATCTTCGGCACTAGTAGCTTTTCTCGGATTTTTAGGGTTCTTTCCAATTTTTTTGTATCTAAGAGCAGGTTACGCCCACGATTTTCTACCATTTAATACCTTCTTGGAAATGGAAGCTTACATTGAGATCAAATAGGTCGATGGTAACAAAAATTATATATCTATTAAGCTTCCAAAAGATTAGTAGCTTATTAAATACACCCCCCTCTTTGTTAAAGCATTTTCTTGATTTTCTGAAATTTTTGTAAAACAAAGAAAAATGTCCAAATTAGCATTTCTCTCTTTTGTTAGAATATTGATTTTTTAAATTCTTTCGAATCCCCGGCAACGGCGCCAAAAACTTGTTGACCAAAATATGTATATACAAATTAATGTCGCTATGACCAAAGGACTATTATCTAATCCCCGGCAACGACGCCAAAAACTTGTTAACCAAATGATTAGTGCCTAAAAAGTGCTATTTTGAGCCCTATTTATTGTAGGTTTTGAGCACTTTTTTTGTACTAATCAACCGAATTAACCTAATTTTCACATTAAGGTCCCGGTTATTCTACTAATCGCATTTTGTGCCTAATTTTGTAGTTTTTGCAAGCTATTTATGCCAAATTTGTTGAGTCGATCCAAGCATGAAGAATTTGTGTCGAACTCAGCATTGCAGTTAGAAATTAGAAGGAAAGAAGAGTAGAAAGGTAAGGAAAATGAAGCAATGCTGAAGATTTTGGCAGGTTGCGAATATTTCGCAGCCTGCGAATATTTCACAGGGTGCGAAATTTCCTTCCTGCGCCACTGTTCACTTATCCTACTTTTTTACTTTTTTACTTTCATTTGTCACTTTTTGTTTGTCTCCCGATTGCAGTAGTAGTATTTGTTTTGGTTTTGGTATTTTGTGTGGGTATTGTGCATAAAGACCCCCGGCGTGACAACATGGGGATATCTTGATCATTAATAAAATTTAAGCGGGAACCTTTTAGCAGTTCCTACTTCTTCTCATTTTCCTTCACTTTCCTTCATTTTCTCTCACTTTTTGGGCAGTCAAACACCCTTCGAGGATGGCAACTCGGAGGATGAGTGGTTAGAAACCCTTCCTCCTTGAAGGAGAAGGCTGTTGGGTGCAGGATCTGAAGGCAACTGGAGGTTTCCATGGTTTTCACGCAGGTACTCACTAGCAGTTTTGTGTTTCCCTTGAACTATAGGTTTAAATCCCTTAGATTCACCTTGAATGATTATTACTTGGTAAGCTTTTGGGCTCATTGGATGCTTAATGTTAGATCCATTAACGTTTGTTGAACATCATTTATGATCCATTGTAAGATTGATCAAAGGTTGTTTTCAACATCGAGACCATTGATACTCTGTGAGTTACCGAATTTTCAAGGATAGTTATTAAAGGTTAGGTTTATTGCTAAATGAAGATCAGGTTCGGGGAAATGACATAGGTCATCTTCCCAGCGAGGAAGGACCACAGAAACCCTTAGTTGCCACATGAATCGGCCTAGTGACTTAACACTTCCAAGGGTTTTATTTTACATTTAACTTGTTTTTATTTTCGGTTTCCAAACATTTCACACCCACCTCCCCCTGTTTTTTATCAAAACCAAAAAATCAATTGAATTCACCATTTTAGACAAGTGTTAATCATTTTGTGCGAAGAAAACCCCATCCCGTGTTCGACCTAGAGCCGCTATACTCTGATGGCCTGCGCTACGACGTTAGAAGATATTAGGTTTATAAATATTGTTGATTCGGCATACCCTCACCAAACTGAATCAAATGGCGCGGATTGTCGAAGGATGGTGCCTTAATGCATTTGATGAGCTGTTGAACACTTGTGATCCTCATCACAAGTTCTGGTGAATTTTCTTTTATCATTTTACTATCAGTTTTTTTTTAGTTCATTTCATTGTAAAAAAAAAAAAAAAAAAAAAAGTAGGATTGTTTCTCTATTGTCTTTGTATGCATACATTCTTGCTCTGGAGAACATGTTCAATAAGTTAGAAACTGAAGCCGAGGCTAGTGGGTTCAATTTCCCACGGGAACGGATTACGGGTAATTTGAACGATCAAATGGAAAACCTAGAGGAGAAGCGACTTGTCAGTCTGATGGTGAAACCTAATGCATATAGTTCCATGACGAATTACAAATGCCCTCCATGGATGAGTGCACCCTTATGCAGTGTTCCCCCAACTAATTCATCATTTTGAGCCAAGTGTTAATCATTTGTGCGAAGAAAACACATCCCTGTGTTCGACCCTAGAGCCACTATACTACAGTAGCTACGCTACGGCAGTAGAAGATATTAGGTTTATAAATATTGTTGATTCCGGCATACCCTACTGCACTTGAATCAAATGGCGCCGTTGTCGGGGATGGTGCCGCAATGCATTCCTGATGAGAGCTGTTGAACACTGTGATCCTCATCACAAGTTTTGGTGAGCCACTGTTTTATCATTTTACTATCAGTTTTTAGTTCATTTCATTGTAAAAAATAAAAATAAAAAAGTAGGATTGTTTCTCTATTGTCTTATGTCTACCCTGTTCTTGCTACAGGAGAACATGTTCCAATGGGTTAGAAACTCAGAAGCCAGGCTAGTCAGGTTCAATTTCCCACAGGAACCAGATTCTGGACTGAATTTGAACACTGATCAAATGGAAAACCTAGAGGGAGAGCGACACTGTCAGTACCCAGTGGATAGAAACCCTAATGCATATAGTTCCATGACGGATTACAGATGCCCTCCATGGATGAGTGCACCCTTATGCAGTGTTCCCCGATTAGTACCCAAAAAGTGCTATTTTGAGTCCCTGTTAAGATAGGTTTGAGTGCTTTTGTGTACTAATCATATGAATAAGCGATTGACATGTGCGGTCAGTTTAGTACTGCGATATTGTATCGAGTTGTTTTTGGTAGTTTGCGGGTTTGGGGAACCTCGGTAACATTTCGGGCTTGGCCGTATTGGTGCCGGTTATGCCATGTTCATATGAATTCTCGGCGATTTCATCAAGCGAGTTGAAGAAATGTCAAGGGAATTGAAGAAATGGAGGTGGGCGAGATGCGGGAGGGATGCGCGGGAGGTGCGAGGATTTTCGCTATGGCATGGCGAAATTTATGAAGTTGCGAAAATTTGGCAACCATAGTAAAAATTTCGCAATCCATGCGAAATTAGCTATGCTGTTTTTTATTATGATAATGATTCGTATCATAAGCGAAGATTAGCTATCATGGCGGCTCTGTGCATAGCGAATTTAATTTGCTAGCCTTTCACATTTTACATTATGATAGCAAAATTCACTATGCATGCATGAAATTTGATATTTTCTGTTTTTATCCAAAACGACCTCGTTTTGTGTAAATTCATTTGTCCCCCGATGTAATCATATCATTTTGGTGTTTTTGGTATTTCCCATCTCTTGTATGGCTGCCATAAGCCACCTTATAACTTTTTGTAACCCTAACTTTCATTCAAGCTTTCATTCACGCAGCTTTTGTTTTTAGGTTACAGTTTTTCTCTCTTCTCTCTCTTCTTTCTCTCATTTTCTTGGCTGCCAAACACCCCCTTTGAGGATGACAACTCAAGGGATGTTTGGCTAAGCCTCAAAGCCTTGAAGAGGAGGGTTGCTAGGTTGGTTAATGGTGGTTTGTAGGTGGTTCTCAGTTTTAAATGAAGCAGGTACTGCATCTTTCTCTTGGTTAATACTTGTCATGCTTTAGGGTTCAGTGCATTCTTAATGGTAGATGCACTGACATTCTTTAGATGTCATTTACGAGCCACTGAAATGAGGTTAAATGCTATGTTTTCAAACTGCTGGAACATTAAATACTCAGCACATGTTTTGACTCAAATAGGAGTGTTTTTGGGGTTGGTTTTAAAGCTAAACAAAGATCAGGTTTAGCTATGACTATATGTCATTTGACCTAATGCGAGGAAATAACAGGGACACCTTTATAACCCCGTTTTATCAGAGCTAGTGACCCGAGCCTTCCAAGGTCACCATTTCACACTTTAGTTTAAGGCATTTCCAGTTACCCTAGTGACTGACACCCACACTTGTTAATGCAAATCAAAATCAAAGAAAGCCTCACCATTTTGAACCATGATACAAATCATTTTGTAGGATGAAAACCCGTCCCGTGTTCGACCACAGACCGCTATCGCGTAGTAGCTTGACTACGACAGTGGGAGGAAATAGGAAACAAATTTTGTTGATTAGGATCACCCTACCGTGCTTGCGAATCAAATGGCGCCGTTGCGGGGATATGGTGCCAAACTACGAATGATGAGTTGATATGTACCTTGTAATCCACATTACAAGTGTTGGTGATAACACAATCCTTTTGAATTTCGTTTGTAGAATTGCAAGTTTTCTTTACTTAGCGATTCTTTTGTATTTATTCTTTGCGATCGGTTACAATTTGGCTTCTTTCTTGATCCTTTTGGGCAAGCCTTGTTTGTGTTCTTTGCTTTGTCTCATTTTACATTATTACAGGTGTTTGCCATCGTGGGATAGAGATATATCGAGGTAGGCGCAAAGTTGGTGCACCGAGTTGAGCAAGGTTGTGAAAAATCGGTGTGCACGAGTGATCAAATGGATCCTCTACACGAGACGACAAAGTCAACAGGGTACCCCAGTGAATCCAGCAGCATACAGGTCAATGAGGGATCACATACACCCTCTAGGTGAGTGCTCCTTCACGCATCGCCATGGTGAAGATGTAGCGGTGGGACCTTATTTGGTGCCCTGGCACACATTTCATGGTATGGAGAATGAAAATCCATACACCCACATCACGGGATTTTGAGGAAGTGCATAACTTTTTAAGGAGGGTGCAATTGATATAGTTTATTGAAGTTGAAGGCATTTCCATTGTCCCTCAGGGATAAAGCCAAAATAAGCAATTCTTTGAGACCTAGGACCATTAGAAGTGAAGCGTGTAAGCGAAATTCTTAAAAAATTCTTCGATTAACACAAGACCAACAATTTAAAGAGGTAAATCTACACGTTTGCTGCCCATGACAATGAGAGGTTCTACCAGTGCTAAGAGAGGTTCATGGAGACCATCAGTGCTTGTCCACATCATGGTTTCATTGCGGATCTTGTAGTCACTTCTATGGTGGTATGTCTCCAGCCATGAAGCAACTGCTGGAAACAATGTGTGGAGGTGACTTCTTGAGCAAACACCCAGATAAACCATGGACTTTCTAAGTGTGTGGCTGAGCACAGGGATAGGATAGGCAAACCCAAGGGAGGTGGAAAATGAGGCCTTCATCCCAGCAAAGGGGAGGAATTTTGCACTATCAGGGATATGGAGATGAAAACGAATATATCAACCTTAAATGGAAGATTGAAGAAATTTAGAGAAGGAAAAGGCTACATGAAGTGCAGGCAGTGACTGAAAATCCTGCACAAGCTAACCCATGCATCAACTGCCTACTCATTTTGTATAGGATTGTATAGGATACATGTATTAGCCGATAGTAGGCAGTGATACTTTTGTCGTGTTTAGCTATTTTGAACTTGTATTAACTACTTTGGTTATATCAAAATCTTTATAGCATCATTTACTTACTTTCTACTCTTTTGCAAATCATTTTTGTGCCTATATTTTTGTGTTTCTCTTTGCCTTGAGTTGAAGAATTGAAATACGTATCTTCCATAATGTTGAAACGATTCCATCGTGATTTGGTTGTGGTGTTGAAGTTCGATATTATTCAACCTTGTATTTCCACCTTTAACTAATCACACTGATTACTGCAGTTTTTATCAATAGGTTGAGAAGACTATATACCACTTTTCACTTTGCAAAGCCAGGCCTTAGATACATTGACCTTATTATAATAGGTTTTTGATACCCCTGAAGGCCCGATGAAATCTTCCAAATGAAAAAGAAAAGAAAAAGAAAGAAGAAAAAGAGTTACGAATGCCGTGACACTTTGCCTTGAAACCCGAACACGGTTCGAGGGGTATATGGTGAAAGCCTTTAAAGCCCGGTGCCCTAAACCTTAATTGGTTGGGAGTCATCGACTTAGTGTTCGCTATACGGGTGGATGGGTAGAGATTAGCGAGTTGTAGGTGCTTAATTCTCGAAGTCATTCAGTCAGAAATTGAAGCTTGAAAGTTTGTGGTCGATTGATCCTTTTGACAGTGCCTAAACCTTAATTGGTTGGGAGTCATCGGTGGACCCGATTACATGGACTTTGGTGAAGTCGAGTTTTTAGCATTGCACCCCACTCTGATACAATCAAAGAAAGAAATAAGAGTGTAGCGATTGTATTTAGGTTGTTCAACGGAGTTTAAGGCCACAGCGGTAGCAGTTAGGGAGGAATAGCTTTACAACTTATTGGTTCAAGCTGGTTGCATAGAACACTTAGATTTAGGTGGAAGTTTAAAGACGACTTCTTTGGAACCAATGTTGCCCTCCAGACGGTCACATATGGAAATTGTTCTCTCATGATGGTTTTTTGTCTGAGTCCCCAAATTATTTCATCTGAAGGTAATGCCTCTTGTACACACACTTTTGGACTGACATACACTTTTGCAAAGCACGACATGCATACCTTGATTGTTTAGCATTGCTAAGGGACTAGCAGCGTGTCGGTTGGGGGGATGTGATTAGTACCCCGAGTGCTATTTTGAGTCCTATTTAAGATAGGTTTTGAGTGCTTTTCAACGTACTAATCATATGGTCAGCAGTGACATATGTGCGAGTCCGTTGAGTATGCGATATTATGTCGAGTTGTTTTGGCGGGTAGTTTACGGGTTTTGAGACCTCGACCATCATTTAGGCTTGGCTTAGTATTGGAGTGTAGATTTATGTCATGTTCATATGAATTCTCGTGATTTCATCAAGTAGGGTTGAAGAAATGTCAAGGGAATTGAAGAAATGGAGAATTTAAAGTGAATGCGGGAGGGATGCGGGAGAGTCAGGGATTTTCGCTATGGCATAGCGAAAATTTATGAGATGCGAAAATTGCAAAATTTAAGCAACCATGGCGAATTTCGCAATCCTGCGAAATTTCGCGATCCTGTGAAATTTAAATATGCACATTTTTAGTATGATAGCACATTTTCACTATGATAGCGAAATTTCGCTATGATAGCGAAATTCACTATGCATAGCGAAATTTGTCCCCCTCTGTTTTTTATCCAAACGACCTCGTTTTGTATCATTCCCATTTTGTCCCCAATGTAATCATATATTTTTGGTATTTTTGGTATTTCCCATCTCTTGTATGGCTATATAAGCCACCTTATAACTTTTTGTAACCCTAACTTTCATTCAAGCTTTCATTCATGTAGCTTTTGTTTTAGGTTTACAGTTTTCTCACTTCTCTCTCTTCTTTATCTCATTTTCTTGGCTGCCAAACACCCCCTTTGAGGATGACAACTCAAGGGATGTTTGGCTAAGCCTCAAAGCCTTGAAGAGGAGGGTTGCTAGGTTGGTTAATGGTGGTTTGCGGTGTTTCGGTTGCAAATGGCTTGAGTCGCTGGTTATTGTTCAAACTTTCCAAACTAGGGTTTAATGATATTTAATGTCTTTCTCTTGGTCAATACTTGTGTACTTTGGGGTTCAGTGCATTCTTAATGGTAGAATGCACTGACATTCTTCTAGATATCATTCTGAGCCGAAATGAGGTTAAATCTTTATGTTTTTCTTCTTGGAACATTAAATACTCAGCACATGTTTTGACTCAAATAGGAGTGTTTTAAGGTTAGTTTTAAAAGCTAAACAAAAGATCCAGTTTTGGCTATGACTATATGTCATTTGCCCTAATGCGAGGAAATAACCCGAGGACACCTTTATAACCCCATTTTATCAAGCTAGTGACCCAAGCCTTCAAGGTCACCATTTCACACTTTAGTTCAAGCTGTTTCAGTTACCCTAGTGACCCCAACACCCACACTTGTTAATGCAAATCCAAAAATCCAAAAGAAAGCCTCACCATTTTGAACCCGGAATCTGAATCATTGTAGGATGAAAACCCATCCGTGTTTGACCTAAGCTGATATCTTTGCGGTAAGCTTGACTCTGACGGTAGGAGAAAATAGGAAACAAATTTTGTTGATTCCGGATCACCCTACCGTGGCACGAATCATCCCCCAACTAATGCACCATATGGCAGTACTTACAACCCTAGTTGGGGGAACCACCTAAATTCCTCATGGGAACCAAGACCTTCACAGTATGCACCTCCTGCTTCTTCATCTTATGCTTCAACTCCTCAGCCACCACAACCACGATAGTTAACTTCTTCAATTAGGCAAGCAATGCGGGCAGAGCAAAGCGGGTGGATACTTTCATGGGGATCGGGAGGCGTGAACGTGCAGGCAATCGGAAAATTGACAGGTGGAGGCTCCACTAAACAAGGAATTGGATGGGTTCCAAAGCGAAATTGATCAGAAATTTGATAACCTGCAGTGCTCAATTTCAAGGCTTGCCAGTCAGCAACATGTTCATCAAGAGGAAGAAAATCTAGAGGAAGAGTGCCTGATTGACACTATTTGGGGTGAACAAGCTCAACTGCAGCTTCAGGAGGAATTGAAGAGGCCATTTGAAGCTCTAAGGAGCCATATGATGCCCCACAATTATGTGTTGTCTATGGGCCATGGAGGCGAAAAAAGAAATCCCTCCCATGATTGAAGGTAGTGGAAGGAGCGGGAAAGGAGCCTAAAAGCCAGCCTTAAGCCACCCAGTAGTCCGTGCCTTGTCTCTTGATCTAGTGCACATCCACGCCTACACTGTAGCACATTCAACACACACGAAACACACAATGGTAAGGCCTCCCGTCTACATTGTCGTCTTTGCAAAACTTTGGGATGTTAGTGGCCTATGTTCGACTTTTTGCCACTACATCAAAGAGACATTTGCAAGTGCTCATCTTGCATGGCACGGCGGATGGATTCAGTCTTTGGATTCAGTTAGTACACGGACCTCGGCCAATTCACTAGCTCCACCAGTTCAAGCAGCCTCAAAGGCTTCTCATTTAGTTCGAAGGGGGGGTGCTCAGTCTCCCAGCTTTTTGTTTTGATTTTTTTGTGTTATTTATTGTGTGATTTATTTAGTTTTCTGTCGATTTCCTCTAATTTTAATTTAATCTTTGTTTCTAACTTATTTTCATTTTACGCATTTTAAATTTTTCACGTGTTTATTTTTGCGGAGTTTCGGCAGTGCTGCTGACGAGGGAGGTCAGGAAGAGCCAAATTTTATGACTGTGAAATTTCACACGTTGTGAAATTCGCAACCTAAATGTAGAGAATCTTGTACAACCACAGCAATTTTAAAAAAATTTGTCTCTAAAAATTTTATAAAAAAACAAAAAAAACCAAGAATATGCGGTCTGAAAATTTCACACTACGCCGAGTGCGACATCAATGAAATTTTCATATAAGCTAATCTGATTTGTTTCGATCATAACGTTTTCATCCAAACTCCGTTTTGGGTAATTTTGGTACCGTTGGAAAGCTTAGAGAGTGTAGAATTCAAATATAGCCAAAAAGAACACTTTTGAAATTTTGATGAAGGTGTAATTTTCAAAATGCTCCAATTGGTAACTTTTTTCCTCTATTTTCTTCTTCCAACTTGTTCATTTGAAGCCCAAATGGAGTGAATAAGGTCTTGGTGGAAAGCTTCTTGAAGTCTCACATCCAACAGCGGGTACATCTCATCAAGATGTATCACTTCCTTCTCTAACTTTCCAATCAATTTATTACGAACAATGTGACATTGATTTGGAGAGTTAAGCGAAGGAAGTGACTTTATTATACTTTTGTTACTATTTTGAGCAAGCCCATTTTTGTGTTGTTCGGTGGCTTCTTGTTGTCTTTGTGAAGGCTGTTGTTTTTGAAAAGCTGAAAATATAGCCATTTATTTTTATATACATACTATACAGCTTACACTCCCAGTTTTCAAAATTGCCCCATTTTTTTGTGTTTTGCCTAGCTCGCAGTGTGAAAAATTGAAACTTTGTCCAATGCTATTGTTGTTAGATTGGTTCTATGCCTAATTGAGTTGGATGATCAATAGAATTCTTGTTGCTTTCAACCTTTTTCTCCCACCTCTAGCTAATCACCCTGCGTGCACATAAGGTTTCAACGATGGTGAAAAATGTCTAACCTCCTAAATCTTGAAAAAGCCTATCCTAGTTTCATTTACTACCTTCAATAGGTTAAGGACCCTTAGGAAAAGAAGGCCAATGTGTCTTCCAAAATAAAGAGAAAAGAAAAAATAAATAAAAAGAAAAAAAGAAAAAAAAGAAGAAAATTGCTATGCTTTGCCTTGAAACCCGAGCACGGTTCGAGGGGTATACGGCGAAAGTCTTTAAAGCCTGGTGCCCTAAGCCAACTAGTTGGGAGCCACCGACTTAGTGCTTGCTACATGGGTGGATGGGTGAGGTTGAGCGAGTTGTAGGTGTTGGAGTCTCGAAGTCATTCGAAGTCCGGGGTGAAACCTGAAGAGTTTGTTGTTGAAAAATACTTATGGCGATTCCCTAAGCCTTAATAATTTATTTAGAGTCATCGGTGGATCCGTTACATGGACTTTGGTGGGAGTGGGTTCTGACATTGCACCCTCTGACACAAAAGAATTATGGAATAAGAGTAGGTCCTGATCTATTTAGGTCAGTTAGTGTACTTGGTTGGGGTAGTAGATTGGTTGAGGGGAGAGTGCAGTTTGGCAATTTATTGTTGAAAACTAATCGCCAAAACACTTAGGTTTTGGTGGAAAATCTAGGTTGATTCTCTAAAGAAGGAAACTCTTTTGATATTGAATTTTGTATGACATCCACTATCTCGTGATGGTTATTGGGCAGGGTTTCAGTGATTCTCATTGAGGGTTAGGCATTACTCACCCACATACTTTTTGAAATACCATTTTTGAGAACATAATTTTGTTATTATTTTGTTTGCTCTTTCTTTCTTTCTTTCATTGCTAAGGGACTAGCAATGTGTCGGGTTAAGGAGGAGTATTAGTGCCCAGTGCTATTTTGAGCCTTATTTATTGTAGGTTTGAGCACTTTTTGTGTACTCTAATCAACCCGAATAACCCGATTGCACATTAAGGTCATGGCTATTCTACGTCGCATTTTGTGGCTAATTTTAGTTTTACCAAATATTTATGCCAAATTTGTTGAGTCGATCGACATGAAGAATTGAGTCGAACTCGGCATTGAGATCATGCATCGGAAAGGAAAGAAGGCGAAGAGGCAAGGAAATGAAGCAATCACGAGAGAAGATTTTGTAAAAATTGTGAATATTTCGTGGGGTGTGAAATTGTAGCTCGAAAATACCTTATAATTTTTATAATAATTTTATTATATATTACGGGTATGAATTGAGTCAAACTTGGGTTTTTCGGGAAATTGATAATTGATAAATTGTAAAATGTAAATTGAAAGTGTGAGCATATGATTGAATATTATATGCTAGATTGAGAAAGTGATTTAACCCGGAAATAAACCCAAGTGAAAAAGGGCAAATGTGGAAATTTGTAAAATGAGGACCTAAGGGTCAAATGATAGCTTAAATGCTGATGTGAAATAAATGATAAATGATAAGGAAAGTGAAATAAAGAGTTAGAATGCCAAAAATGGAAAATGGGATTAAATGGGTTAAAGGCCAAACAAGGCCTTATGGAAATAAAGAATTGAAGACTAAAAAATAAAAAAAGAAAATGAGAAAGGAGAATAAGGTGGAAGGCTGGCTTGTGGCCTTACACTTAAGTGAGACTAAAAAGACCAAAAGTGGTCTTTGGGAGCTCATTTTATGAGCAAACCCGTTTTTGAGAGAAGGAGAGGAGAAAATGGGGAGAGAGGCTAGGGTTTGCAAAGGAGTGGTTTTGGTTGGGTTTGCTTCCCATTTCTTCCTCCTAAAGGATCAAGCAACCTACAAGAGGAGATTTGGAGACATAAGGTAAGAAAAATCAAACCCTAATTTCCTCTTTTATGATCTTGATTTTAGGAAAGCAACTTAAGAGAAAGAAGTTTTCAGTGATTCCTAAACCACCTTTGGAGTTGTTTTGGGTGGATTCCATGGTGGATTTTTGATATGGGATGGTGGAGGAGGTTTGTGAAGAAAAAATGAGTGAAAATGCAAAATCCAACATTTATGGTCCAAAAATCGCGTGTTGAATATAGGTACCAAAGTGGTATCGGTACCCTTTGATGAGCAAGTGGTACCGGTACCCATTGGTAGTGAGGGACTGGTACCGATACCAGTCAAAATGGTACCGGTACCATTCAAGAAGTGTTTGCCAGTACCCTTTGCTTCTAACATTATTTATGCATATTTTGCCTTTATTAAGTCCGTATTAGTGTATCCGATTGTTGGGGACCCTAAGAAATGATTAATGGGGGTTCAAATAAGGATAGAGACTAAGTGAAAAATGTACCGTACCTCGCTGCCTCGACGAAGCTTCGCTTCGCCTCGGTGATGTCGTTTAAATGGTCTTTGTTTAAACACTAAGAGTGAAGGGTGCCATTTGACTAGGTGCGGGTGAAGACGACAATCGACCTAGGATTGGTATTAGAAGAAAGGAATCGATAATTGGTTTGTTCTTGTGATTCAACTTCCATTTCAAACTCTATTTTGAAATATATATATATATATATATATATATATATATATATATATCGATTTAGATGTTAGTGTGAAATGTTTGTCAAATACGCAATAATGGAGTGTATTTGAACCATAAATTAATTTACATGAAAGTAAATTGATTTGAAATGTAATAATGAATGACCAACATGGCTGGGATTCTGTGGATTCGTCATGAAATTATAAATATTAATGCATCTTGAAATCACATTGCTACGAATGACAAGCAGACGGGATTCTGTTTGAATGCATCGTGAATGTGGACTTCTATAGCCATATGTGAGATGGTAATGTGAATGTGAAACCACATTGCTCTTCGAATGACAAGCGGGGCAAGATTCTGGCGAATGCATTTGGCAGATGTTTCTATGCCACATATGTGAAATCCTGACGCGAAAATGATATTAAAGAAGTGTATTTTGTATAAATTGTCTTTTACATTACACGGACATTGTATAAAGCATTATTTTGAAAAATCCATGATTTGCAATGGCCCGAATTAGAATAAGAAGGAAGCGTATGGAACCACTAAGCATGAAAATGCCCAGCGTATTGTTACATCAATGCGCGGTAAGTGATAAACGGTGAAGCGGTTTGGTCGAGCTCGAAAGTCATTCAAAGTTCACAGTATACTCCGTCATGCATCCTTACTATATTTTTTTTACATGACAGTGTTTTGTAAACAAAAGGAGTTTAACTTTGAAATTATTTTTGTACCTATGGTTGAACTCGATTTTGGATATTTTGTTGTAAATGGCATAAAATGCCACCTTTGGTTAAATGCATGTTTTGTAAAGGAATTGCTGAATTTGTAACTGTTTATGGGCTCTCCCCAAAATGAAATCGCTTCTACAAAGAGTAGAAAATGAGAACACTTCTCGAGAATGAAATGTATTAATTGTGCGTCGTTTGATTAATGGCCCCGACCGGGCGTCCCAGGTTTTAGTTGGATCACGCCAGCGAGATCTCGGGCGGGCTTAAGAGGTTGCTACGAAATTGCCTTCTGCGCCCTTGTTCCCTTATCCACTGCTTTTTACTTTTTACTTTCATTGTCACTTTTGTTTGTCTCCCAGTTTGCCCCATTGTATTAAGTATTTGTTTGGTTTTTGAGGTATTTTGTACTAGAGTGGCCCATCTATAAAGACCCCAAGCGTGACACTGTAAGGGACATCTTGATCATTAATAAAATTTAAGCGGGAACCTTTCAGCAGTTCCCGCTTCTTCTCATTTTCCTTCACTTTCCTTCATTTTCTCTCACTTTCTGGGCAGTCAAACACCCTCCAAGGATGACAACTCGGAGGATGAGTGGCTAGAAACCCTTCCTCCTTGAAGGAGAAGGTTGATGGGTGCAGGATCTGAAGGCAGTTGGAGGTTTCCATGGTTTTCACGTAGGTACTCACTAGCAGTTTTATGTTTCCCTTGAACTATAGGTTTAAATCCCTTAGATTCACCTTGAATGGTTATTACTTGGTAAGCTTTTGAGCTCATTGGATGCTTAACATTAAATCCATTGATGTTTGTTAGTTATCATTTATGATCCATTGTAAGGTGAGTCAAGGAGAGTTGTTTTTCACTGTCGAGACCATTGATGCTCTGTGATTACCGATTTCTCAAAGGATAGTTATTAAGGGTTAGGTTTTATAACTATAGGTCCTCCCCAACGAGAGGAAAGGACCCTGGAAACCCTCAGTTGCCTTATGAATTCGACCCCAGTGACCTAACACTTCAAGGAGTTCTATTTTACATTTTAACTTGTTTTATTTTCAGTTTCCAAACATTTCACCCCCCCTGTTTTTATCAAAACCCAAAATCCAAATTGAATTCACCATTTTGAGCCAACTGATAATCATTTGTGCGAAGAAAACCTATCCCTGTGTTCGACCCTAGAGCCATTATACTACAGTAGCTACGCTACGACAGTAGAAGGTATTAGGTTTATAAATATTGTTGATTCTAGCATACCCTACCGCACTCGAATCACCAAATTTTGTGCATATTCAAATTTATGAAACCATTACTACAAGACTATAAATTAATCCTCGGCAACAGCGCCAAAAACTTGTTAAAACCAAATATAACTTATATGCTCATAAGAAGAAGAATTTTTGTTACTAAACTCAATTAAAGATTTAATTTGGTCTTAAAAACTACAAGTGCACAGGTCGTACAAGTAATAAAGTAGACCTATAAGTTCGGATATCGTTCCCACAGAGATTCAAAAGAATTTAAACTTCAACTACCCCAACTACTCAAGTTCTACACTATTTGAACATCCAGTTTAGAGAAAATTTAGTAACCTAATAAGAATTTTAATAACTGGAATCCTATAATTAAAAAAAAGGGAAATTTTAAATCCTAAATATAAGTGGACTTGAACCATATTATTGCGAGAGTAGACACTAGGATTTCACTGCTATGAAGTTATCAATTCCTACATCATAATCTAATCATATTTTTTCCTGAGTTGGAATTTGAATTTGTCAAGAGGCAAGGTAGTATAGTTTGGATTCCTCCTCTAACCATACTTTTCATTGAGTAAAGATTCATGCTCATTTCTGAATCATGATTCTAATCAATTACTTGTAATTAGAATTTCTTTATAAGATCTGGGTATTTTTCTTTTCCAATACTTCATACCCATTTCTTATGACTATAGATTTCTTGCTTCCCAAGACAGGGCAATTGCTAGATTTCTACAAAATGAATGATGTCTCATCCTTAAGATTTGAAAGAGTTTCCGCTTTCCTTAATTAGATCTCAGCTAACACGGGATCAAGATCATTCCTCTAGACCAAGGAGAGATCTCTAATTGATTAAATTGATATATCACTCAACCCTTCTCAAACCATGAGCAAATTGAGGAATTATCTAAGTAACCTTCGAGCTCATTAGTTCTTCAATGATAGTCTACCGTACCCCCAGTAACCCAATCTATGCTCTCGAGAATCTCAATCTCTGTGTCCTCGAGAGGGAGCCTCCACAAAAATCAAAGCGACAATACTCCTTTAAGTGTGGCTACTAAGATTAGAACAATTAATTTCAACATCACCATCCAAATAAATTCGAAACCCTCAACTCAGGAAATTTTTTTCTCATTGTGCAGAAAAGACCATAACTAACATAAGATCTTTCAGCAGAAGTTGTGTTCTGTGGATTGGTATACATGAAATATTGATCGGGAAAATTCCACTTTATAGCGCAATCAACTGAAGAAATGAGTTCGACTTTTTGTGGAGTTCATTGAATTCAAACAGTAATCGTAAAATGAATTTTAGGAATTAAATTCAACTTTAAAACTTCTGAACAATTTACTGTTTCAGATCCAGTAAACAAATTAAGCAGTCTTACTCTAAATTTAATCTACGATGAAAAGAAAAATAAGAAAAATAAAAGAAAAAAAAAAATATATAATACAAAAGAGTCGACTCCCAGTACTCTAGTTCGTCACGATGCTGGCCGACTATATATCGCTTTCCGTAGTCATTTCTATTTATAAAGCCCTAAAAGTTTGGGCCCTAAAATTGAGGCTATGTGTGAATCCCTAAAAATTCTTGCCCAGCTTTGCCTTCTTTTTTGTGACCTAGAAGTTGTTTTGCGATAGAGTTTTGTGTCTTTGTTGTAGGTCTTTGTTGCAGCTATGCAGTCGTCTGTCATGACTTGAAGATCTTGTGCTCCCTTCTCTTGCTTGATTCACGACAGCATATTTTGTTGCAATAGTCTTCTTTCTTCCCGATATGATAACTTTCTGTTGTGACACTTAATTTCTTGTCGCGATAATATTCGTGTTCTTTAAAACTGAGTTATGTGACATCGATAATCATATCACAACCACGGTTTCAATGCGACACGCAGAAGTTGGTGTGGGACCCAAGTTTCCATGTCGCGACGACATCTGCGTTCGGATTACATTGCAGCATTGTCTTGTATTATTCGCATTTCTATCGCGACTTAGAAAGTCTATCGCGATAGAGGCTTATTGCCAATGAGCTTGACTTCTTGTCGCAGCTTCGGTCTGATGTTGCGACATGGCTTCTTGGTGTTGTCAATATTTGCTGTTGTGACCCAGTTTTCATGCCGCGACAAGACTCTTCTGTGTTTAGCTTTCTGGATTAAATGCGCGACCAGAACTTCTTTACATCATATTGATTATTTGTCAGCGGAGTATAAAGTTTGTGACCTCGTTTCTCTTTATTAAGCTTAGTTATGTGTTGCGACATTAAGATCCATGTCGCGGCATAGACTTATCTCCTCAGCTTGAAGTATGTTGCAACGTTGGGTTCCTTTGTTGCGACCAAGCCAGTTCAACAAGTAAGCGTCATTGTCGCGACATAAATTTTCTTATCGCAACTGAACCTGCTTTCAGTGCTCTCTTCTGTCTCAACCAACTCCTTCATGTTGCAAGAGTCAGTGTCGCGACATAGTAGATTCTGTCGCAACATATATTCTGCCTTATGATCTTTCATTATGTCGCAACATAACTGATATTTATCTTAGCTGGCTTCTTCCCATTTCTTGTCATGACATGCTGTCTTTTGTTATGACATAGCTCATCTGCCAATTTTTAGATCTTGTGTTGCGACACAGATCTCTAACCCTTTGCTTAGACGTTTGTTGCAACACACCGAACTCTATCGCAACAAAGACTGCTGCAATTGCTGTTTTTCTCTTCTTTCTTGCTGGAAATCTCTCCTTTTTGAATTAACTCTTGCAAAACACAAAGTTTGTAAATATTCCATAATTTAGCATTAAAACAACTCTGAAAATACTAACAACAATCCAGAAAAATGGATTAAAAATATATGAGTTTAAGACTCATCATTGACCTAATCATAAAGATGAATATTTTGAACATTAAGACACTTATTTAACATAAAAAAAACTAAAAATCTAAGTAAAACATAGGAATAAAATGAGTATTTGAGATACTCATCACATCCTAATGCGATAGATCCCCGGTCCAATAGAAACACTTCTTTGCATTAACAGTCACATACTAATTTTGGTCTTGTACAAACCATAACATGTATCAAGCACTTGCTTTGCACTTGCATATGTGATAGCTAATATATCCTGTGCATCATCATCTATCTTTAGGTACTATGTATTAGATAATCTAAAATGGTTCGCGAGAAGGTGTACCTTGGTTTGCATTCTCCATAGTCAAACCTCTCACTTGCCTTCTAACATAGCCACTAGAGACAACCATAATCTCCCTAGAGATATTTTCTTTGGGAATCACCATCCTAAGAATCTTCTTGGTCGTACCCAAATCCTTCATGTCAAATTCTCTGCTTAATAAAATTTTCAATTTGTTGACCTCACTCATACTATTTACGGTAATCGGCATATCATCCACATAAGAAAGCAGAGAAAAATAGATGAACCATCCTCAAGACTCTTCATATAAACACAACAATCATACTCACATTTTTTTAACCAATTCGGATCATCAGAGTCAAATTTCTTGTGCTCCATTTCACTTGAGGTTCTTCAACCCATATAGTGATTTATTTGATTCACAAACCAAGTGTTTATGTCCATGTTGAGTGAACCCTTTTAAATATACCATGTAGACAGTCTCCACTAACTCACCATGAAGGAAAGCTATCTTTACATTTATTTACTCCAACTCCATATCAAAATGTACTATAAGACTCAACAACGTCTAATAGAGTGGTAATCGACCATGGGGTGGGGGGGAGGGGGGGAAGGAATATCTCATCATAGTCAACCCTTTGCTTATGTGAGTAGCCCTTTGTTACAAGGCAAGAGAAACCCTAAGGAGGGTTTTCTCCCTCAAAGTTAGAACCTCTCCTGAACTATCGACAACCAAAACCGACCTCCATGGGCGTTGTTCTCTAGTCTCCTTTTATAAGGCTCCTCAAATTAAGTAAAAAATGGGCTTTTTCCGTTGTTGGGCCTCGACACTTCGTCATGACGAACTCTATCTTCGTTGCGACAAACTCTGCCTTTGTCGCGACGAACATAACTTTCTTGTTCAGACTCCAAATTCCACAATCTTTGTATTGTTGGAAACCTCTTGAAGTGTATAACTTAGATATGGATAGAAAAAACACTTTAAAAATGATAATATAGACTGAATTTACGAAATACTCCAACTGGTCACTTTTGAGCTCTTTTCTCTTCTTCATTCAACTTCCAAGAGTCATAATGTGATCATTTGAAGTCCAAATTGAGTGAATAAAGTCTCTTTGGAAATCTTGGGAAGTCAACTATCCATCCATATAAATATTGTAGCTATTTGGGATCATATTACAATTGAAAACATCAAAACACATTAGCTACTACTGCATATGTAATTTGTTGATTTTCCTTCCTTTTTCGCTCATTTTCTCGAAATTCCACCAAATGGTTGACCTAATCATAAAGATAAATATTTTGAGCATTAGGACACATATTTAACATAAAAAATACTAAAAATCTAAGTAAAACATAGGAATAAAATGAGTATTTGAGATACTCCTCACATCCCAATACGATTGTCTTGGATTCAATATAAACTTGCTTACCATATTACAGTTTGTGCCAAATTTTGGTCTTGTACAAACCATAGCATACATCAAGCACCGCACTGCACTTGCATATGGGACCTTTGATATATCTTGTACATCATCATCTATCTTTGGGTACTATGTAGTAGATAATCTAAAATGGTTTGCAGAAGGTGTACTTTGGTTTTGCATTCTCCATGGTGAACCTCTCCAACACCTTCCTAACATAGCCACTTTGAGATAACCATAATCTCCCTAGATATTTGTCTCTATGAATCTCCATCCCAAGAATCTTCTTGGTCGTACCCAAATCCTTCATATCAAATTCTCTACTCAATGAAATTTTCAATTTGTTGACCTCACTCATACTATTTGTAGCAATCAGCATATCATCCACATAATGCAATAGAAAAATAGATGAACCATCATCAAAACTCTTCATATAAACACAACAATCATACTCCTTATCTTTTGCTTGGTCGGATCATGTAAGAGTCAAATTTCTTGTACCATTGCCTTGGGGACTACTTCAACCCATATAGTGATTTCTTCAATTCACAAACCAAGTGTTCATGTCCATGTTGAATGAACCCTTTTAAATATACCATGTAGACATTCTCCTGTAACTCACCATGAAAGAAAGCTATCTTTACATTTATTTTCTCCAACTCCATATCAAAATGTGCTATAAGACTCAACACTGTCCTAATAGAGGTGTGTCTGACCATGGGGGGGGAAATATCTCATCATAGTCAACCCCTTGCTTTTGTGAGTAGCCCTTTGTTACTAGGAGAGCCTTAAAGAGCCCTGCCATTCTTTTCTAAAACTGGTTCTTTCTTCACGTACACCCACTTGCACCCTAAAGCCCTCTTCCCTTTAGGAAGTTCCACCAACTTCCATGTTTAATTCTTATGTAGAGATTGCAGCTTCTCTTCCATAGCGCCCATCAATCTACCTTTCTCTTGGCTATGTACTGCCTCTTGGAAGTTAGTAGGATCCTCACTACTAGTAATTAGTGCATAAGAAACCAAATCCTGAAAACCATACCTAGTAGGCAGCTTGATAGTGCACTTATCTTTGCTTGTGGCTATACTATAAGACTATTGATATTTTGTACTAGCTCTCTTTTCATTTTGAGTACCACATACTCCTCACTGTTATGATTTTTTGAAGCCTGCTTCTCTTCTTTTTTAGTATTCTATAACATGGCTTTCTCATCAAAAATAACATCTCTACTAATCACCACCTTGTTTGCCTTTGGATTCCACAACTTGAAGCCTTTAACCCCTTTCTGATATCCTAGAAAGATGCATTTCCTAGACTTTGCATCAAGCTTAAATCTCTCCTTTCCAATAATATGTGCATAGGTTGATATCAGAGACACTCTGGCCCAGGTAGTCTACCCAATTACGTACTGTCTATACCTCCTGCGCAACTTTCCATCAAATGTTGCCCTTTTGAATTATTGATCAAGTAGCATGCCATGATCATTTGCCTACGCAGAACTTCTTCTCGACCACGCATTCAATCTAATACATCGAGCTCTTTCAGTTGTAGATCTATTCATCCTCTCTACCACACCACTCTATTGTGGTGTCTTCCGAACTGTGAAGTGCCTCTTAATTCCAATCTCCTTGCACGATTCTAAGAATTTTGAATCCGTGTACTTTGTACCATTGTCTGACCTAAGTTATTTGATCTTCCTTCCTGTCTAGTTTTCCACTTCAGCTTTCCATAACTTAAACTTGGAAAAAATTTCTGACTTTTCGTGAGTAGTCATCAATAAAACTAAAAAAATTTACACTACCTCTCAAAGATGTTGTCTATACTATCCCCCAAATGTTTGTATGAACCTAATCAAGAATCCCCTTTGTCTTGTATGTGGCTGTCTTGAACTACAACTTATTTTGTTTCCCAAAAACACAATATTTGCATAAATCAAGTTTGCATGTTTTGATACCCTTCAATAGTTTCTCTTATGAAGCTCCATCATCCGATGCTCAACCATATACCCTAACCACATATGCCACAAGGTTGTACTGTTGATGAGTATATTTTATACTCATTTTATCCCTAAGTTTTTGTGTTTTTTTATGTTGGTTTTATGATAAATAAGTTTCTTGATGCTCTAAATATTCATTTTTGTGATTAGGTCAACCATTGAATGAGAGCAGAATCGGACCAAAAATGGAGGAAGAAACCAGCAAAGAAAAGGCAAAGTGCAGTTGTACAAGGCATGCCGCGACATCCAAGAAAATCCAGAGATGATCAAGCATTGCTATGTCATGGCATTGAAGCCTAGAAGAAGAGCATTCAACAACTGGTATCTTGTGACATCGATGAAATTTTGGAATCTTTCAAGCCAGATTTAGGCTACTTGATATTTACTGACGTTAGTTTACATATCCTTGACATCACAACCTAGATTTCACGTGCGATTTCGACCCATTTTTAGGGCCCATTTTCCAAGACTCTATATAAGCACTTTATTTCTTTATTTTTAAGGGAGGACCTCCGACTAGAGGGTAGAAGAATAAGCCTTTAGGGTTTCTAACCCTAGAATGAATCTTGGAGGGAAGAAGATTGAAGAATGAGAAGATCATTTCATGTTTTTATTATGCTTCTTTGGTTTTTATTTCTTCACCTCATGTTTTGATTTTCATTTCTTTAGATGTATTTCTGTTATGAATTATGTATTTGAAGACTGGTTTACCTTTTATTTTATATTTCTATCACATTTCTATTAATTGTTCTACTCTAATCTTCATGTCTATTTATGATTTACCATAATTAATGCGATTAGTGGTTCAATTCAAGATCTGAGAGGTGAGAGTTGAATTAGACTTGGGTAGAACATCACATTTCACCATTGACAAGAGATTCTCATGGGTTTTGTGTGGTAATTAGGGTTTCCAGGGTTCATCGCGCTTTTAGGGTTTCGGGTTGAGTAAAGATATAAAATATCTAAACCATAGGAGTACACAGTGTGTTATCGAAAGAGATCCACATATGCATAAGTGAGACTTACCATTAATAGGAGATTAGAATGTTAATTAAGGGAAAATTGAGCAATAATGCATAATGTTTAACTAAACGAAATCTAAACCCTTAGCTTTTCATTTTTTTCACATCCTTGCATGATAATTTAGGATTTTAGTTTGTTAGTTATTTTCACCTCAAACCATCATCCAGATAAAGTTAGAATTTACTGAAGAATTTGAAGGCAAAAACTCTAGAGGAATCTAGTCTCACTTCTTATTTTTGTAATGAAAGAAAATGAAATAAATAGTTTCTGATTTGAGATAATTACGGAAAGTGACAATATCCTTGAGACAAAATTTCTCTTACAAGGAAAGTGAATTAAACCACCGGTCCACCTTGCTGGATTTGGGTAATCATATAGATGGTATATTGCATTAATTCAGGAAAGTTAAAAAAAGGAAAAGAGGAATGCTAAATATGGAGAGAAACATGCACAGGCATGAGGCGACGTGGGCTTGATTTTCAACACTCCCCCTCAAGCCGTATTGTAGATGTTGATCATTCTGATTTTTTCGTCATATCTTAGTGGTTAGCTTTCGACGAAGCTTTCGTGAGAATGTCAGCTGTTTGACAGTTTGTTGGAGTGAAGCTGACTTTGAAAAACCCTTCTTCAATCTTTTCCTTGATAAAGTGTCGATCTATCTCCACGTGCTTAGTTCGATCATGATGA